>CM062623.1:24330831-24860831 GCA_025617555.3 Puccinia polysora
AATCCCATCCTTATTCTTTTCCATCCATCCCATTGTGTGGACCAACTTTCCCACAATCCCATTTTGGTCTTTTCTTGGCACCCATCCATCCATCCCCATTGTTGGTTCTCAGGCCAAATTTCCCACACATCATCCCATTTTTGGTCCTTTTTTGGCACCCATCCATTCATCCCATTGTTGGTATTTATTTGGCACCCTTCCATCCATCCCATTATTTGTCTTTTATTGGAACCCATCCATCCTCCAACCAATTATTGTTGAATTTTTGGACTCATCATTCTGTGAGTTATCTTAAAAATTTTTCCATTCTTCTTTCTTCTAATTCACTGACATTATTACTTGTTATCAGGGTGGAAGAAAGAAAAACATATGATTGAAGAATTCATGGTATTCCAAAATTATAGTACAGGAACCAAGATATTGGCTGTCCATATGGTGGTTCAAAACCATTCATTCAACCTCATCTGAACTGCTTTGAGTGGGAAAATTTCTTGCAAATCCTTCAACCCTTGGATTGAGCTCCATGACATTAATTGCCAAGTAATCCGGATACAGAAGGATACAGCAAAATTGGCAACCTGAAAAAATCATCCATGAAGAAAAAATTTTCATGTACTCTTTACTACAAAGTGAACTGGGATTATTTCTTGATAAGATTAGAGAAAAGGTATCCAATGGAACTGGGTCTCTTGTTTGTACTGGAACCATTTGTAATATACTTCAAAAAAAATTGGAATGACCTTGAAGAAAGAAAGCAGCATCAAAATTTGAAAGGATTTGGTGGCTAAGTATGAATTTGTTGCAGAAATGCCATCCATTCCTGCAGAGTTTCTGGTGTTCAATGGTAAGTTTGATTTGATATCAAATGTCCATCTTTACTGCCACTCAAAAAATTATTTTTGTCACTCAACATAGATGAAAGTGCCATCTGTAGTAGGGATTTTCTCCACACATATACTTGGTCACCAAAGGGTCACTCAGCTTACAAATACCAGCATGACAAAAATCTGGTTGAATATAGCTTGATATCTGCAATCTCTTTGTATGGTTTGATTGAAATAAAGGTATTGGAAGATAGTTTAAATTGCAAGGACTTTGAGAATTTCCTAAAATGGCATCTGGTAAGTTACTCATATGATTTTTGTTCTTATGCATTGAAGCTCCCCAGTATTAATCACTAAGTTTTGTCTTTGTGCTTATGAATTTCAGTTCCACAGCAATCAGCATAATTCTTGTACGTAATGATGATAAGTTTCACAAAGGTGGTAAATTTAAAAAGCTGTATAATGACACAGGCATAAAATTTATCTATCTTCCTCCGTATTTACTGGAATTGAATCCAATCAAGCTTTTTTTTGCTGTCATCAAATTTAATTTGTGAAGACAGCAGGTCCTTGTAACATCACATCATGAGATTGCTTCAATTCTTAAGGTAACTAATAAAGTTTTAACCACTGAAATTTGTGAACAGGTTTATTTAAATGCTGGCTATGCTTTCCCAAATAATCCAGGAGCATCATTGGGAGATGAATGGTTTTATTTTTTAGTGTTTTTTTGTTGTTTTTTTACTCAAGTTTGATTTTAGTTTTCATGGTTTTCTTGTTTTTCTTTCACTCAAGATTAATTATCACAATAGTGAGAAATTAAAAAATTGATCAACCTTGTGCCACCTGAGAAGATATTCTGGGCCATCAATCTTTAATCTTCTTTGAAATTATAGCTTTTGAAAGGCTGTAACCTGTTTGGATGCCCCAGGGTCTGAACCCTTGGGCAGGGGTTTGGGATGGCTGGTCATGATGCCCCAAAGCCCCGGGGTATTTTTGGTCACCAAGAATATACTATATTTAAGCATCTATTTGATTTCATTATCAAGAAAAAACAAGATATTTAATGAGTTAAAACAACAATCTCAATTTATATGAAAACAAAATGGTCTTTTCTGATTTATTCATAATTTTTCCACTTGATTTTTTTAAGCTTTTTTATTTTTTTGGTTAGTTTTTAATGAGAAAACAATCAAAATAATGAAAGAAAAAATTGAATTAAATGGGACCGTTGAAGGCTTGGTACCAATATTCAAGACAGAGAAATTGCTCAATTTTTCTTGGCTTGAGTGATGATTGCTTCCAGGAAACAATCTGCCAACCTTTGGAGAGAACTTACTTGGAAGCTGCACTTGTTGCAGGAACTGCAAGATATACCCAAGCCATTTGGGCCATGAATGGCATATTTTTTTTTTCAGAAAGCCCAAAATTGCAGGAGGTTGATTTCCTCTGGCTCAGGGTCTTCCCTGAAGTACTGGGTGATTTCTGCTTGAATCCCCTCTGCTTGGCTTAATGGCTGATGATACAAGGATAATGAAAAAAAAATGACTGGCTCTGGGTAGTGGAGCTTGATGGTGTATTATCTTTTGCATTTGGGGTTGAGGGGCCACCTAAATCCTCCTCATATTCATCTGCAATTTCACAAATCACAGCAATAATATTGTCCAGCTTCATTTTGAAATTTTCCTTGATGAAACTGGCATTACCAGTCCAGAAAATGGTCTTGAAGGTTGGATCCAAAATGATTGCAACTATATATGCCAGTTCTTGGAGTGCATTGTTGAGTTAAATTTAAATTATTTTTATCGTTGAATTTGCTGGGACAATGAGTTGAGATTGGTTGTAAAGGCCTCTCCTGGCAGCATGAAGATGCTTCAAGATTATCACATAGATTGAAATTTCTGTGTTCAAAGTTGGATACTTTGAACCACAGAGAATTTTGGTTGCCCAAGATCCCTGAGAGTCATCATATTTTTGGCTTGGTTTCATTCATCAAGTGTTGAGCTGAATTGCTGGGTTTCAGGTTGAGCTTGGCAGAGATGATTGCAGGAATGTTTGAGTAAGAGCACATGCTAGAACATAGTGCAAGTTGAGTTCCATTGAGTTGAGACCTCAATCTCAATAAATAATTTCTTTTTGGTGTAAAGATCAGGTTCCAAATTTTTCATGCCAATTGGGGGGGGGGGGGGGAAACCCAATCACACAATCCATGGACTTTTTTGAGTATAGATTGTGCATTTACTTGGGTGCCATTGGTTTTAGTAGTGATTTAGGAAATTCCCATGGCATTGTTTCTTCAAGTATTATTGTCTTTTGATTCTATATTGGATATTGGAAGCTTTTCTTCAATCATTTCTTTTGGGTCTTCCATGCTTCCAAGCAACAAAATTCCTGCTTTTGCTGCAAGGTTGATCACATGTGCAACACATCCAAACAGGCAAGTAGCATCATTGAAGCGGCCAATTTTTTGGTAAAGGTGATTGGCATATTTTTTGTTGGTTGAGAAATTTTCAGCCATGATTTTGAAGAGCTTATCTTTTTCTTCATAAGTCTCAAGAGATTCATTGAATTTTTCTTCAAAAGGTTTACCTGTGTGTTGGCCTGTGAACCATATAAAAATATTAGCTCATGTGCTTCAAATTAAGCCTGAAAAAAGAGAAGAAATATAAAATACCTTGAATTTGAGGAACCACAATTATCAAGTCCTCAAGTTCAAATTTCTCATCAATGTAATGTGCCATCACTCCCATAAAAGCCATGTAATTGGGGGATGTCCAAGCATTGGTTGTAAATGAAATGAACTTTTGTTTCAAAATATTTTAAACCTTGCTTTTTTCATGTGTTTTGAGAAAGATGTGAGAAAGATGAGTTTATAAAATCATCCCGGAGTTGTTGAAAACAAGGGTCATGGCCCCCTCATTAAGAATTTGGAATAGTTCCCAGAACAAATTTATTTCAAAGATCAAGAATGGTAAATCACACTTTTCCATGAAATAAATGAGTGCATTCTTCAGTTTTTTACTATTAATCTCCATCTGCAACATATTGAGGAGTAAATTAGCTCATGAAAATTAAATAAAGAAGAAACATAGGCAAAAAAAAACACCTATGGATTCAATTTTCCAGTCCTGGTCCACTGCTCTGAATCAAAGTGTGATTATTTCTTGGTCTTCTTCAGAAGTTGCAGGTCAGCTAGTTGGTGGATTTTTATCAGATAGCCATGGAGATTCTTGGTGCTTCCACTTTGATACTTCTTGAGAGTAGCACCACATATATTTCCTCTTTTGCAATACACCTGAAATATTGCATTCTTACCATGAATGCCTTCCTTGAAGTAGTTCCAAACCCAGCTTTGATTTTGATGTTGGCTACTACTAGAGGGGGTGTCATCTTCACTCAGATAGTTGAGGTTTTTTGGATTTGGCTTGCTTGAACTTGAAGGAATTTCAAGGCAAACTGGTGGAGGAGTGATTTTTTTTCATTTCATTTTCTTGAGAAATAGACTGGATCAATGAATGAGGGCACCTTGGAACGCCTAAGAAAGATTTTGTGTAAGAAAAAATCAAACAATTGAAGGATTCATGATATGATCAAAGGGAATGATGATGTATCCAATTCACCCAGGGCTTTGGGGCATTCCAGGGAATGACAAGGTGTGTGATTTGGATAAGCCTCACCCCCCACCCAAAGCCCTGGGTTCCAGCCTTAAGCTTTGTAGATCCATTTTTTGAGGCAGAGTGATAGTGATTGGTGCTTGGAAAACACACAAACCCTGGTGATATCTTTTTATGGCTGATTGCTGTGAAAAAAGACTTTTGAATGGGTCAATTTATCAAAATCACAGGCAATTATGCAAGTAAATTGACCAATTATGAGGCAATTTCCTTGGGCTCATAATATTTGGGTTGTTCACAGGATCACACATCATACTTGGGGATAAATTTAACTTGTATTGTTCTCTTGAACACATCAAAGTAAATAAGATCATCTCCAGCAGTGTTGGTAAGATACAGAAACTTCTTTTGAGTTTACCAACCCACCTGATGCATTTGGAGACCCAAATTGCTGCGCCATCCAGGAGTTTTGTTAAACCCAAAGTTAAATGAGATTTCACTCATGTTAAACCAATCATACACACTGTCCAAATGGGACAATGGGGAGAGTGAAATAGTGCACTTTCAAGGTGGGTGCACTATTTCCAGGCTTCATTGTATGGTGGCACCATATAGTTGTGGGATTGGGAACTGTTTTGCGGTCTGTGGACTCAGCTTTGGGTGCAAATTAGGATCAGCATTGGGTGTGTAGCTGGCTCAAAAATAGCTGCTGCAGGCTCAGCACCCAGTGTGTGGTTGGCTCAGCATCTGCTGTGGCAGGTCAACAATCCTCTCTGGGGAAACAGACCAAGAAACAAAGCGTACCTGGTCTGGTTCTTGGATATCCCTTGTTTGGGGAAAGCAGGGGCAGAACGGTGTGGTGGCATCTTATAGCCACAGATGGGGAACTGCATTGCGGGCTGCGCACTCAGAATTGGGCGCAAGCTTGATCAGAATTTTGGGAGCCTGGTGGCTCAGCAGTAGTGGGTCAGTTGGCTCACAATCAAGTGTGGGGGTTTATATGGGGTTATATGGTGGTGTTGGGGAGGTAGGTGCAAGCATAAGTGCAAACCCATCCGCAGATTCCAGCAATTCAAAGACAAAGTGGGGGGCTCCAAGTAGGGTGCGGCGCAAGTGCCACATCATGAGAAGGAAAAACTGGATGGAAATAATTGTAGGCAGGAGTTTGAGGGTGAAAGGATATGGGATAGGGTTGGGCTAGGGTTTCTGTCTTTCAGTTTTCTTCTTGTGGTTGTTAGGCTGTAGCTGAGCTTGTACTTCTTGGGCTAGAGTTGAGAGGGAGGACTTAAATCCTCACTCTCAACTCTGGGTTGTAGGGGGGTGGAGGGATCATCAGACCACCATATTTTGAAGGAAGAAAGTAACAGATCTCTCATTGTTGGTTGAAAGGCACACTCCACTCTTTGGAGACACAAGGGGAAATCAAATTCAAAATCTAAGGGACAACAGAAAAGGTATTCAACTCTTGTTTCCACAATGGTTGCGCAGGGGCCATCAGGGGAGGAAACTCAAAGACGGGCCCATCAGGCGGATGCAAAAAGGCATGGGGGCTCCAAGTAGGGCGCGCGCAATGCTGCGTGCACCATGAGAAAGAAAAAACTGGATGGACATAATGGCAGGCAGAAAGTTAGGGTTGGAAAGGGTGGAGGCTAGGTTTGTGCTCAGTTGGTTTTGTACTGCAGTTAGGGTTGAGATAGAGGTCCCTATGCCTTACTCTCATCTCCAATTTTTAGGTAGATTATCATAGCATACAGAGAAAATCTGCCATTATGCTTGGAAGGAAGGAAGGATAATCCTCTCTCTCTCTGGTAGTGGGTTGAAAGGCATGCTCAGCTCCTTACAGATGCTTCAGACCAATAAACTTCCAATCTTGTGGCAACTATTTGGCTTATTCACTTCTTGTTTCCACAATGGTTTGTAAACTGTTCCAGATCTAGCAATGCAGAGGAAAATTTAAAAACACATGTAAAATAGCAAAACTGGTGGAGTTTTTTTTGGGTCCCTGAATTTGTAAATTTGCCTCTGTGCACCATTTAATAATGCTGCTGGAGATGCTCTAACAAAAGCTAAGCAATCATGAAGGAATGAGAGATAAAAAATAATCAAATTATATCAAGGATTTCCATCTTGAAAATTTTTCTTGTATCAATGCACATTATAATGAAGGCCTGAAAGTACAACTATAGTTAAACCAATGTATTTGAGATCACTATTAGAGAGATTTTGTGCTTTAAAGGGTTTTTCAAAGTCTATATAATTTGATTCTAGGCATTGGATAATTTCTTCAGAATTTTCTTTGATTCCTATCCACTGGAAATAATACAAATTGAATCACCTTGACTATAAATTGAAGAAAAAGAAGTGGAACAAGTAGAAGCACCATTGGGGTTTTGCTTGTGGTTACTGAGCAATTTGGTTCTAAACAAACCAATAATATTAGTTTTGATCAGAGGGTCACTTGGAAAGTTCATTTTTTTGATAGTTAGATGTTTAAGCTTGCTTGGTTGTGAATCCAAAGAAACACCTGGATTCTGTGCAACCTTGGCAAAAAAAATGGGTGATTGATAAAAATTCAGCATTGAATGGTTTAATTCCTGGAAAATAAGATAAGGAAAAATTCACCAGTGCATCAGCCCAAATATGAAAGTTGCCAGAAGTCAAAAGTATATAATTTTCTGGGTCATTAGGATGGGGAAATTCTGGATGGACCCAGTCATACTTGTGATTGATCATGTAATTATTGTAAATCTTAGCCATCTGGATTTCACATTGTGGAAAGTAGGAGAGAACTACTCCCCTATTTGTCCTTGAGTCCAGAAGCAATGATCTCAGCGTCTGTAAGGTTAAGGATTCTCCTTTATTATTAAGAGAGAGAGAGATTAAAAAAAGATGATGAATTCCTTCTCTTGTCCCCAGATCCAATGATAACATAGAGCTGGGTTTGAGAGCACAGAATTTATTCCCACCCTCTCAATCCTAACCTAAGTACAAGCGCAATAACAGCCCAACAACAAATGTAAAAGAAACCCTAAGCCCAGAACCCTAGCATAACCCTAACCCATTCCCTAAACGCTTACCATTACTTACATCCAGTTTGTCCTTCTCATGAAGCGGCCCTCCGCTGCGCCCTACTTGGAGCCCCCCATTGTTCGTATCCGCCTTGCTCCCCACGTGATTTCCTGCCCCGCGGGTTGGCCCGCGCCCATATCCCCAATTGCCCCGCCCTACCTCCCCAAACTAGCTGCCCGCAAACCTGGTTGGGCCAGCTCCATTCTTGGGTCTGTAATGTCGAAGCGGGCCGCGGACTGCTACATCCAATCAAGCCCAACCCATGCCCAGTATGTCAAGCCCCGCAGTGCCTACTGCTGAGCCAGCAGCAGTCACTGCTGAGACTGCCCGCATCCAAGTGCTGAGCCTGACCTACCAAATGCTGAGGGCACCAACCGCGGCGCAGCTCCCAGTCCAAGACTATACAACAACACCACAACAGTCATCAATTTCTGAGTCTGCTTTGGAGCTGGAATCTGAATCTGAAATATGTGTTGAAGTGGTTTCTCTTTGTCTGATGTAGGATTCATGAGACATCACACACATTTTGGTCCTAGAAATCCAGTCCTTGTTACGGGCTTTTTCAGTATTGTCCTTGAGGTTAGTTTGTTAAAATGTGACACCAACAGTATTCAAATTTAGGATAGTGATTGGTGATATCCATTTAGAGTAATCTTCCACAGAATTGAGTGAAAACTGTGGTGGATATTTCTAGACACAAACGCAATAGTTTCAGAAGGAAAAATTTGACTAGAAGGCTCAGCAGTGGACAGTTGCAGAATACACAGCACAATAGGTCCAATAAGTAAAGTCCAGCTAATTTCCTGCTCCATTGGAGGAAAATCATTGGCTCAGCAATTTTGTGGATGCAAATTCTGCAGCACAATAGCAAAGCCAAGCTGGGGTTTTGACTTTTGCGGAGCAATAGCTGTAGTTTTTTCATTTTCAGATAAATAGCTGTAAGTCTTTCCTTTTGTGGAAAATTAATTGTGGTTGATGTCTGACCACCCCCACAATTATGAATTTTGGAATGAAGAATCCAGAAGCAAGTGATTGGAACTATGGATTATGTATCAAAGAAATGACTATGGGGTATGCATTGAGATTGTGGAGGGTATGTAATTGTTGGGAAAACCAAAAACTAGAGTCAAAGAGGAGGCATGCAGATTGATGGGGATCTTTTGTGATGCCATATGCAGGATCAAAGGGGATCTTTCAAGGGAGGTTGAAGGGTATCTGTCTTTACAAATGCATTGGGGAAAATTGAATGGTAGCTCAGTGGAGATCACAAGAGTATCACTGAATCTAATGTATGCAGACATAACAGCTAGGAGGATCAGGGCTAATAATGAACTGGGTTGTTGCGGAATGCATTAGGGAGGCTGTGAGGGGGAAATTAATTCTTTGTTTTCTTCTTTTTTTTGGAGTTGTATTCTGGGTTGTGCATAAAAGTGGATTGTTTCTTTAGCTAGGTATCATACTTGGATAGAATCAGGGAGTTTTTAAGGTGTATCTTATTATTAGAGTGCATTTATGTGTGCTTTGCCTTAGAAAAACTTTTCTTAGGAGTAAATTGGAGTCATAGCGGAAGAATAATTCAGTGCAGAGCTTGTTGGGGAGTCCATATTTTTTTATGACCATTATTTCATTGCATGTTAGTCAGGGGAAGTGTCTGTAGTATTTGGAGGCAGCTTTAGTGTTATATTTTGGCACAGAGGGGGTATTGTAACTCAGGGGACTAGACAAGTATCTGGTACCAAAGTGGGGTTTTTGCGGAAATTTAGGGTAGCACACAATTTCTTTCCACATTGTAAATTGTATTTCATTCAGGGCCAACACTTGGTAGAATAGTCCAAGTGATTGGAGGGATGCCTGCTGTTCCTTCCTTGGAAATCATTGAGATTTTGGCATATTCTGCATTACAAGCTGATGTAACCAGCTCTTTAAAGTTTTGAAAATCAACTGTATTTTGGTTTACATGAACCATGATTTGACATCCCTTTGATGGTTGGACTGGCTTCCAGAACATTTTTTTAGTTCTTTTGTTCTTTTCAGAGAAATATAAGGTAAAGCTGATCTGGCAGTCAAAAGCAGAATTCTTGATCATGAAGTGACAAATGAAGAGAAACAAAACATGAGATTATTGTTGGGTACATTTTGTGGGAACAAAAATCAGATAAAACTTACTTTGGCAAAATTTGACTGACCACTTTTTTAAGAAATACTCTCCAAAGGACTTTTGTGATAATCCTTTAAAGGTATATGATTCCAGAATATGTGTTTTTTTGTTTTTCATTTGTCAAACACAACCACTTATGTTATCTTGGTAGTTTTCTTTGACGGTAAGGAGCAATGTGACCAGAATATTGTTTTGGGGACAAGAACTGATTGGATGTGGGTGGTAAGAACATTCAAGGTATGATTTAATAAAGAATTGATGGTTGGGATTCTGGTTATAAGCCATTGTTCCAAAAATTCAACAATAGTTGGTTGGAGGATGGATGATTGCCAAAAAAAAGACCAAGAATGGGATGGATGGATGGGTGCTGAAAAAAGACCAATGGTGGAATGGATGGATGGGTGCAAAAAAGTACTACTCATGGGATGGTGTGTGGAAAGTTGGTCCAAGAACCAACAGTGGGATGGGTATGGGTTCCAAGAAAAGACCAAAAATGGGATTGTGGGAAAGTTGGTCTGGACAATGGGATGGATGGAAAAGACAATTGTGGGAAATTTGGTCCAATCTATAAATATAAAAAGATTGAAAAACCTCACCCACCCCACCTGGAATCAAGGTCCTTGGGTTAGTATTCATTTATTAAAGTTGTCATGTATGCACCTCTTACATCCAGCTCAGTCCTCTTTTTTTTGGTCTGCTTTTTTTCAGCCACTCTTTTTTCATGTCCACTTTTTTTTCTGTCAATTTTTTTTCTCTGCATGCTTTTTTTTTCTGCCAGCTTGTTTGTTCCGGTCCTTTTTTTTCCAAAAAAACTCACACAAAAACTAATATGTGTACATAGATTGTAAGGTTTATTTATTAATACTATTCAACTACCTCTTTGTATGTATTAAAGTTTGTGTGATGTATTTACATATGTAAGGCTTGTGTTTATTTTTTTAATACTTTTCAGCTACCTCTTTGTATGTATTTGGGTTTGTGTGATGTATGTACACATTTAAGGGTTGTATTTATTCCTTTTTAATACTTTCAACTACATCTTTGTATGTATATATTAAGTTTCTTTTGTACTATCACACATACACAGGGCTAACACATGTAAACAGGACACAAGGAATGTAACATATATAATGGGCACTAATTCCTCACTTGATTCAAGCTTTTTTTTAAAAATTGAACATTTAAGCACATGTAACAAGGATAACACATGTTGTAACTGTAACAGAGGAAATTGACAACACGTGTAGTAAATACTAATTACTCACTTGGTTCAAGTTTTTTTTTTGAAGATTGAAAATTTAAACACATGTAACAATTGATAAAACATGTAACAAGGATAACACATGTAACCAAGGACAACAAATTTCACCAAGGACAACACATGTGAGCAAGAACAACACATGTAAAAAGGACTGTAACAGAGGACATTGACAACACATCTGGTGAACACTAATTCCTTACTTTTTTCAAGAATTTTTTGGAACATTGAACATTTAGATAAACCCCCTTCCATCCAAAGTTGATTTGATGTAATTCCCCCTCAAACCATAAATCATGCACATCAGCTTTTGCACTTATACCTTTCATAAGGCTTTTTCACTTCCAAAATTCAGCACATAGAAGAATATCCCCCTCCCCTTACTTTGTGATTCCAAATTTGCTGAAGTTTGTTTACAATTGGATGTTAAAGCAGTTATCCCACATATAGAAAATACCATAATGGAACTATAATTTCATTGAGGAGGAATAATGCAAACTTCCTCATTGGTAATTCCTGGTTTTTCCTTAAAATCCTTACTTTTTAGAAAACTACCAATTCCCTGCATGGATGACCAAGATTTGATTGAACAATGGAGGTTAAAGGATCAAAAGGAACTGGATCCTAGCTGAAAAAAAAAATCCTGCTATAAATTAATCAGATTTGCAAAAAATTCATGTTTTTAACAGTCAGAAGATGCATACATTTGAACTCATAGTCCATGCATGCCATTACTCTCCACCCTCTTCATTCTTTATTCATGGCCTGATGGAATAGCAGCCATGAATCTACAAAATAGAAGAACAGCTCATCTAACCTTTGGAATTCTTTGATAATTTGTGATGACAAACCTATGACTCATATGCATGCTCTTCAGTTGCTTGACAGGATATTTCAAGATCTAATGGATTTTAATATACCTTTTGGGGGGAAATTAATGGTTCTTTGGGATGAATTTAGGAAATGTTTTTCTGTTTTTCAAAAGTTGACACATCCTCAAATAATTGATTCAACTTTGGTAAATTCTGCATGCTGGTGGTATTTCCAAATTTTGGATGTTGCTTCAAATTTATGTGTGGTGTGAGAATTTGGATTGGTAACCAAGACCAATCTGAATTTCAGAAAGAGATGACAAGTGTAAGAATGAGGACAAACAGCTATACATGAGATAACAGGAAAGAAGTGACCAACAGAGAACAAGCTGGCTGAGACAAGCAAGTATTATATGAAGAAATTAAGAGAGAGAGACTTGGAGAAGCAGCCAGGGTAGGAATTTCAGTGCCAGTTCAGAATTACTGATTAAGGAGTGAGGAACTGAGAGTTGAATAGTAAGCTCCTTCACTGATTGACAAGTTTCCAGGTGAGGCTCTTACCATGATCTGACTGGATGCTTGTTGTGATTGGTTGGACAATTAGATGTTGATAGGTGTTGAAAGTAAGACTGAAGATTTGATTGGACTCGTAAAGTTGTTTGGATTGATTGAGGTGGATTGATTGAATTGAGAGATATTGTTCCAATTGATTGATCAAAGTTGGTTGGTCGTTTGGATGAGAAATGAAGCTTGACTTGAATGGAAATTGTCTTAGGCTGCTTGAGCAGTTGATGCGTTGGTTGGAGACGTGACAATTGCAAGAGCGGGAGTGACACCCGTAAGTGTGGACATAGCGCGCGGGCATGAAAGAGAGCATTGCACGCAAGTGCGCTTTACAAAGAAGGCAATAGATAGCAGAAATTGATAACAAAGAGATTGGATAGAAATGAAAGGTATGAGAAAGATGAAAACAATGAAATATGAGACTCAAGATCTAAGAGAGTGAGGGAGAGAGGGTCAGAACTTTAACACGCCCCCACAACTTGGAGATCAGTGAAAAAGAGAGCTGAAGGCATTTACAATCCTGGTGACTGATGTTTTGTTGGCCGCCTTTGTGAGTGCGTCCACTGTCATTGACTGAGACATGATCAACTTGACCTCAATCAGGCTATGTTGAAAGTTGTCCCAAAGGCTTTTGGTTTTGATGTTGATATGTTTTGCTTTTTAGTTGGAGCCAAATTTCTTAATCTTATCATCAAGTCCCTTGTTGTCTATCAGGTGAAGCGGACACTTGAACAAGCTTTGATAAATATCCTCAATGAGTTGTTGTAACCAACAAAATTCAAGATGGCAGCTAGACAGCGCAACACATTTGGATTCAGTCAAGGAGTGCGTTATGGATTTTTGACGCCTGCTGGTCCAATACAGCGGACTGCCCTTGAAGGAGCAGATAAAGCCACTCTGAGAGACTCTTGATTCCGGATTGTCTGCCCATGTGGCATTGCTGAAAAATACTAGTTGATCTGATATAGATCGCGGTCCCAGCGTTAAGGTCATGTCCTTAGTGTTGCTTAAATACCTCCAGACACATAAGACTTCTTTCCAATGGCTGATGCCAGGTTCTTCACAGTGTCTCGCAAGGATAGAAACAGAAAAGCTGATATTGGGCCTGGCCAGTCCAGAAATGAAATTCAGCCGGCCAATGGGGGAGCAATAGTTGATGTTCAGAGCAAGGAACTGATTTCAATCTTCTAATCCAGCCTTACCAAGATGAAGGCCAGGGGTGAGAGGAGTTGATACCGGCTGACTTTGTTAAAGGTTGAGTTTGGCAATCCCTTTTTCAATGTGAAGCGGGAGTGAAAGATGAATAAGGCCGTCTTTTCTTTCTATCTTCATCCCGAGGAGGTTGTTTGGCTTGTGCGCAGAGGAGTGTTTGAATTTATTGAGAAATTTCTCTTTGAATTGATCAAAGTTTCCGGCAACTAGAAGATTTTCAACATGAAAGAATATCACACTTGTTTTGTCGTCACCAATGTATAGACATGGATTGCATGCAGACTCTTGGAAACCCTGGGCTTTGATCCACTTGCTTAGCATTTGGTACCAGTTCCTTGGTGCTTGTTTCAACCCATACAACAATCTCTTGAGCTGCAAATATTTCAAAGATCAACCACAAACAAGAGGGGTTTTGATGAAGACCTTTTTTTTGAGTTTGGAGTGTAGAAAAGCCCCCTTCACGTCAAGTTGAAGCATGTCTGGGTTTTTGTCAGCTATGTAAGTCAGTACTGCTCTCAAAGAAGCTACCTTCCCAGTGGGTGCGTAGGTCTCCAAGTAGTCCAGCCCATACCGCTGATTAAACCCTTGCACCCATAATCTGGTTTTGAGAATAGTTGCTTCACCATGAGCATTGTGCTTGATCTTGAAGACGGGAACGGTGTTGAGAGGATTAGTGACCACCTTTTCATCAACTTCCTCCCAGACCTCCTGGTCCTCAATTGTTTTGAACTCCTTTAGTGCAGACTCTTTCCAACCTGGAATGGTCATAGCTTTGGCAAGTGATGAAGGAATTGTCTTGGAGATGAACCCGTAGCAATCTGGTTTGGCCAAATTATCATGGTTTCTCAGATTTGGCCTGAGGTTTTCTTTGACTGCTGAGTCCAAGTCAGAGAAATTTTTAGAGTCATTGTTGTCTGACTTGGGCTTGATTGCAGGAGTAGGTGAGTTTGTAGTGAGATCAAATGTAGTTGGAGGATCAAGTGGAGACAACCCGGGGGTTTGGTCTACATTTGAAGAGACAATCTGTTGGGTACTGATGGCGTCATCTATGCTGAGGATTGGTATCAATTCTTGATTGTTGAACTTGACATGTTTGGTGTCAATAATCTTGCCAGTCAAAGTGAGAATCTTATAAGAGAGCAGAGACAGATTGTATCCCAGGAACACTCCAGGGGCGCCCTTTTTTTCTAAGTTTGGAATTGATGTTGGCATTTTTCAACCTATAGGTCAGACTTGTGCCAATGGGTTTGACATAATTGTCTGGCAATTGATTTTGATGCATTTTCTTCCAGGGAGAATCCTCTCCTTTCAGTTTTGGGATTTGGTTCAACATGAGGCAGCATCCTTTGAGAACCTTGTGCCAGCATGATTTAGGAATGCTTGAGTCCAACAAGGTTGCTCAAAAAGCTTCCATTACGGTTCTGTTTGCCCTTTCCACACAACCGTTGTGCTGAGAATGGTAAGGCTCACTGATGATTTGGTTAATGTGGTGGTTCTTGTAGTAGTTTTGGAGCTTCTGATTCACAAATTCTCCACCGCCGTCAGAGCAAACGTCTCTGGGATATTGTCCCAATTTTCGGTTTTGATTCTTGATCACAAAGATGAGAATATCTGCTGTATTGCTTTTGGATCTGGGAGGAAAACCAGCAATATACCCAGAGTGCGAGTCTATGAGAGTGAGAACGTATTGGTATTTGCCTTTTGACGTGGGTTTGATAGGTCCAATGAGATCCAGATGGATCTTTTTGAAGAATCTTTGGGCATTCTCCTGTTGACAGTTGAATGGCACACGGGTTATTTTGGATTTATTGCAACTAAGGCATTCAAACAAAGTTCTCTGTGATTCAGGGAGCTTCATTTTGAGGAACTTTTCCATTCTTGATAGACTGGCATGGCCTATAGATTGATGAATAGCAGATAATTTGGCACAGGAGTAAAAGGATTTTCTTGTCTTATTGGCCATGGCAATTACAAAAAAGTTGTTGATGATAGAACCAGACAGTAATGGAGCACCTTTGGTGGTGAGTTTGAAGGTGTGGGGAAGATTGCTTCTGTAGACCTGAAGGTTAGCTCCTTGGCTCATAAGCGCGCCCAACAATATCAGATTGACCGTTGACTCAGGTACCCAGGCGGCGTTAGATAAGATCAAATTGGCGGCTTTGGTGGCCAGAGCTGCACTTCCACTTCCTTTGATTGCCATGACCACATCCTTTTTTCCAGTTTGTATTTGTCCATTGCTCTTCTCAAAGGTAGTGAAGGAATCTCTATTGACTATCATATGGGTGGAGCAGCCTGAGTCTAGTATAAAACGTTGTCAATTGACAGGGTCAGTTAACTCGTTTGAGCTGAGACCGCAGAACAAGCTGGAAAAATGCACTTTTTCTTTGGCTTTTGGCTTGACTTTTTTTGATCCTCAATTTGGGACATTTGTGGGTTTGAGCTTGGGAAATTCAAACCAGCACAAACTGGCTGAATGTGATGTCACTTCCGGGTTGTGCTTGCCATTTTTGCATTGAGGTCCTCTATATAGAGCAAAATTCATGGGCTTGACTCATTCTCCTTCTGCACTCAATTTGTTTTTATGTTGTATCAGGTGATTGAGAACAACATTGACTTTCATATCTGTAGTTGAGTGCATTATTTGGGACTTCATGTTTTGCATCAAAGAGGGAAACTTGAATAAAACAAGGTAGGAAATGATATCTGAGGGAAGTTCAATGCCGAATTTGGTCATTTTCTTGAGATAAATCTTTACAGTTGTTACCAATGTTTCAATGTTGCTGTCCATTGAGAGATGCAGGAAGCCGTTGAAAACACAAGCTCTGTTTGCAGATTGAGACAACGCAAAATGTTCTTGGGTTGAGATCCAAATCAGCTTAGCATTATCTTTTTTGGTGTTGTCAATAATATTCTTGTAGGAATTTGCGTTGAGTTTGGCAAGGATGTGAGCTACAAATTCTTGATTTGTGTCCTCATTGAGACAGGTCAAGTCATCCCCATTCATAATATTGAATATTCCTTGTAGTTTGAATATTTTTTTTGAATTTCTTTCTCCACATGCTGTAATTATTGGCAGTTAGCAGAGGGGTGGATTCAATGAGTGATTTGATTGCAAGGGATTTGTAGTTGGTATAGTCCCCCCCTGGTCCTGGTGTCAATGAGGTCCCTGGTCAATCCATTGTCTCAATTGGTGCAGGCTTTTAACCGTGTGAGAATTTGGATTGGTAACCAAGACCAAGCTGAATTTCAGAAAGAGATGACAAGTGTAAGAATGAGGACAAACAGCTATACATGAGATAACAGGAAAGAAGTGACCAACAGAGAACAAGCTGGCTGAGACAAGCAAGTATTATATGAAGAAATTAAGAGAGAGACTTGGAGAAGCAGCCAGGGTAGGAGTTGCAGTGCCAGTTCAGAATTACTGATTAAGGAGTGAGGAACTGAGAGTTGAATAGTAAGCTCCTGCACTGATTGAAAAGTTGCCAGGTGAGGTTCTTGCCATGATCTGACTGGATGCTTGACGTGATTGGTTGGACAATTAGATGTTGATAGGTGTTGAAAGTAAGACTGAAGAGTTGATCGGACTCGTACAGTTGTTTGGATTGATTGAGGTGGATTGATTGAATTGAGAGATATTGGTCCGATTGATTGATCAAAGTTGGTTGGTCGTTTGGATGAGAAATAAAGCTTGACTTGAATGGCAATCGTCTTAGGCGGCTTGAGCAGTTGATGCGTTGGTTGGAGACGTGACGATTGCAAGAGCGGGAGTGACACCCGTAAGTGCGGACATAGCGCGCGGACATGAAAGAGAGCATCGCACGCGAGTGCGCTTTACAAAGAAGGCAATAGATAGCGGAAATTGATAACAAAGAGATTGGATAGAAATGAAAGGTATGAGAAAGATGAAAACAATGAAATATGAGACTACAGATCTAAGAGAGTGAGGGAGAGAGGGTCAGAACTTTAACATGTGGTAGGTGATGCTGATTTTCCAAATTCTTTAATTTCTGTTGGGGATTGTCTCAATTTTATACAAGTTTCAAATAGAATACTTCTCCCTCAGCACACAATTATTCAAGAAAATAAGTAAGACCATTCTTTGAAAATATTAATCAAGATTTTCTTCAAAAAATTAGAAAACCACTTCCTTGGTACCAGTTACCTAATTGATTGTGTTATTCTATGTTTCAAATATTTTCCAAGATAGCTCCAGGTGATGGATTCCTTAGGAAGCATGATGGCCATTCCATTTGTAACCTTGATTTCTGACACATATGAATATTTCATGCCTTTCAAAACTACTTGAAAGCAGTTCCCATTCAATTTGGAATTCTCATTGAAAACTAACAAATCACAAGGTTATAAAACTTCACATGTTGGTTGTTATAATCAAGATCCAGTGTCTACCATGGGTAGTTATAGTTTGAATTTTCAAGGTGTAGATCCAGAAATTTTACAAAGGACGTGTTTGCAACCTGGAAACAAGATTTCATTTGAAACTGCCAAAATTGTTTTCCATGAGGCTTTGAATGTCATTCATTGCTGAAATTAAATACTGAAATGTCTGTGATATATGATTTGATTCAATTGATTGTCTGTTGAAATACTTGAGAAATTGTTCATTTTGTTGTTTTTTAATCCATTCCCCAGATTTCCCACTTGATTAACATCTTTTAAAGAAGTAAAATCCCAATCAGTCCCCAAATTTGGGGGCAATACTCTAGTTGGAGGATAAAAAAAATGCCGGGGCAGATTGAAAAAAAAATTGGGCAAAATCTAAAAACAAGACCTGGGCAAAAACCAATTTGACCCGGGCAAAAAAAAAAAAAGTTGGCTTGTCCAAGCTCAAATGCAATTACAACATCTATATATATCTTGGCAGGCAGGAATGAATGAACCATACCGGGATTATCCCCAACACAAGGCGTTGCCCACAATCGTCAAGATTTTCCCGGTGGTGCACCTACATAGGGCTGATGTCCCCTCTTACCACGAGAACAAGCCGTTCTTCCTTTTTCGGGCCGCCGCGAAGAGTACCTGAATCTTCACAAAGTAAATCACAAGTGGGTTTTCAAAAAGCAAAGAGTTGTATTGCGAAAGCATTTATTCCGATTAACTATTTCTCATCTTTTCCCCTTGATTGCTTGGAGAAAAAAGCCTAGGTTGGGGGAGGGCACCAAACGACCAGGCAAACATTAAATCACTCTGCGTATGGCAACAGTCAGCGACGGTGACGGTCGATAAGGTCGCTCATCAGGCGGGTTAAGAGTTGCAGGTGCCAATGCTTCTGCTAGGATCATCTCATAGAATTACGGTTGGCGACCTTGATGTCACTATCGTGAATCACCGCAACATCGCAGGTAAGATTGGCAAGCCTGGCCGACTCGGCAACGTTTGCCTATGAATTTGTTGGCTGGAAAGTGGCTACAGGAAGTCAGTTGGTTCAACACAAAAAATTCCACTACTTATTGAAAATAGATCCTATCTAATTTCTATAAATAGCATGCCCGCTCACACCTCTCCTTCCGGAACACTCACTGCTTCATCCGATCCTTGTAAAAACATTGATCCACTTCGCCTAGGCGGTTCATGTAACTGGTTAATTTAGATGTGTAGAACCAAAACCAACAAGCACTATTTCCGAACAGTCATCAACGTAACCTCCAATTACTCTGCAAGATTTTAAAACCTCAAGGTCTTTGGCCGGTGTCAAATCTCAGTCGAAGGATGCAGTGCATAATGTTGTTGTCGATCTTTTTGGCCCTCGGTGGACAAACTTCAGCTTCGCCACTGACCTCTGGATCAAGTCGGGGGCATTCCTTGAGTAGGCGTGGCGTTCGGATGGGCAGACTAATCCAACGCCACGAAATATACCAACAAGGCTTTTCCGGCTATGGCGCAAACGGCGCAAATCTCAACGGGGGTGCGGCTGCCGGTGCTAATGCTCAAGCTTGGCCAGGTCTGAATGCCGGCTTGAATGCTGCCGCAGGTCTGAATGCCGGCTTGAATGTTGGCGCTGCTGCTCAAACGGGAATTGGCCTCGCGAGTGGTATCCTCACGGCTGCTGGTAATGCTCAAGCGGGGGTTGGCCTCGGGGGTATTCTTGGAGCTGGTGGCAATGCCCAAGCAATTTCGAACCCTCAAGGGTACACGGGAGATTCATAGCACCTTAACCACATTACGGCAGCTCACTCGCTGGGTTTCCGACGCAAGCCGCAATCGCATCGAAAAAGTGTAAAAAGGATACTAGCACTTCGTTTCTTAATACCGGAGGGAAAATCACATCATCGGCATCCTTTGTCAAATTTCGATTTTGGTTCTTTTGGTCACGATAACATTGAAACAATCCTTCTCAGTTAGAAGAAGCGCTCTATGAGACTATGTTGTCGTTTCGATGCTAGGGTTTCTTCCATGTAATTTTAGCATTTTGTGACTAGCTTTTGTACAAATGTAGGCATAAAAATGACTGGGCAGCTAATTCAGGCACAAAAATGTTTGAGAGAATATGCTGTCCATTGGCATTCAACCAAATTGATATCAGAAAATTTAATTGAAATATTTGTGATTCTGCATAAGATCGAAAAACTTCTTAGCAACATTTTAAACTGAGCACAGGAAGAAAAGCATTTGAAATGTCAAATATTATTGGATTTTTTGGGCAAGATTCTCAAAGAAAGATACAAATATTGGGATTATGTGAGGAAATTGAAACAAAAAAGACACGGTTTCAGCCTACTAGATGCCAGGACCCTTGTAATCATTTAGCTACAAGAAGTGATGAAGTAAAAAAAATATTCTTTGAGAGGATAAATAATAATCCTCAAAAGGATTTAAATAATTCGGGATGGTCCAAGGTAAAGTGGTTTGGTTTAATTGTTTTGTTTGAATATAAAAAAAAATCAAGAGGGGATACAGTTTATACAGACTGGGGGTCTTTAACACCTCTACTTCAGGGGATTAATTTATAATCTGGATCCCTGGGATTTTGGAACCTTACTATTGATAACAAGTAAGTATTATTCAGTAATTATTTAGCATGGCTGGGCTACGGTAGCAATCCACCTAAAGCAGAGAGGAAAGAACTCAAATTTCAAGTAATGACTTGCTGGTTACCTACATTAATTCACACTTGAAAGATTTTAAATCTAAGAGGAGGGCTTGAAGATTTATATCAGTATAGATGGGTAAAAAATTTGATTTTGCTCTGAATATATTATCAGAACAATGCCATAGGTCACTTATGTATCCTGTTATAAGTACTCAAATCACTGTTGGCACAGCTTCTTGGATTATATCTGATGGATTCTGTCTTGAAATAGGACCAAAAGGGTACTGTATATATACCCTTTTGGGGTTGAGAGGGCCTTCTCAGGGCACATAGAGAGGGAAGAACTCATGTGCTAAGTCTTGCAAATTAATCATACTAGGATCAGAATGTTTTATTGGTTCTGTAGCAATTTTTATCCCAGATCTGTAGAATAAGTGCACAATTTCTGGATCCAGATCTGTCTTTGTGATTATTTGGTAATTTAATACTTCTGCATGTAATATTTTATTTTGCTAACTATATTTGTGTTAAATGATATAAAGTTTGTAATTGATGCTTTCCTATCTTCTTCTGATCATTTTTGTATTTTTAAGCTCTTTGATATCTGATTTTTTGTTATGTTTTGTGGCCATCAAAGATTAGGAACTGTTGTTTTTGTGGTAGAGCTAGTTATTTCATGTTTATTTTTGGCTGCTTGAACTTTGGATTTTCTACACATTTATTTTATTTAATATAGTTTTGTATCATACAATATTCATTTATTAGGTTATTGAATATGCATTGTTGATCAAACTAGGTTTTAGAAATATATTCAAGTACTTATCTTCTATTTTTTGTGTAGCAGATCCTGGATGCTCTTATCAGTCCTGCTGTGTTTGGGGCTGATGTGAATTCAGGCCTGGAGATGTATGGTGTATACGGTGAGTTTGGTTGGGTGGTAAACTCCTGGTGGTAATGCAACAAGTCATAGTTGATGGCCAGACCAAAGTAATTTATGGGGCTGTTGTGATGTAAACCTTGCACCAAGCAATTATAGCTCAATGGTTAGAGAATCCCACATGCGTTGGGTAGATGTGGGTTTGACTCCCACTGAATGTGTTACCTTTTCCCTGTCATTACAGTTTATGAGCCCAGCACTGCAGCTGTAGCATCTTGATTCACACTGAATATCATGCTATAAAAATTAAAATAAAATACATGACTATGGGGTTAAAGGGTGCGCCAAATGGGTGCTTGGTGTATGGGGGGGTGTTGTGATGTAAACATTGCACCAAGCAGTTATAGCTAAATGGTTAGAGAATCCCGCATGCATTGGGTAGAAGTGTGTTTGACTCCCACTGACTGTGTTAACTTTTCCCATCATTACAGGGGCAATAGCCAAGGGGGCCCATCTTGTTGGCTCATCATCCCAACTTTGGCATTGATCAACTAAGGGCAAAAAGAAATGATTTTACTGCTGTTATGATCCTCATGACTGTTACAACCAATAGTATGGCCTGTAATAAATGCTAAACTCTTGGAGGCTTTAGTTTTGAGCTGCCACAGCCAAGTTGCTGGCACAGCCCCATTGGTTGACTACCTCACAAGCCGTGGTTGACTAACCACCATGGGGCTTTGAGCACCTTCCAACCCTGGTTAACAAAAAAAAAACTCAGTTGAAAACCCAACCAAACTTGGTGGACACACCATACTTTGCATGCAGGACTGATATGCTTATGCATGTGGGGCAGATAAGAAGTGCGCAGGCTGAGTGCAGGAGTGCAGAAGTGCAGGAGAGAAATAGCTCTGCAGCTGAGCGCAGGAATTTTTGACAAAAACCCCATTTGCTCATAAATCTTAGGCCATACATATTTTTTTAATTCCAAAAAAATCATAGGTCTGAAACCCACAGGTGAAAATTTGTGTGAAATATTAAATTGGCCAAAAGGTGCACTGGTTAGGCTGTGACTTTTGGTCGATTATCAATAGATTGATTAAGGTGGTTAGGGTGTGGGAATTGGAAGGTGGGTTTGCTGAGTGACCCTACCTAGAATTGGGTGGGGAATCTAAATACCCATTGTTTTTTTTTTAATAATCCTTAGAAATTTTTCATTTCTTTTTGTATTTTTTGTTATTTTGGATGCTTTGACAGCTGGTTGTGGAATAGTAGCAAGCTGACAGAAATAAAGTAAAAATAGGTGTGTATTGAGCCCTTTTCATTTTATCAAGGGTACTCTTGAGGTTTTTCAGTGTAAATATAGAGGAAGAAACCCTGCTCTACGGCAAGAAGTGCATTCATGCATGGTCCACATGCTTTTTTTGGAGTGTAGGCTGGATGGCTGTGTAATATTTCAAGAAATTTTTTATTGCTTATCTTAAATTTATTGCATGATAATGACGGGGTAAATGGACATGAGTTGCATGTTACATCCTGTTGGTGGAGTTATTTGTCTTTATTTTATGTTTCAAAAATTGATTGATTATGAATTTCTGGAAATTTCTACACTATTTAAAATTTTTAAAAATTTAGAAATTTTGGCTCTCTGATATTTTTACAAGCTGAATCTGGATTCAATTTTTTTTGGGATTTTATTCTGGTGCATGTTTCACTGTTTCATATTTGAGAAGTCTTTGAAAGTGGTTTATGTCCATTTTTCTGATTTGGTTCAAGTGTGTAAAATGATATTTTGAGAGGTTACCATGAGTTTTTCCATGTCATTTTAAACTTATCTCAGGTTTTTTTAACATTTCCAATGGATCAACATGCATATTAAATATGCATGTCTTTCCCATGTCTATTGTAGCACTTTTACTGGGGTTTTTTGTCATAATTTCAGACCTAAAAGCTTTGTGCACTTCTTTCAGCCTGATTACTGTCCTTGGCCTTGTTTTGAACAAGCTTTTTGGGAGAATTCGAGAGCCAGGAGCTGTTAGTCCTTTTTAGGACTTTATTTTTTCCCAAAGCTGCATGAATAAATGTTGGAAGAACAATTTTTAGTCCAAAAATTCTAAAATATAAACAAAATTAGTTTCTCAATTAATTTTGGTCAGTTATCTTTTTGATTAAATTTTTCTTTGATAATTAATAATTATTATTAAGTATCAAAGGGTTTCCCCTGGTCTGATTTTCTTTGGAGGAGGTAAGCCACAACTCCCCCCCCCCATCCAGAGTCATGAAAGCAGGGGACCATCACTTCTCCATCTTTTACATTCATGAAAAATCTTATTTACATTTGATTTTTATTTTTTTAAATTTAAAAAGAATCCTTTGATTCAATTTAGGTATTAATGAATTCAAAATGTTGGCAAAACACAACCAAATTCATCAAATAATCCAAAAAAAGAAAACAAAAAAGAAAAAGAGAAAAAAGAAAAAAGGAAAAAAGAAAGAAAAGAAATAAAAAAAAAGAAGTGGAGGGAATGGATTGATCAAACTTTTTTTATTCAAATAATTCTATTTCTGATTTTTTTTTTTTTTGAAATAAAAATTTATAAATTCATCAATCTTGAAGGTGAAAATATTTTGGGAGATGACTTTTCCTCAACCCAACTATTTAAAGATGATTTGACCATGAATTATAAACCAAATTTTGAAACAAGGATGTGTCAGGCCACTCCAAGCAATCATTATTTCAAGAATTTCAATATTTTTCCTCAAGAAGCTTTTGAATCACCACAGTGTATTTAAGCTATTTGGAATAAATCACAAGTATAGAGAAATTTCTTGATTTTGGAGCAGGTCTTGAATCCTAGTTTGGAATTCCAAGGGTTTCAGATTGTTGAGAAAAAAAGAAAGAAAAAATTCAAAAGAGTTTCTTGAGAATACTCAGAATTGGGCTGTTTTTGAAAATAAAAAGAAAAGTTAATTTGAGATGGTTTAATTGATAAATCTATTGAATTGCTGAGATGATCTGTTTGGTAAATAGCCAAGTTTGAGTAAATCTTAATGTTCATTTTAAATGAAAGTTTCATAGGTCACACTTGAAAACCATGTCATTCTCATAATTCAAACAATAGATGACCAACCTAAATAATCTCAACATTTTATCAATACAAATCCATCAAATTCCATATAAATCTCAAAGCTTATGTACTTGGTTGAATCAATAACCTTCTTGCTCATCTCTCTTTCTCTCTCTCAAAACCATAAATTCAGAATCATTTGATGACTTTAGTATTGCCACTCTGGATTTACCTACCATCATTAGATCCTCATTTTTTGATAATGACAATGATTTTTTATCTCTTATTGCTTAGAAAACATTCATTCTTTACTGATCTGACTACCTCCGATTGGTTTGACTTTTTACATCTTCAATTTCAAATTTTTAGCTTCTAAACATCTTTCATGATGATGATAAAAAAAATTCCCCAACTTGATACAGTTTTCTACTCCCACAATTCAATTTTATTCAATCAATCAATCTAATTTAAAACACTTCAATTATATTCCTACCTGAATATCACAAAATTCTTAATCCTATTTGTAATTCTAAATTAAAACAGAAATAAATCACTTTAATTCTTTTCTTTTTTTTGGGGGGGGGGGGGGGGGGAGGGAAGGGAGGCTAAGACAGCTTAGAAAACTCTTTTTTCCACACAAAAACCTACCATATATATATATCTATAAATATGAAAGGATTGGTTTTTCAAGGATTGGCAAATACCAATAGGGTGTATCAGAGTTAGCAAACCCGCCATTAGAAACCTGCCATTTTTTTGACCAAACCCGCCATTTTTAATGGTGGCTTTCTGAAACACACATACCCCCTAACTGGTGTATTTTGAAATGGTGGGTTTCATAAAAATGGCATATTTCAAACATCAAACCCACCATTAAACCCACCATTTATGCTTCATCATCCATCCACCATCCATCACATCTAAAACACCCATCCACATCAGCAAATCCATACCGGTCCATGGGCTCTTTTCATCCTCAACTTTGACTCATCATATCTTCCATTCAATCCCAACTCAATCAGCTCATCCATCCAAAATCAATCTTGATCTCAAATCAATTGTAAGTACTCCCTCATCACTCTTTTCTTCTCTCATCTTGACCTCCATACACTCACTGACTTCTTATCTATCTACCATCATCAACCTCTTTATTCAGTCCTCAACAACCACTCCTTCAATCATCAACCTTGATCCACATCCACACCCCTGACAAATCATCTTCTCCAACAATCAACCTGTTCCAATTGATCATCATTCCATCCAGTCAGTTCATCCATCTGTCCTCTGCTCAAACCAAAGTATGTATCCATCCTACAAAAAGCCCTCCTCCTAGACCTTCAAGACAAACTTGCTACTCAATTAGCACCGTATATCACTTAGGAATCCATTGATTGGCCAATCACTGATCCATAATTTATCTCTCATATGAAACTCTTGATCAACCCTTGTTGCCTTTTTTTTTGGTCATCTTCTACATAAATAAATAAATAGTTACTTTCATTTCTGTTCTAACTCTTATTCTTTTTTCTTTTTTCTCCCTAGTTTTTTTTTCTTTGGTTGTGGTGGTGGGTGCAGGCAAGATTTCTCAAGATTTTCCAAGCTGGTCTGTAATTGATGTCATACTACTTTAGTTGAGGCTCACATCACCAGATCTCTTGACCAGATCTATCTTCTCTCTCTTTCTCTCCACAACAAATTCTTAAATAAAAAGATTATTATTCTCCCCACTCCTCCCCCCTTCCCCTTGGTCTCTTTTACATCAAACCCAGACAGAATCAGAGGATGGAAGCCACCTTAGAAGATAGACTGGTAGTGGCCCCTCCCCCCCTTCCCCTTGGTCTCTTGTACATCAAGCCCAGGCAGAATCTGAGGATGGAAGCCACCTCAGAAGACAGACTGGCGGTGGCCTCATTGTTAATCCTTCAGTCACCCCCAGGTGAAGTCAATGATGTCTTTAACGTTTGTCCAATCCTGATTTGAAATCTTGCTTCCAACAAACCTCAAATGTTTTTCTACCTACCCTCTTACCATCATCAACCCACAATCAATTATATTTGATTCTAGAGATTCCTAATTCATCATCCTTGTAATTCATTTTCTTTTTTTTTTGTTACAGGAAGTTTTCCCTATTGTTGGGAATGAAGCCAAGATCAAGAGAGGACTTTTACCGGCCTTAACCCAGTACAACCTTGAAAAGTTGACATTGGTCAAGCTACCCAATTCAAAGATTCCAGTGAGTCACCATTGAGCTTCAAACCCAAACCAGCTCATTGGTTCATATCCAAACAGACAGCATCTAATATCCCCAAACCCTGGAAAAGAAGAGAGGAGCCGGCAATCCAGTTAAAACCTTTGAATTGGATGATGTGAACTGACATCTTAATTTTACAGGCAATGATATGTCCGCCTGCTTAACTCAATCCATCATCTGATGAAAACCAATACTTAGATCCTCACTCCCAACAAACCTTCATCATCAATCATCTCTGACTTGCAGCCACCAATGTAACGCCTTTTACTCCAGAAGACCAAGAGGTTGAGAGTCTTAGGTCCAAATTTTACCGGGAGGCCAAACAATACCTCAAGAGCCATTTTCACGGTGCTGTCTGGAGTGTGTTCTCCATCTCAAATTTTCAGAAGATTGAGACCAAGTCAACCATCAAATCTGATGAACCAATCAACAAGACTGAAGCCACTCAGGTTGATGAGTCTCAGGAAACTCCCAATGAACTTCAACCAAGTCCTGATCATCACCCCAATCCTGACCAAGTTGCACCTGTGGATGAACCCAAAAATGATCTCAAAGCCAATTCTAAATCAGCATCCAATTTGATTGATGGGGATAAGCAGGTAGATGATTCCAATCATCCATCTCAGCCTATGTTCACCAATCATCTGCATCCTCCATGCCAAAAATTCCCATTGTTGAGGTCATCCATCATTGGAATCTTGAGTGACTGACAGCTTTCCCACATGGGTTTGAGCAATTTTCCAAAGTCATCAAGACTGAGGTGCGCATTGAGGTCTCCCATGCCAGCAAAATGGAAAACAATGTCAACCTCCATAGGGGTCAAGGTGACATAGCAAGTCTGCTGAGAAGCAGTGTTCAGAAAATCCTGTCAATTGACTCTACCATTTGGTGAGCTGGCAATGGCTTCTTGCAGGACTCTCTCAACAGTGTCCATCTCTTGAATGACCTGCAAAAGCACAAAGGTGAGAAATCAGGCAAGTGCCAGTTGTGCTGAACTTATGGGCAAGAAGAGGTGCCAACATCTCCATTGATTCTGAGGGTTTTTCTCTGATTTCTCTCAGGATTCATAAAGCCAGAATGTTGCGTTCTGATTGCAACATTAGTGAACGGCTTTTTGAGAAAGGAGTAACGCAGGTAAGTGTTCCCTTTATTTTTTGCGTCAGTCTCACTCTCTTCAAGCTTAAAAGCATGAATTAGTTACGATGCTGCACAGAAACTCTAGCCTGGGGAGTCAATCTGCCAGCTTATGCAGTCATCATAAAAGGTACACAACTTTACAACGCTTCCAAATGCTCATTTGTTGATCTGGGAATATTGGACATACTTCAGATTTTTGGAAGAGCTGGTAAGTGTGATCAATTGACTGTGCCATACATTTGGAGGTCATCACATCAATCAATCCCTTGAAGTCTCATTTTTCCGCTATTTTAAGGTCAACCTCAATATGAAGACCATGGAGTTGGGTATATCTGCACAACCCACGATTGATTGTATCATTATGTTTCTTCCATTACTCAACAAAATCCAATAGAATTGAAGTAATTATTCTTTCAACTTTGGATCATTTCATTCAAGTTAAAATGGTCCTGACCAAGTTTACAACCATAGGTTCATAGCTGGTATTGTGCATTCATTGAACGCAGAGATTGCATTAGGCACCGTCAGAATGGTTGATGAAGGCATACAATGGATTGGTTGGACCTACCTGTTTGTGTGGATGCGTAAGAACCCCATGGTATATGGGCTTACTATTTTGGATGTTGAAAAAAATCCCTTTCTTGGAATCAAGAGACATTCACTGATCAAGATTGCAGCCAAAAAAACTCCATAAAATAGGATATTCTTCTTCCACCCCCTTCAAAATGTTACACAAAAAATAAAATCCCATCTTGTTCCTCACTCCAATCAGAGTATATGGATGGGAGGGATCAAGATGGAAGGAGATGGATTGACAAACATAACAAATAAAATAGGAAATTCTTCTCCCACCCCCCTCAAAATGATACAAAAACAATCAAATCCCATCTTGTTCTCCATTCAAATCAGAGTATATGGATGGGAGGGATCAAGATGGAAGGAGATGGATTGACCAACATAATGAAAGGTGGGAAGAATAGGGCCCTTCACCAAAAGAGGATTCAAATGAGATATTCCAAAATATCTTTGGAGGTTGCTGAGGAAGGTATTAATGAAAAGGTGGTCTGTTCTTGTCAAAAACCATGTACTTTGGATCTGTACCCTTCAATTGTGTAAAAAAAAAAATATCTGTATGCTGGTGGGGTTAAGAATACTCTCAAACATTGTAATCAAAAATAATTTTTTTTTGCTTGTCTTTCACCCAAAAAAATATATTTACAAGCCCAGAATCTGGGTTATCTGCTGTATTTCATCTACTGTTCTACTGCTACCAATGCAAGCCAAGGCTACTGATACCTTATCCTTTTTTTTGGTTGCATGTTGTTCCCTCTCCTTTTCCAGTTTTGCTTCCTGTCAATCCTTCTCCTTTTCCTCTTTTTGAAACTCTAGCTCAGCCTGTTTCAACTTCCACTCTGAATCCCATTTTTGTTGATGAGCCAAACTCTTGGCTTTCTGCTTTTGAACATCCATTGCCAGTTGAAAATCCCACTTTTGTTTTTCAAACTCAAGTTTTTTGGATTCAATTTGTGATTTGACTTTTTTTTTCAGGGGAAAAGCAATGAGAATGATTTTGAAAGCAAGGATATTCAACCAATGCACTTACATGAACTTTGCTTCTTCATGATTTCTTCAAAGCCTGAAAAACCGGAAGTGTTTCTCCTCTTTTGATGACTTTTGGGGTTGATATTGATGGAATTAGAGGCCTTTTGCTTACCCTTGGCAGGGGAGTTTTGAGTCTGAAAGTTGTCACTAGTGTTCAAAGACAATGTGGGAGGCCCCATAGGCTTGAGTTTTTGGCCATTCTGGAATGGATGAGCCTGAGCCCTTGGAAGTTGATGGGGGAGGATTGTTTGTTGTGGAGTTCCTTGGAAATGTTTGCTTTGGTGTGTTGGACTTTTGTGTGGACTTACGGGGGGAGGTTTGCTGAGGGGCCATTTGGAGAGAGTAAGGGCAATAAGGTGATGAGAGGGATAAAGTGACAAGCAAGATAAAGTGATTAGAGATATGAAGTTATGAGAGCAATAAAGTGGCAAGAGCAACAAAACAATGATTGGATTCTTTGGATGAGGTTGGAGGTACAAGTTCTTGTTGGAGGTAGAGTGATGAGAGCAATGAAGCAATGAGAGAAATGAAGCAATGATAGCAATAAAGTTGTGAGTTATCAAGTGATGAGGGTGATAAATTGATGAGAGTAATGATGAGAGTGGTGAATCTTTTTATGATGAGGCTGGAGGTAAAAAAATTTTCAATGAGGTTGGAGGTAGAAGGAGGTGGGAAGCCAGGGGTGAATGATGTGGACAGGTGGTGGAAGCCTTTAAATACTTTATTTGAAAAAACACACTTATTTCCGGGTAACTCTTACACATCTGATGTGAAATACGTGGGTTTTTTTGATTTTTAATGGCAGGTTTGAAACCCGCCATTAAAAAATGGCGGGTTTGCTTAACTCTGATACGCCCTAATGTTGGCCTCCATGGGAAATCCATTCAGAAAGACAGTGTTGGTGTGTTTGAAACCAGTGTCATTCTAAGCAATCTTAGCCCCACACTTGATGGGGGCCTTGCATCCAATTCATTCAGCTTTTTTTCAGCCTTCTTTTTTCTTTTCAGTCCCCTTTTTTTTCAGTCCACTTTTTTTTTCAGTAGTCTTTTTTTTCAAGTCTTCTTTTTTCTTTAAAAAATATAACTCACAAACTGATGTAGGTATGTACATATGTAATATTTCATACTTTTCACAACATATTTGTATGTATATAAGGTTTGTTTTATGTATATATATAAATATATATATAAGTTTTGTTTTATGTATATATATAAGGTTTGTTATATATATATATATATATGTTTTGTTTTATGTATATATATATAAGGTTTGTTTTATGTATATATACGGTTTGTTTTATGTATATATATAAGGTCTGTTTTATGTATATATATAAGATTTGTTTTATGTATATATATAAGGTTTTTTGTATGTATATAAGGTTTGTTGTATTTATATAAGGTTTGTGTGATTTATGTACATAGGTAATGTTTCTGTTTATTTTTTGAAAATATTTCAAACTACCTGTGTGTATGTATATAGGCTTTATTTATACAGGGCCAACAAATGTACTATCAGTTTCAAGAAAACTGTCCAGAGTTTTTGTTTTGCATGTCCAGCCAGCCAAAATATTGAAATGGCCAGACAGCCTGGGGCAAAATCTGGATGTGTGCGGGAAAAATTGTTTGCTCAATTTTTGAAGTGACAGGTAACCTGTATCAGGTTTCCTCTCTGTGTTTTTCCCAAACTGGACAGGATACTGCGCGGGTCTTCACACCACACCCCTCATGTCCAACATTGACCTCCAAAATCATCCCAGTAAGTCTTTCCTATTTTCATTTCTCCTCAAATTTATTCAGCATAATATTCAACTTGATTAAAGTACTTAACTTTTTTTTCTTTTTTGGGTTTGATTTTCCTCAGCATAGCAATGGATAAATCAATTTTTTAAATCAAAAGAGCTAAATAATCTTTTTTCAAATATGACTGAAAGTAGAACCAAGCCCTGAAAAAGAGGAATGAATAATGGTTCTGAGATGAAGAAGCTATTAGAGAAGAAATGACACAGAAACACACCCTCAGATATTGGTACTATAGATCAATATCAGGACAAGAGGCTAGGACAGCAACAAATCTGGCAGTTTTTGGTGGCTAGTAAAGGAAGGAATAGATGCGCATGTAAGAACAAGAGTTAGAGAAGGTTGTGCAATTGCAAGCAGAGCTTTCTCACCAAACAGGAGAAGAACCCAAGGTTGATATTTTGAAGAGGAGTTGGCAATTAGTTGGGTGAAGAAGGCAGAGAGCCTTGAGCTTGTGAGAGTCAAGACTGATGGTGAAGAAGGCAGAGAGCCTTGAGATTTTGAGAGCCAAGAAGTTGAGACTGATGACCAAGTGGCACAAGAGCCAGATTAGAAGAAAATCAAAGAAAGGAAGAGTCAAAAGAGAAGAAGAATGAGAGGAGACTGAAGAAAGAAAAAGGAGGGAAAGCAACAGGAGCAGTTACAAGAGTGTGAGCTGGAAGATTGAGAGGAAGTGGCAGGAGTGTTTGTGGGAGTGTGAGAGTTGCAGAATTTTCAGATGAGAGACATGTCAGGTGACGGCATACAAAAGTGAGTGAGTGAGAGTGTGCGAGCAGAGTGAGTTGATGGAACATTTTGACCAAGATTTCAACACAATTGATGAGGAAAAGATTTTCCAGGGTTATGAAGATGAGGCTTGCAAATATCAAGAAGAGATTCAGGCCCACTCCTTGGCTATCCAAGAAGCCCATTGCCACCTTAACTCCAACCTGGCTCTATCAAAGGCCTTCAAAAACCTGCAAAAGACCAATAAAACCAGATGAAAGCCAAATCCTGAATCAGTCAGGAAAGAAAACCTCATCAAACTATCAGTGGCAAGATCAAGAACCTGGTTGAGCAGTAAGTTCTCAAAACAAGTAAACCTAAAGTGGAGGCTTCAAAAAGATTTGGCATCTCCAACCATTAAGTTCAAAGGATTATAGTTGAGGCTTGAGATGGAAATCAGGATTGATCAAGAGCCACACAAGCACCAAAGTCAAAGATTTCCAATGAAATCATTGCATCAACTTTTATTCATCTTGAAGAGAATCCTGTATCACGTTTGAAGGACCTAGCTGGCCACATCAAGGACAATCTTGATGTTTCTATCTTGATCCCCTTGATCTAAAAGGTTTTTAGAAGTCCCAACATCACCTACAAGATGGTCACTCCAGTTCCTTGCAAGTGGAATGAGGCTGCCTTCCTACAACAACAACACAATTTTATTATCAATTTTGTCACTGATGTAGGAATGAACCTCATCTTTATTGATGAGTCTGGTTTCAACTCTCACAATCAGCCTACTCATGGTTTCTCACTTTCTGGTAAGTTGTTTCTCTTTTAATTAATTCTTTTTGATGTTGATCAGTGCTCATTATTTATTTTTATTTTTATTTTTTATTTTTTGTTTTCTTTTGTTTTTATTCATTTCAAGCAGCTTCCCTTGCACCAATGCCAGGAGAAGCATGATCCATGTTTTTAGGGCTCTGGCAACTTCAGGAATGCTCTATTACAAATTTCTGAACAAGGATGGTAAAAAAAAAGGTGGTAAAATTTCTCTCAACATTGTGAATTTCCTTCTCCAGCTAAATTAAAGATGCCTACCAAACTCCCTCACTATCAGACAACACACCAGTTCATCACAGAGAATATTTCAATCAAGTTTCCCATATAATGAAGGAGTCAACCCAAAAAACTGAAATCAAATTTCTTCCCAAATACTCTCCCATGCTGAACCCTATTGAGCTTGTTTTCAACATCATCAAAATCAATTTCAAGCATCAATACATTTGAAGCCAGAAAGATCTTGCACAAGCAATCCATCAGGCTATTGAACAGGAAATCATGCCAGAGGTTGCACAAAATTGCTTCACTCATTGCCAAAAATTTTACAAAGCATGTGGTGATATGCAACCTATAACTGGGGTTTTTATCAACAATCCTAGCTCTTATCTTAAAATTACTTAATTCCTTTTTTTCCTCAAGTATTTGTTTTCAAGTTTTTTTCTTTTAATTTTTTTTTTTTTTTTTTTTTTTTTGGTTTGCTTTACTTGATCATGTAAATTACTTGAGTAAAAATTTTCCTGTACTTAATTTAGGCAAGAGAAAATTACATGTTGGTTTAAATGACAAAAAAAAAAATAATTTTTAACATGTTTTTTATACTCAATTTATCCAACAAAAAATTCTTGTCTTCCAAAATTAACAGGAAGACAGAAAACCTGAAGATTCAGGACAAAAAAAATTATAACACCAGACAGCCTTTTTTTATGGCAAGGTCATGTTTTTTTCATTGCAGGAAATAAAAAGTAAAAAGTAGGACATAAAACTTTGATAAAGGACAATAAATTGAAACTATATGACAAACAAAATAAAACAGAGGACAGAAACTTGGAAAATTTGGAAAAGAATTACACAAGAAAAACAGGAAAGTTTTCTTGAAACTGATAGTATGTAACAAGGAAAACAATGTAAGAGGTACAAAAATGTAACAGGGACAAAAATCTAACAGGGGCAACACATGTAACAAGGACAACACATGTAAACAGGATTGTAACCAAGGAAATTGACCACACATGTAATGAACACTAATTCCTCACTTGGTTCAAGGTTTTTTTGGAACATTGGACAGTGATGTAAACCCCCTTCCATCCCACTTTGATTTGATGTACTTCCCCCTCAACCCATAAATTAACAAGATTCAGTTTTTCTTCACTTATAGCTTTCATAAGGCTGTGTCACTTCACAAATTCATCAAATAGAAGAATGTCCTCCTCCCCTTACTTTTTGGTTCCAAATCTTCCATGATTTTTTTAAAATTATGGGTTAAAGCAGTTATGCCATATATAAAAAACACCAGAATGGATCTACAACTTCACTGAGGAGGAATCATAAAAACTTCCTCATTGGTAATTCTTGGGTTTTTCCTTAAAATCCCTACCTTACATCAAAGTAACAATGCTTCATGAATCTTAAGATATGTCCAGGAATAGGTTTGATATTCATCTTCCTAACCATCACCTGGTTTTTTTTGAGGCAGATGAAGCCATGGATGAAGTTATTCAAAGATTAAACCATGGAAAAACTATGCTCACGTAATATTTCTAAATAAATGCAATTAATGGATTTGCAATAAGAATCAAATATTTTGACTTTCCACAATACTTCACATTCCATCCATTCAGAGAGGAATACAGGAACTGTCAGAATGAAAATAAGTATTATCATTTTTTAGAAAGATTCATCAATATTTTCTTCCCAAACTTGCAAAACCAATACCTTGGTACCAGTTATTTCTGACTTCTATCAGGTAAAAAGGTAGAATAAATAGGGCATGTGCTGGAAATGGAATAGCTGCCATCAATCTATTGGATGGAAGAACCACTCATCACCCTTGGAGATCATAACTCTGTGTCAAAAAATATCAAAGCATTCTAAAAAGGATTAATATCTCAAAAGAGCATCTTTTATAATCTGAGATGATGCACCCATGAATCATAGGCATGCTCTTCAGTTTCTTGAAAGACTACTTCAAGATCTAATGGACTCTAATATAAATTTTGGAGGAAAATTGATGGTTCTTGGTGCTGATATTAATTAATTAATTAATTTAAGCAAAAAAAAAATCTGTTTTCAAAAAGGTGAGACACCCTGAAATGGTTGATGAAAGTTTGGTACATTCTTCATGCTGGTGATATTTTCAAGTTTTGCACCTTGCTTCAATTTTTTTTTTTTTTTTTTTTTTTTTTTTTTTTTTTTTTTGTTGCAGGTGATCCTGATCTTCAAAAAGACAATTTAATTTCTGTTGAGGGTTGTCTCAATTTTATACAAGTTTCAAATAGATTAATTCTCCCTCAGCACACAATGATTCATGAAAATAAGGAAGATCATTCTTTAGAAGGATTAATCAATATTTTCTTCCCAAACTTACAAAACCAATACCTTGGTACCAGTTACCTGATCAATTGTGTTATTCTATATTTCAAAAATACCTTGGGATACAAGATAACTTGATTACTTATGAGTTCACTTCCTGAAAGTGAGGAAAATAATATCATGAAGATTTACTCAAGCCAAAATTCTGATAAAGGTGGAATTCCAAATTTTTAAAGACAAGAGTTCCTGAATTCATTATTTCTTTCAAACTTTGCTCCTCATGACTCAAATCTGAAAGTGGTTTAACCTACAATTGTTTTGAGGAATGTGGACTGTAAAGTTAGTCTTTGAAATTGAACTTGGTTGATTGTGGTCAAATTGGGAACAGAGGTGATATTTGCCAAGATAGCTACTGGTGATGGATTTCTTAGGAAGAGTGATGGTGATTCCATGTGTTGTAACCTTGATTTCCAACCCAGATGAATATTTTCTGACTTTCAAGTTGATTTAAAAAATAGTTCCAAGTCGTTTTGGAATTCTCATTTAAAACTAAAGAATCACAAGGCTATACAATTTTGAACGTTGGTCTTTATATTCAAGATCCAGTTTCCACCCATGGACAGTTAGAGTTTCAATTTCCAAGGTGTAGATCCAGAAATTTTACAAAGGAAGTGGTTGAAACATGGGAAAAATATTTCATTTGAAACTGAAAACATTTTTTATAATGAGGCTTTGAATGCCATCCATCACTGAATGTAAATACTGAGATTTCCATGAGTTACAATTTATTTTACTTGCTTATCTTTTGAAATACTTGAGAAATTGTTCATTTCATAATTTCTTTTTTTCATCCATTCCCCAGATTTCCCACATTTAAAGAATATCCCATTTTTTCATTTCAATGTTTTTTTTTTTTTTTTTATTCAATCCAATCCCCCAAATTTGGGGGCAATACACTCCGGCCGATTGGTTTTAATCCAATCCCCAGATTTCCAACTTGATTCAAATTATTTAAAAAATATTACATTTCTTGATCTCAATTGTTTTTTTTTTTTTTCATTTCTTTTCATTCAATCTATTTCCCAGATTTTGGGTTGGGAAACTACACCAGGGCCAATTTTTTTTTTAAATCCATTCCCCAAATTTCCGACTTGATTAAAATAATTGAAAAACAATATCCCATTTCTCACGTCATCTTTTTTTTTTTTTTTCTTTATCCAATCCATTCCCCAAATTCGGAGGCAATAAAATTTTTACTACAAGGTTCTAAAATTCTATACATCCTGAAATGTATTCATCTGAAATACATATTGTGATTGATGTACTCCTAGATCAATAAATTGACATGTATTTTTCAGTTTAATCCTGATTTAACTGAAAATTAAAAATGACGTGTATCCTTTGGCTTAATCCTGGTTCAATTTGAAAATTAAAGATCAACTTCCAACCAGCCCCCAAATGTTTCATTCCTAATCATTCCTAATCAAAATCATGAAATATACCAATCAGTCCCCAAATTCGGAGGCAATACTCTAGTATATACATATATACATACATATATATATATATATATATATATATTTCTCAAAGCACCAACATCACTCCCGATTGATTTTTTGAATCGATCAAGTAAGTAGATCTCAACCCGAGTCTGATGAACTCCATCACTCTTTACTCTCATCACCTCGACCCAAGCCCACCTCCAGTCTTCCAAATCAGTTTCCTAATCGATCTCTTGTTACCCATCTCATGTTAGACCTTTCATCATCAACAAGTCTGCCTCAAGAATCCTTTGCCTTCTTCCAAACAAAATTCTCCTACTCATCACTTCACCATGATTTTTTTTTTTTTTTTTTTTCTTTTTTTTGGTTTCTCTCCCCCTCCCTCCCCACCCCCGTCAATGGTAATCTTGCGAAAACCATGAATGATCAAAACTTGAATCCTTTAAACTCAATCCATCTCGTTTGTTCCCTTTGACTTGATGATCATAGCGTTCACACCACAATTTCTTTTGTCCAAGTTAGAAAGCATTCATCAATCTCGATCACGAGCGAGCATAGTTGATCGTTAAAGAGTTTCACAGATCTGATGGGCGATCCCTTCCCTCCTTTTTTTTCAACCCAGATGGAAGATTGACTTATCTCCCGACGATGATTCAAGTATTATTCTACTTTTTTTTTAAAAAAAAAAAAAAAAAAAAAATTAAACATTAATTTCTAGTCGATTCAATATTCTAATCGATAGATATAAATCCATACATGTATCCTCTTTGTAAATTCATCATCATCATCAAGTCAACAAAACAACAAACAAACAAACAAACAAACAAACAACAACAAAATAATAACAATAATAATTCACTTCGAGCTCAGAGAGATCGATCGAAGATGATTTTTTTTATCCTTTTTTGAGGTTAAGACGAGCATCGGTTCTCGAGCCGAGAAGATCCCCATACCTCGTGTGCTCCACGTCGGCCATCCACCTGATCCAAAAACCCCAAACCCCAAACCCAAAAGAGAGAGCGAGAGACAAAACACAGGAGGCGATGAGATTCAAAGATTAGAACTTAAAGACGGGTTTCTTCTTCAACCGGTCCATGTTGATTGAGAGATTCAGGATGGGACTCATTTCATCCTACGATCTCAAACTCTTTCTCTTGAGATCCATATCGTTTTGTATGTATGTATGTATTTTTTTTGGTTTCTCCCCGAGAGTCGACGATGGTACATATGCCAATCTTTGAATGATGGCCTGGGGGATATCGTGATGATCAGCTAGGAAGATCACCTTAGCTCCTTCCAGAGACTTTCCCTCTTCGTCCTCCTTCTCGATTTTGAAACCCTTCATGAGCCGTGTCCCATCCAGTTTTTTCTCTCTTTTTCATTTTTCGGTTTTGACCCAAGAAAGAAAGCAAGAAAGAAAGAGAAGAAGAAGAAGAAGAAGAAGAGAAATACTAGGATCGTAACGACATTATAAGTTTTAACTAACTGCATGTGAGACGTTCGTCGATAATTAATGGAAGATAAGAGGACCTGTCGACAAGAGTTTAGAGGAATCAAACCGATCATCATCTAGGATCGATTCAAGAAATCGTTAGTCAGACTCGGGTTGAGTTTCTACTCCCCTAAGACGAACGACCACCAAGATATCTATGTGTATAAGAAGAGGATGGATGCCCATGATTTCATTACTACTTTGTCTCCAAGGAAGTTCCATATTCGAGCCTTATTGAATTCGACCTCCTTTCAAGTTCGCCATTGTATATCTATATCTATCTATATATATGTATATTTAACGTCAAATCGTCCGGGCTGAGTCCTCGTTAAGCTGCCTTTCCCAACAAATCGGCAAATTCGCAGAACATGGTTTAGAGATCATGGGGTATGTCAAACATAGATTTGGCTAAACTGGCAACCTTGGGTGAAGGATGGCTCCGAACGGCCTACAAGAGAAAGAATAGAAACTTTGATGAATACAAAAGCGTCTAACTTTCTTTTTTTCCTAAAAAAAAGGGGAGGGGGGAAGAAAAAGGTGGAATATGACTCACATCGATCAATCGATCTTTCAATCCCAACTTGATGTTTGATGTGTCTCGAAAGTAAATATCAATCCCAGCAGGTGTGAAGATGGTCTGACGGAAAAAGATGATGGCCCAATCCGGTTCTTGATCCTTGTTGAGACTATCATCATGAAGTACGGGAAGATGGTATCCTAAGATCTGCCATTCAGATTTCAAAACTCCGAGGATCCCTTTGCCTCTCCATATCCACTCGATCGCTTGACAACCATCATCTTGCTGTATCCCAGCTTGCACCTTCGGTCGATCGATACCTGCGATCTTCTTTTTCATCGATTTTGGATCATTGCTCAGGCTCCCATGGTATTCGATCAAACTTGGGTTTGGTTTGCCATCGTAACAGTTCAAGTGGGCAAAGTTAACATCGACTAAAGACTTGACACGATCCGAACAAGAATAAAAGCAACGGGTATCTCACTCATCAAATACATTGATAGGTTCACCATCAATGCTGGAGTAGCTTATCGTAACGTTTTTCTTGTTCTTCCAGAGTGGCAGCGAGCTCGAAACGACAAACCATTTAGAGTTGATAAACCTTTCGATGGGAAAGTTTTTCCATCGAAATTTGTCGTTGTTATGCTTACGTCGATCAGTCTCGTTTTGAGATCCACGGAGTTCCGCCAGTTGGACTGAATGCTGAGAGTGGGAAGAGGAATGATCTCGAGAAGTCTTAGGCGGATCGTCGGAGTAGATGTTCATTGCAACGGGATCAGATGAGCTAGGTGACCTGAAGTTCGACCAAAACGGATGATCCCACCAGTCCCCTGGAATCTTGACGGCAGAAACTTTTTTTCTGGGGAGTAGAACCGATACAGATTCGTCCGCGGCAGGTACCAAGTACCATAAACTTTGAACATGATGTGATTTCAGGTATTCTAACGTTCTGTGATAATTTGAGCCCACACGATCGGGCCCATGAGAATCGTCAGATAATGTTAATCTGCCATCCAGCGAGATGATCAGCTTCGATCGATCCCAAGATTGACGTTGGTCGAGGATTTCGCAAATTGAATTTCAGCAAGCCTTACACGGTAGTCAAGAAGAGACCTGAGTTCTAGAGATGCTGACCTTCAGGATGGATGGACTGGGGTAAGGTGTAGCCCAACCTTTACGGATCGAGGCGGAGTTTACTTCGAAGAGAGCTCCATAGGAGATTGCAAGTCGGATGTTCCTCTCGAGTTTAGCCCATACAGCAGGTTGATTCGCAAGTTCAAGATCTGGGTTGAAGAGCAAACAGAGGTCGAAGTGTCCTATGACCTCGGGACGATATCGATCGATCAAGTCGTACTGGTTATCGAAGTAAGTTTCACAGAGTCTATAGAGTAGCTCGGGAGATTGTGGATCGGGAGACTTCTGGGGATCGTTGGGATCGTGGGGGGATTGCAAGGATTGTAGGGCTTGTTGGAAGATGTTGGGATCGAAATCGATCGGAATCTCGTTGACATGATGGACACTACCGACGAGATAATCTAGCGAGTCTTGATGGCGAGAGAGGGTACGATCTAGTAAGTCAAAGGTGATGGATCGATTGATGAGTTCAGTTTCGATTCCGATCAACAAGCTGATCGTTGAAGAGTGGGCTCGTTTCAATCGACTAGCTTCGAGGATGAAACGATCGAACTGCTCCTCGAGTTCGGATGGGTTGATGTGATGCTGATTGGAGAGGTTCGCTGGTGATTAGATCGTAGGAATGCACCGAGAGATGATGATGATGGGTATGATGAACTAGTGGCAACGGACCTCTTCTGGGTATAGATCTACGATCCTATCTCGGGGCATATGCTCGGATAGACCATAACTGATGAAACCTCGACCGATGGCAGCTTCGACGACGGATTCCAAAGTACCGACGGCATGCTTGCAAAACTGCCCAGAATGGGAGTGTAGGCTGATGGGCATGATGAGGATAGGTTGGAGTACTGGAAGGATGGAAGGAGGCTCGATGATGAGATCGAAGCTAAGGTGCTAGGAGGGGATCGTGAGGAGGTCCATCGGTCAGCCATCGTAAGTATAGATACCTAGACGGATGAAGATGAGAATGAAACGAAATCGAACCTGTTTGAGGCATGTTTGGCTGGCTCTGAGGCAGTTTAACGTTGGCTCGACGCTGGCTAGTTGTTGGTCGACGAGGCAAGTTGAAACCGATGGCTTTGGCTTTGGCTTCGGTCGCTGGTTGCGGCTGTCATCGAGTAGATGATCTGGGCAGCGGCGTCTAGACTGAGGCGAGCCAGGTATCGAGTACAGGATCGGTTGAGGCTAAACGTTAATCCGGTCGAGAGAAATAAATAAAAAATAATAAATATAAATACTTGTCTAACTTCTTTGAGGCAGATACTTGAATATATTGACATCGACGATGTATTGATGGCGGTAGGATTGGATGTGACGGTGCGTCCGGCTCAAGAACTGCTACACACTTTTATTTTAGATAACAACCTCGGCCCAGCTTCAGCCTACCGAGCCTTGAAGCGACCAACTCTCAGAGAGTGAGAGATTGATGATAAGCTGCCAGTGCCAGTGCCAGTGCCACTGCCTACCCCCCTCCGGATTTCAAGATGTATGTAATTATATGTACAGTACAGTACATATATGTACTGCTCATCAGGCAATTCATCCCCGTCCAGCGATCCGATCAGATTCATCGGGCCCTTAGTCTTGCCAACTGATTCATGATACCGTCCCTAACATCAGCCTCCCCGTCTCCCCAATTCAAATCTACAGATTTACATACATACGCAGTGAAGATCTCAATCGTTCGATTCCTCGATCGAGTTTATCTCCTACGCCATCCCACTGCTCCGTGTAGAGAATGGGCAACGAGTTAACCCGCCGCTAGGCTATCCTAGTCGGCATACGCATTCCCCAGAATGCAGTACATGAGGTCCTTACACTCCGGCTCTCCGCCGATGAGCACTTGATTCGGCTGATCAACGGGCTTGCATCTGTCGACCAAGAAAAATTCCCCCAAGCTCAACCCACACACACACACACCATGCTTGTCGATTATCCCACGTCATCAACCGATAGACTCAATCGCCAGCCCATCGTCATCTTTCATTTGAGTCGGGGGAGGCACAACCGCTTGGTATCAATCTCACAAAGCTAACTCCAAACCTCGCAACTCATGGTTTTCAAAATCTCAGGTTTAAAAGACTACACCATGAATCTACGTACAAGTCCACATCAACGTAGCGAGCCCAACCGATCGTAAGAGAAAAACTGAAAGAATCATGATCTTCAAAAGTTAGAAGAATCCCATCGTGGTATGCTATGAGTTCTAGATCCCACTCCCCCCCCCCCCCCCCTTTCTTTTGGTAAGAGAGGCAAATGTAAGAGAGGCTACTACGAGACCAAAGGCTAAAAGAGCAATCATGATGATGGCCGAGATATAACTAAAGCACATCCTTCCGAAGATTAAATTCTCTATGCGTTCAGAGATAGTCCATCGAATGCAGATCGTTCAGATCACGATTGTATAATCGTGAGTATTCCTACGAGTGGCCAGTGAGCGAAGAAAGAAGACACCGAGTGTTTAAAATTCAAGCGCAATAGTTAGACAAAATAGCAAATCAATTGAGATGTGATCCTCAAAAAAGAAAAAAAAAAAAAAAAAAAAAAAAAAAAGAGAGAGAGAGAGAGAGAGAGAGAGAGGGAGGGAGAGAGGGCGAGGCATGGGGAGAGAACAAACCAGGATTAACAAGTACATGTACGCCTGCATATCGGTTAATCTCCAAAATTCTTTCGTCCATTCGTGTCCTGCTTCGCCGATTTTCTTTCCGAGCTCGTCATGATGGTTGAGACCGTTGTGATCACCCAAAAAAAAAGCCATGCTGAAAGTTTGTAGAACCGATTGCAAAATCAACCAAAGGTCTTGGATCGCGATCAAAAGACCCCAAACAGCCCATCCCTCGTGAAAATACACAGTACTAAGAAACAATCATCTAGCGATGCGATGCTTACATGTCATACAGATCATGGTAATCTACTCTGACTGGTACATAGCTACACCCGTATCGCCAACGTTCAATGTCGGGAGTATCGTAGGAAGACTTGTAAGCATCACCCATCCATCAAATCATCAGCATAACCTTGAAAGAAAGACCCAAATAGTGACATACTGATACCAAGGTTGAATTCGATCAGCATACCTGGAGGCAAGTTAGTCAAAGTTACGAGTTTTTAATCATCAACTTGGGAAACTTCTCATCAACGGCTCGAGAAACTGCAAAGATGAGGCATCGGACTTACCACTCAGGGAAGATGGTACTAGTACAGACAGGATGTCGATCAATCTCCAGTCAGACAGGCTAAACGCCCAAGGAATCTAGAATTGGGGACTAACCTCTTCAAAATGACGCTTCGAGTTGACATCAGCCTATGAAACCTGCCACTCCAGCCATTGCCATCAACATCTATGATGTATCTGTGAAGGAGGTCGATCTCAGCGTTTGGAAGCCAAGCTTTTCTGTGATTGGTGGAAGATACACAATCGAGCGCCTGAATCAAGTGATACTGACTTGAAGTTATTAGTTTGAGATGAATTGAGACGTGGCTTGAAAGTATAATCATCCTCAACCTCCTCGCAGGTTCCATCGGCTTTCTGTTACATATGGATGAGAGAATTCATCCGAGGAATAGTTTGAGCAAAATAGCAGAGATAGTACATTTACTATAAAGGAAAAGATTCTGTTGCTTTACAGTCAGAAACCTTGGAAAGATGAGGACTCACGTCACACTGAATCGCAGAATCTACGAATCCAACGTCAAAATATTTGCGATTCAAAAACCCTGTGTCGGCTTCGAAATATTTTAAATGTTGTCGTGGATCTGTGATTCGGACCGAAACGTTACTCCCTGATCGATTGGAAACTGCCGTTAAGAGGTGGAAGATATGTGAGAGCGCCGAACACAAGAATCATGATTAAGACTCGAATAATCCAAAAGAAATGGTGGAGAAAAAAAAAAAAAAAAAAAAAAAAAAAAAAAAAACAGAGATACAGTAAGATGATCTCACACATGACCAATCTAGCCCTCTGACTCTGTCTCCAATTGGTGTTCTTTGAGAAGACTGCCCCAGTGGTACTACCTCTCCAAACCATCCTAGCCTCTTTGTCCTCCCAGTCTGGATCATGACCGATTTCTTGAAAAAATTGAGAAGGGGCTGTCAACAAGAGTTCGGCAAAGCCTTTGAGCTTAGTAAAGCTACCGAGTGGAAAAAATTGATGAACTTTAGGGTTAGTCCTGCAAGACCGAGAAAACGAAGGGACCCATAGGATCCTATTAGTTGATCTTATGCTCGATGAGATACCGAACCAAAATCATGATTTACACAGAGAGGAAACCGTTCAGTTGGACTAAGTTGGGGTGATCGCAAAAGTCTGAAGCAGCTACCGGATCGTGGATGTAACTCTGACTGAAGCTACGGTGAGATGAGTCTTCAAGGCCCGCAAGTTTGAGGCGGAGTTCTGAGTAGGGTGGACAGGTAGTAGACCAGCCCTGAGGTTCTGGTTGATTCTTGATATCTAACAAATCCCGTTGGCTCAACACTTTGATTGGGCGTGGGATGATCCATGTCGAGATGTGAAACATTCCGCACAAGAAATTAGACATAATAAGCATAACTCGCTTGGCTTGAGCATGAATGAGCTTCTTGAGACTTTGACCTACGAGTTGAATTTCGTGCCGCCTGAACATGTCGCTGATAATTGCTAGCAGAAACTGCGACAGCTAGATGAACAAGTGTACCCATGATGGAAAAAAAAAAAAAAAAAAAAAAAAGTTTCTCAAAAGTTTGTCAATACGATGAATGAGTGACCACAGGGAAGGAGGTTGAGAGAAGAAATATAGCACCCACCGGGTAAATCTTCCACATAGACGGGGAAATCTACATCTGGTAAAAGATGAGCTATACCTTTCAAGAGGTGAATCATCTCCATCGGCCGGGGACTGATGTCAGCTTGCTGACCAGATAACGACAACCTTCCCTTCCTGATGGTGATGACGAAGATTCCCTAGGATAAAGGGTCGTCAAGTTAGAGGTGATTGGATCAGGAGATCGAAAGGTTAACCAAGAAAGAAAGAAGACTGGTGAGAATATCCGATGGAGGAGATTGACTTGCAGATGCCCATTTAGTCTGATCGGTGACCAAGGCCGTCACGCGATGTCGAAAGAGATGAGGAGATAATGCGAAGAAAGGTTCGATGGAACGATGGAGAGTATCGTACTCGTCCAGTAGTTTCACGCCATTCAGCGAGGCCCAATCCCACCACCGATCGAATCCCTTGGGAGGGTTCCGTCGGTTCCGCCTCCGATACTCCGACACGGCGGCTCGAAGGTCGAGCGATTGAGATTTCAGTTTGAGGTTCCAAGCTCGGCCGGCGTCTTCGACCAGGGAGACGATCGGATGGACTACTGGCGGGCTTGCACAGTCGAGTGAGGGGAAGGGAGTAGGATGGTCATGGAAGTAGAGTAGACCATCCAAGGAACGGAATACTTGAGCGATCTTGGGGACGCAACGATGGCCAGCTTGGATCAACCGAACGGAGCTCCAGATGACTTGTGAGTTCGAGCTCCGGGCGGAGGAGGCCGGAGGACGGTCGTCCAGCTGGTAGACCAGCGAGAATAGAAAGACAGAAGAAGCACTGAGAGCGATGGCGATCCAAACTGCTCTCCGAGGACGCGACAGATGATACATCCCCGAGCTGACACCAGCCACTCAAAAGTTTCTCGATCGATACTTGAGAGTATCTCTAATCGAAGCTGGCGATGAGTTTCGAATGACGACGAACGACTCGAAGGATGGATGGGGGGTCAGCCTGGAAGGGCAACCCACCCACTAACTCATCGTTGCCCCTTAGATTTCCTACTAGTCGAATCGAGAGCAAGCGTCCCTTAACTCCGCGATCCATGGTCGATCAGACCTTAACCATGGAGACTCGCCGACTTAGGCGAGATCCTGGACCTACGGCCAGTCAGTCAGTCAGTCACGACTCGTCTTGCGTGGCTATCAGCTGCTGGATCCCCTTCCAAGGTCTCTCTCTCTCTGTCGACGTGGGACTGAGCGGACCAATCTTAAGACTGTCGGGAATGGGATCTCGCGATAGATTGGCTCGACGGCGAAGGGTAGCGTCAAAGAATCATACTTGGAGTCATGACCACACCTTCAGTTTGTCAAACGCTAGATCGATCGATACCCATCACCATCGATTCGACACCTCAAAATTCTCACTCTCTGAGTTGGGTTTTGGGTCAAGCAGAAGGTCGTACATCATACGTACCCGAGATAATTCAAAATTTCACCTTGAGGATTACAGTTAGAGTATTGATGGAGATACGTACTTAGCTTTTTTGGAAAATGGAGATCTGTTGGAGTGAGCTCCATAGATGCTTCATCCCTAAGAGCTCTCACTGGTCGTCCGTCATGGGTGGAAACTCAAACTGATGATGAGTGTGAGCCGATGGAATTGGAACGAAGGGAGAAGTGGGAAGAAGTGGCGAGCACATCGCCGTCCAAGTCCCTCTGATCAATCAAGAATGAAGGTATATACGTACATACATACGAAATTCGATAGGATTAGTCTCCAAGCATCATCAACCGCTTGTCGCCCACCTAACCCATGTAAGAAATTCTCAAGATTCAAACTCATCCCCACCTTGGCAGCATCACAACAACTTACAAAACAAAACAAAGACCTCAACCGATCCTTATGGACGGTTTCTTTTTCTTTTTCCTTGTCCGGGAACCAACTTCACACGAGGCAAGATCGAGTGAAGACACTTGGGAGTGTATAACAAGTAACTTCACGGTCTACCCAGCCCCTCTAGCACTTTGATAGAGACAAGGATGAATCCAAGAAACTAATACATCATTTGACATGTCAAGGTCCTTTGAATGTGTCAATACTGCCACGATCCATCAAACAACCAGAGCCAGAAGACCGCTCAAAAGATGAGCTGCGATGAGGCTACAGAGTTCCATCGCACGTATCCACATGCATACATTACATCCTCGACCAATGCCACTGGTGAGCGGGGAGACAACCATCACCAAAATTAACCATTCATTTCTGGGTGCGTTTTCTCTGACCGCGATGGGTGTTGGTAGATGAGGACTTGCGTTTGTGGCTCGGCGGCTTTTCTACAGGAGCTGATTTGGTTTCATCGCTCGAAGGTTTGAGTTTCTTTGATTCAAGTTTGGTCGAAGAGGACCAACCGCCATTGAGGCCCAACTTTCTGATGGCCTCAAAAGCCTCCGAAGAGACTGGCTGGACGGATAGTCTCCCCCGATTCAGCAATGGCATGGCCTTGATGGATTGAAGATCTTCAGTCGATATGTAGTCCGGTACTTCGAGCTTGTTATTGGTCAAATCCTGCAGGACTCTGAGAGGAACAAAGTGTGGAAGGCGCATAACAAACTTGACATCGACCTGATCGGATTTTACGGCAGAGGGAGGGAGAAAAAAAAAAGATCGACGGGGTGAATCGATGGATGAATCATATGTAAACCAGAGGAGAGTCGAGCAAACCAACCTGGTATGGTTGAAGATGAGGATAAGATGATTTAAAAACATACTACTGACCATGAACCATGTTGGCTTGCTTTCATCAGACTTGGGATCATAGTATGGGTGTGAACTATCGAACGCGGTGACTGGAATGAACGTAGGTCCGAGATAGCTTCAACGTCACCAAGTTATGACTAGGTCGAAGAGAGGAGGAAATATCTATCAACAAACAATCCGGGTATCCCTCTCGATAAATTTCGGCGAGTCCAGCAATGCCAGGAGTTTTACCTAGAGATGCTCGAACACAGACATTTTTTTGGAGTTGAACCAAAATCAAAAAAAAAACATTTAATAAATTTTGGACCGAAAGATCTCGATTTCCGGATCACAAGAGAGTAAGTTCATCGAGAGATGCCGATGATCATCAATGAACCAGCGACCTACAGTTCGAATGGTAAAACAAAACCAAGTCCCCCTTTTGCATCCTTTCTTTCATCAAGTTCTTGGCTTCATGATCTACAGTTCGGAAAAAGTCATCCCGCCGTACATCCAGCTTGAGTCATAGTCACCAATATAGGATGAAGAGCAAGAAGAACGACAAGCCCAGCGATCCTACCCCCCACCATGTAGTCATCAATTGTGGGGGGATCGAGGTGATGAGGGGAGGTTTTTTTTTTTTTTTTTTTTTTTTTTTGAAACTCAACTCCTTACACCATCCCAGTGCTCGACCTCCGATTTTTGAAGATCTTCAATCTATTGCCCCAAGCATAGAAAGGTGAAAAAGACAATTCATTTTTTTAAAAAAAAAAACAGAGAGAGAGAGAGAGATAGAGAGAGAGAAATCAGTGCTCTGTAGTATTTGGAAAAATATGCTTGAATAGGCCAGAATAAAAACCATCGAAGAACGGATTTGACACTGAACTGAAAACGAAACGTCTTTACCTAGGGAAAGGGAGGTAAGATATTAAAGGATGGATGTGGTGGGGAAGTTGGACAGGTCAGATCAGGGCGTTGCCCTCAAAAGGTGACCCGAAGGCAGAGTAGGAGATCAAAGGACTAAATTAAAGCCGTAAGACACTTTGCAAACCTTTGACGATTCGAGACTCGGGTTCAGCCTAGTTTTTTGTTTGATTTTTATTTATTTATTTATTTATTTTGATCGAAAAGTTCGATGACATACCCAGAATTTTTTACAGAAAACAGGATCAGTATTCGAATCGATATTTGCGAAGAGACCATCTTGTGGACGAATGGGAGTAGAGCGGTCAGGAGTGATCCAGGATAGGAAAAGGGATGCTTTCTGACCTTCATTAACCATGCATTTCCAGGTGGTTTATCGGTCATAGCTTGAGCAGAAGAATAGAGATAAAATTCATGAGAGATTGGAATCAAAAGTGTTTCGTAACGAGTCAAACGCGTGAAGACGGTCAGGAGGACTGGACCAAGGCTGGACCGCGAGGGGATACCCGACCCCGAGACTAATACTGTGGCCCGGCCCATGGGTACACCCGCTGGACGAGTATCATTCCGCTTGGCCCGGCCCAACATCCGCAGGTATTGGGTAAGAGCCTGGGGCCCAACATCCAATGCCCTTCTGCCTTCATTCTCACAAATCATGCAGACAATCTAAAATTTCCTTTGCTGAGTATCACCATATTTTCCTCTCCAGCCTCTCATTGTGACCCACCCATCACCCATCCTTCACTCAATTATCCAATATACATTTCCTGGTACCCTCTGCCATCACAGGATCACCCATCCTTTGTTTCAATATCCAATATCCATTGCAATGATCAAACTGTAGCTCAGATACCCCCTCTCTGCTCACCCATTGATGTTTTGAGGTTATTTTTTTTGGTTTATGCATTCCTTATCTTTCATCCAAACCAACCCTATTCCCTTTCCTCTATCAATCTCTACCCATTTGCTGATTTATCTCTGTTTTGCTCCCTAGTGGCTCACTTATGATATTGTTAGATAAATAATTTCTACTCCCCTCCTTCAAAAATCACCCTAACACATCAAGCTTATAAATTTCCATCTCATAATTTAATGAATTTTTTTTTACAATCCATCCTCATTGTGATAACACATCAAAAGATGCCAAATCCCCAAAAGCATCCACTTAACATTCACACCAACTCAAAATCCAATGTCAGTGTGACCATAGTATATTCTGAATTTTAAGCAACTCCTTTCCAAAGAAAAAAAATCTCAAAGCACTCATCCCCCTTTCATCTGCTGATGTTGGAACATCAAACAGCACTAAAAAGAATACAGGGATGAATTCCAAGAGGTAGTACTTTGAAAAGTTGGGTATGGTCATACTTTGGAAACAAAGGGAACTGTCACCAGAAAAACATGTAATAAGTCAAGGATGCACACTAGGGGGAAATAAATTTTAAGGAAGGCTTGAGTAAGTTTAAGGTTGATTTAAGTAATCTTGAGGAATGCTTTGAGGAATCCTCAGGTGGTCAGGCTGGGACTGGGCACAAATCATCCAGTACAAGAGGGAATTGAAGTGTAGAATTTTGAAGAAGTGGTCAAGTTGGACAGAATTTCAAAAGCTCGGAATAAATTATAATTAATTAATAAGGAATTCATGGGAAGGCACACCAAAAGGCTTGATTTTAGCAAAAAAAAAAGTGCTATAATGACACCAATGACACCTGTTGGCATCATTTTAGAGATTCTGTTTCTGAAAATCAAGCCTTTTGGAATCATGGGTGTATGGTTAGTGATTTTTTTTGGTGTGATTATAGACTAAGCCTTTTATGGTTGGTAAAAAGGTATTTATCTTTTTTCCACTTGAAATAATTCCCTTCTGTGTAAAGAAGATCAAATTTGTCTTAATCATTTTCTTTCTTCTTATTTTTCTTACATTGGAGGAAGCTTTTTTTCAAAAATCTGAGTAAAAAGTTGAATTCCTTTCAAAAAAAAAAAAGAACCAAGAACTTGATATTTATTGTATTTTCTACATATTGAATTAACTCAATTGGTGTACATCATTCAATTCTCTTAAAATTTATAACCCAGAAAGAACCCACAAGGGGTCTGGAGGACTTAGTTTAGCCCCCCAGGGCCTTGATCAATGTTGAAACTCCTTAGGGGTGGCCAACACATCCTCAAAAGCTGTTTTCTCCCATCCCAGGCATTCTTTTGAACCTCAAAATGCATTCAAAAAATTAATTTTCTATATTCACACCTTGTTTGTATTGGAATGTCTTTTTAAGTTCTACACACCTTCCTGTGGTGGGAAACCTTGCCAGAAGGATCTAATTTACTGAAATAAAAAAAATTTGCCATAGTCAAAACTTTTTCTGAAAGAGGCATGAGTTTTTCTAAAATAAATGATAAAAACACACATTTTCTCAAAAAAAGTTGTGGATTTAGTGATTTTGAAGGTGTGAATTTAGCCTGGAACAAAAAAATTTTTGCCAAATCCAACCTCATCAAAGATATCCCTGCCCTCTCTACAAATAAAACCCTCCAGCATCTCTTACACACTCCATACATCTCTAACCTGATCCTCAGGTATTGAAATCCCTGATTCTACTTAACTCACCATGTTATTTTCTATAATTCTTGAATGCTAAATAAATAGCTTTTGAGAATATTCAAAGCCAATGTGGAAAATAAAAAATCCTCTCCATGGAATTAAAAGTTGGTTTTTCCTCCTTCTAAATTGACTTCTTAACATTTGTGTCAACTGAAGAGAGCTAATCATACACTCTTCCCAACTTTATCAAAGATCCTGCTTACCAAAATACTTGCTTTGGGATATAAAAAACAACACAAATTGTGTTGGCTGACCTCCATCCTCTCAATTTAATGGTTATTTCCTGATGGAAAATTATCAAAATAATAAAGAAAAATTTATCCTTGATTTTTCACAAAAACATATTATGGAGGGTTCTAAGGAGTACTTGTAAAGGTGAAAAAATCTCATTATGTTGTACATCTCCACTTTAATTTTGAAATAGCTAATTCTTATGAAGGCAAGGTAATCAACTTGGTGCTTGAGAGATTGAAAGAGATCCTTCCCTTTTGAAGTAAAATTTATCAGATATTTATCAAAATCAATATGTAATAATTTCATTAGCCAATTTCAATGACCAAAGATTCCATTTCACCAATCCTGAGAAAATGGTTTCCAGTAATTAAACTAATGATAGAAAAAAAAGCATGTAAATAACATGAAAACCCATGAGAATGTTGAATTTCCAGAATTTTTTGATGGGGAGTAAAAACAAAGTATCTTTGCACCAATCCAATCCACATCAGCATCTTCAATTCAGTCAGATCCTGCCTTGGATCAATCACCTCCCATCTTGGACCAAGTAAATAATTTTATCTCCCTACCAGAATACCATTCTAATCCACAACAAACTCTCAAAATATGAAAATATGCATTCCAATATACTTAAACTTGTTTCAGTATGGAATTCATAATCCATTCATTTCTTGATGAAAAATTACTGATTTCTTGTAAATAACATCACCTTCTACAAACAAATAGAAGCCTTCAGCCAATGGGACCTCCCAGATCACATTCAAAAAAAAGTGACAATGGCCCAAAAGATTCATCCTCAGTAAAGGGCACAAATAAGACCTCAAATTCATTTTTTTTTAAAAAAAAAATCCAGAAAAAGAGGATCAAGAACTCCAGCTTGGTAGTGTTCAATGAGATAATGGAAAAACAAGGCTCATATAGGATCCTTGAATATATCAATCAGCTTTGAAAATATATTAAGAATGCTACATGGATCTAATCTGGAAAAAAGTTAGATGAAAGATTGAAATAGATAAACTTGAGTTTTTAAGGGGAAGATAGGAGCATGAAAAATCAATTAAGTTATGCAAGTTATATTATGAGCCTAGATTTTAATAAAAAAAAAAGATAAAAAATGGGATTTGGAAAAAACTCATTTTGATTAGGCCCAGGCTAGATTCATGGCAAAAAATTTCTAAATCTAAACTAATTTTCAAAATTGGTGTGATAATAGTAAAACAATTACTATATTCATGTTCCAAATGGCATTATTGCCAAACCCAGGAAGTTTTGAATCCTTTTTGATGGTCAAAGGAGTGCCTGGGGTGAGAGAAAAAATTTTTTTATGGACTTTAGGGCCAAAAAAGGCCTTTGAATATTAGTCAAGGCCCTTGGGGGCTAACTTAAGGCCTCCAGAGCCTGTGTGGGGTCTTTCTGGGGTATAAATTTTCAGAGAATTTGAAAATGCACACCATTTGAGTTAATTTAATTTTGAAAATTAAATAAACATAATTTTTTTTGCAAGGATTTCAATCCTGAACTCAGATTTCAAAAAAAAAAAAACTTCATTCAATGTAAGAAACATAAGAAAAATGATGAAAATTTATGTTGCTTTCACAAAATGGAATATTTAAAGTGGAATTCAAATAAATTTGTAAAAACCATTGAAACATACTACATATACCTATTTGATTCAAGGAATTCAAATATATTGAAATATGCAAACAGAAATGTCATCCAGTACCAAAATAATTACAAAAAATATGTAAAATATATTTCTTTGAAGCAACCTCAATGTTTCTGATTGAATATAAATATCTTTTTAATTTCTTTCTTAAAAAAAATTGGAACATGCTAAATATATTAGGGCGTATCAAAGTTAAAATTTTGAAAAATTTAAATTGCTTATTTCAGGAAAAATATCAATTTTTCAAAAAAATATTTTTTTTATCAAAAAACAAAATGAACCAATTGGTTTAGCTCACAAAAAGAAAACAGTGGAAATGGATATTTTGAGTGGGATGTAAATACCTTATATCAAAATTGAAAAGAAAAAAAAACCATAAATATAAATAATTATGAGGAGATTTAAAATATTTTGAAAGATTTCAACAAAGAATTGATTGAGTAACATTATAATGATCATAAAATATAAAACTGATTTATTTGAAGAGAAATCTATATTTTGGATGTAAGTTGAATTGCAAATGTTAAATTTGTGGCCCTACACAACCAGTTCAAAACCAATCTTGGGTTGTGTCGTGCAGTTTGTGGCCCATTCAAGCCATGAATGGCAGTTTGCAACCCATCTGAGTTGTGAACAGATGTTCAAAACTTGTTCAAAACTCCAGGTTTGTGAGCAAAAGAAAATTGAAATAACTAAAATGATTAAAAAAATTAAAACAATTGAAGTAATTAAAGTAATTAAAATAATTAAATTAATTAAAATAATTAAAATAAACAAAATTATTAAAATAATTCATATTTGAACAAAAAACAATAACACCAAAAAAGTAAAACAAATCAAAACAATGAAAAAGAAAATTACAAATTGGAAAAAAATTAAAAAAAAAATTGTGAAAATTTCACAAATCCAGGGCCATGAATGTGCGTTTATGTCCCTATGAATCAAAAAAGCAAACAATCAAAAAGTCTAAAAAATCAAAAACATTTTCCCAAAAGAAAAAAAAATGGAAAAATAAAAATCAATAAATAAAAAAAGAAGGAACAATCTACATAAAATAAAGCCCCAAAGCAATATAAAATTTGAATAAAATACAAAAAAACCACCTTAATGGACTAGCCCTAAAGTAAAAAGGCCATAAAAAAAGCTCAACTTTTGTTGAGCTGATCCAATTGTAAGAAGTAGAAAGATTTCTTATGATGGGATTGGCCTGACAAAAGTTAAAATTATTTCATTGGACTAGTGCAAAACTAAATCAAAACACCAAAAAAGATAGGGCTTGTCAATTGAGGTGGAATTGATACAATTCCACCTCAATGGACTAGACCTAAAGTAAACACACCAAAACAAAAAAAAAGTTCAACTTGTTTTAAGCTGATCCCATCATAAGAAGTAAAATAATCCTTATGATGGGATCATCCCAACACAAGTTGAACTGAATTACCAACATAATCTCATTCAAAAAACTCAAGATAATGATTTTAACTCAAAAAAACTCAAAATATTCATGTTCAAATTTTCATAATCCTTTAAATAAATATAAGTACAAGATCAGAATCAGAAGTAAATGTTAGACCAAACCCAAATGATGAAATGAAACCAAAAATGAGTAAATGACATGATATTCATAAATTAAAATATAAATTAAGTTGATCTTTGAGATGATCAACCCAAATAGAAGCCTTCTTTTATTTCAAAGAAGAAGTTTTTGCTACCATGGGAAAGATTTGAATCATGTCTCCCTCAAGTAATACATTAACCCAGTGCTTATTGTTAACAAAGGAAATGAAGATGGGCTCTGATAGTTATTTTGAACCCATTTTTATAGGAGTTTAAGTACACCATGAATCCAATGAAATGAAAAAAATTGGCCTTGCATAAGTTACTTCTAGTATTTGACCCATATCCAACTTTGAAAGCCATTTTCAAGAGGGAATGTTTTCATTTATGTCTTGAACATCAAGTCTTTGTTCAATGTTTTAAACTTCTTAAATTCCATCATGGATCTTAGAATAGCATGCCTTATGTTTCCTCAATTTTTCAATCATTTCCATTTGCACTTAAGACCATCCATTGTCATTTTATCCAAGTGATTTAGCAATGACTCTAAATTGGCAATTCACATTGCCAACAGGATGGCAAACCTCACCCAAGAACTTACATAAGTTCTCAGGTATTTGATTGAGGTATGTCAATTTTGGTTCCTATGATGAAAAATTAATTATTCAACATTCTAATTCCATTAATCAAATTAATACTCAGCAAATATAAGCTTCTGGTTGACTTTTACTGCATGTCTTCTTCCTCAGATAAGGATTCTGATTTCCAATGAAGGGATCCTAATTCACTTTCAGTTTCTTCCTTTGAGCTATGAAATTCAGATTCTGCGCCTGGGGAATTGGAATATAAACACCATATTACTATCAGTTCATTAAACCATTAAAATTAACACTTTTCAAATTAAAAGACTTACAATTTTTGGTCCTTTTGGTTCCCTTCTGATCTGTCTTTTCTTCTTAAGTTCCCTTCAAATATGCTCACATTTTGAAAGCTAATGATGTGTGTCTTTCAATTTAGGTTAACCACGGCTGGAAAATAAAAATTTGGCTTGAGCCTAGGCTTAGAAACCAAAATGGTTGCATTCTTGACCAGGGTTTTCAAAATATGCACTTTCACTTCTTCAGGTTGTCCCATAAAAATTGAGCTGAGCTTGTCAAACAATTGAGATGATTCAAGCAGTGGATAACCTTCAATCTTTCAAAAATCCAAAAAATAACTCATTATTCAATCCATTCATTAATCAAAAAGCCATTCAAACAGTCCCCCTTACTGAAATGGAAGGTTTATAGTCTAACCTCCACTGAGGATGATCATCCTCAGGAACAATGGATCCTCTTGATGCTAGTATTTAACCTAAGATGTTGGAACAGGGCAAGCCCATTCTCTTGTAATATGACTTGGTGCCCACCTTGACATCGTGTTCATACTTTAACTTCTTGATTTGTTCCCTAATGAGTTTAATTTCCTCAATTAAAAATGTGTAACCCAGAAGTAAAAGTTCTTTTGGAAGAACAGTTCCTAACTTTATTTGAGATTTTTTAAGTGAAAAATGAACTGATTTTATTTTTTTATTAATGTTTCCTTCAAGGTGTGTACACACATCCAAAATATTTCCCCAAGATCCCAAAAGTAATTGCTTGAAATTAGCATGGGCCCCTTGTACCCAAGATGTTGTTTTGTTTCCATGGTCAGGGTTTACACAATTTTAACAAATTTAAAAAAGTCTGTTTGATAGGGAAAATTTTCTTTTCCATATACTTGAGCAAATCCTCAAGGTCTTTCAAGAAATACTGAATATAACATTCAACATAAGAAATCCCATCAGAGAAAAACAGAAGAAGCAATAAATTGGCCTACTCTGAATTTCTCATCATTTACTTCTGCCTCCACCTTGGTTTTAGTTGCCTCATAATTTGCCCACACAGACATAAAAATTTTCTACCTTTAATTTTCATTAATGAAGCAAACTATGGAATTCACTTGAATATTTTTAGAAAATTGACAAGAGCACAACTGTCTGGATGACTCAGGGAAACTATGTTAAATTGCACAAATCAGAGCTTCTTCATGGTATGTCACAAAGACTTTGGGAAGCCTCTCTGGATCATAAGCCAACTCCTTTAGTGAATTCAAATACCAACTGTAGAAAACAAACATTTCTTTTCTTAAAAAAAACAAAAGCCTTTGTAAAAGTTTTTCAGTTGGCTTTCATTCCTACAAAATGCAATAGAGGGATGTTTTACAAATTTTTTCCATGAGTGAAATCCAAAAAATAAATATAATGGAATTTTTCACAAAGGTTTATAGACTTGGGATGAGCCAAGAACAGGGCATCTGAGTAACCCTCTCCACTGGATTTCAACCTGGATACCCACCAATTATCTTGGAGAATTTTGAATAGAATTTCCATAGCACTTTTCCCATTTAGTTCAGCTTCCCTAACTTTTTGCTTAATGTTGTAGATTGTTCTATCATCAATGTCTGATCAAAAATCAATCTTGCTCAATTTTATTTTGAGTTGAGTTTTATTGAGCCCATATTTCATTCCTTCCTTCAGTTGATCTAAGGCCACACCAGTGATTCTCCTCAGTTGAAGATGCACTGAGGGGCTTGCAGATGGTTCATGATTGTGTTGTTCATTTCTAATGGAGAGGTGCCAAGTGGGATCTACTACTGTGTGACTTGAATAGATCATGAATTGACACCCAAATTTCCTCATGTGAGGTTGCCTTTGACTTCTGGTGAGAAATGGCCCTTTGTACACTCCATGTCTTTCACAGGCTAGGTCAAAATTTAGGGCCTATCAGAGTTGAAATTTTGAGAAAATTAAAATGTCTATTTCTGGAAAAATATCAATTTTTAAAAAAATGATTCTTTATTGAGGGTGATGTTAAATTCACGGCTCCAGCCATGTGGGAGCTTTGTACACGGCTCCAGTTGTGTTGGAGCTGTGTAGCGCCCCACACGGCCTGTGGAAGTTGTGTAGGGCCCCACACAACCTGTGGGAGTTGTGTAGGGCTCCTCAACGCGTGGGGGCCCATACACTACTCCATATAATTTGTAATTTATTATTCATTATTTATTATTTATTATTTATTATTTATTATTTATTATTTATTATTTATTATTTATTATTTATTATTTATTATTTATTATTTATTATTTATTATTTATTATTTATTATTTATTATTTATTATTTATTATTTATTATTTATTATTTATTATTTATTATTTATTATTTATTATTTATTATTTATTATTTATTATTTATTATTTATTATTTATTATTTATTATTTATTATTTATTATTTATTATTTATTATTTATTATTTATTATTTATTATTTATTATTTATTATTTATTATTTATTATTTATTATTTATTATTTATTATTTATTATTTATTATTTATTATTTATTATTTATTATTTATTATTTATTATTTATTATTTATTATTTATTATTTATTATTTATTATTTATTATTTATTATTTATTATTTATTATTTATTATTTATTATTTATTATTTATTATTTATTATTTATTATTTATTATTTATTATTTATTATTTATTATTTATTATTTATTATTTATTATTTATTATTTATTATTTATTATTTATTATTTATTATTTATTATTTATTATTTATTATTTATTATTTATTATTTATTATTTATTATTTATTATTTATTATTTATTATTTATTATTTATTATTTATTATTTATTATTTATTATTTATTATTTATTATTTATTATTTATTATTTATTATTTATTATTTATTATTTATTATTTATTATTTATTATTTATTATTTATTATTTATTATTTATTATTTATTATTTATTATTTATTATTTATTATTTATTATTTATTATTTATTATTTATTATTTATTATTTATTATTTATTATTTATTATTTATTATTTATTATTTATTATTTATTATTTATTATTTATTATTTATTATTTATTATTTATTATTTATTATTTATTATTTATTATTTATTATTTATTATTTATTATTTATTATTTATTATTTATTATTTATTATTTATTATTTATTATTTATTATTTATTATTTATTATTTATTATTTATTATTTATTATTTATTATTTATTATTTATTATTTATTATTTATTATTTATTATTTATTATTTATTATTTATTATTTATTATTTATTATTTATTATTTATTATTTATTATTTATTATTTATTATTCATTATTTATTATTTATTATTTAGTGGAGGCTACACAACTTGATTTTAGTTTTTTAGCATGCCTTACAACTCAAATGGGACGTGTAGCATTCCAAACAGCCAATTTCAGTCTTTTAGCATGCCACACGTCCCATTTGAGCCGTGTAGCATGCCACCCGGCTCATTTGAGTTGTGTAGGGTGCCACACAGGCCACTGATCTGTGAACACAACTCAAAGAGCCGTGTACAAAGTTGTGTAAATGGCTCAATGAGCCGTTAATTTAACATTACCCTTTTATTTAAACAAAAAATGAACCAATGGGTTTATCTGACAAAAATTAAATTTTGAAAAAAAAGCATAAGCCTGAAAGCAGCCATTTTATTTTTTGAAAATCTTAACTCTGATATGCCCTATTTATCCCTTTTTGAACTGAATGTTGTCAATGCATAGCCATGCATGGATGCCAATTTTTGACAATAGTTCTCATCTTACTTCCTACTAGGAAAAGCTCTCAAAGGAGAAGGGTCAAGAGCTTCTTGCACCCCATATTTACATAGTTAGATAGTTAAATCTGCCATCATTTTTCATCAAACCAAATCAATCACATGGAACATGAAATTTGACCCACCCGCGCAAGTCAATTCCACTTTTGGAACATCTTGTTCCTCAATTTTAACCCTAGATGAGGATGCAATTGGGGCTTCCAATGTTCTATTTCCCAAATCCCTACCCAAATCCCTAGATTCTGCCAAAGCTTTGTTAAAGGCACTACCAATTAAGTTAAACAACACAGCAATGTTGAAACCAGGGGGGCTTGGGCTTGCCACTGTTTCCATAATCCAAAAAAATCCAAATTTGATTTATCATTCAATACAGCTGTTTCAACAACTCCAAAGAGTGCTCACTTATGGGTTGAAAAAAAAAAAATTTTTCCAACGGGGAAGTATTGTGTGTGTAGAGTTCTTGACAAGTATTTGTTTTTCCAATAGGAAGAATGTGATCCAAAGTCCTTTTTGTGGTCAAAACATAGTCCCAAAATGTATGCCAAATCCCAAACTTTGGTTTGACAGAACTCAAATGTGGTCCAGGGGTGCCTAGGTACCCCCAATTCCCCCCTGAAGTGGCCCATTTGGGGCTATTTTGCCCCAAATGAGCAAATAATCATGCGCAAACCCTGGGGGGTTGAGAAATGATTTTTCAACCCCCCCGGGGGTCATCACAACTCAAGGAGTTGCAAATGGGTTGTGAATGGCAGTTTGTAACTCCTGGAGTTGGGAACAGGTGCTCAAAACCGGTTTGTTACCCAGGGTTGTGAATATATTGTTTCCCAATTTTAATATATTTCTATCATTAATGAGAAAAATATGAGCCATGAAAAATACACCAATTTAATTAGAGTAACTCACAAATCATTAAATTTCACCAAAGAAATTCCCTCAAGTGGAAAAATAATGAATGGAATATTGAAATTTATATTTCTTGGATTATTCTTGCAATTGATGAAGGTTTATAATCTCTCATAATATTTGAATCCTAATCATTCAAGATTTCTTAAATTTTTTGCATTTTTTTTTAATTTTTGGTAAAAATGTATTTAAATTGCATGAAATATCAGTTTTTATTCAAAAAAAAAGAATTGTATTTAACATTCTTATTATGTGAATCAATGAATTCTTTGTTGGAATCTCTCAAGATTGTTTTATTCTACTCATAAAAGAGATATATTTAGAATTTTCATGTCTTTTTATGTTTGTTAAAGGGTACTTACATCCCATTATAAATAACAATTGTTATTCAATGAAATCAATTTTTGATATTAAATGTTTTTTTTTATTTGATGAAAATATTGTTGAAATTATTCAAAAAATTTGAATTCTTCTTTTGAAATAGATATTTATATCATTTTTCTATTATTTTATGCCTAGTAAAAAGGATTTTAAATTCAATCATAGATGTTAATTTTTTTCCAAAGAAGTATTTTCTCATATTTCTAACAATTATTTCTGTAATTGACATATTTTTGTTGAAATTTTTTGAAAAATTTGAATTCCCCTCATCAAATAGGCATTTTTAACTTTTTTATGTATTTTTTGATGTTTGGTACAAAGTTATTTATGCTCCACTGGTAATTTTTTGATTTTCTGTAAAGAAAAAAAATGATTTGAATCATATTTCTTATTTTTATCACAATTGATGAAGTTTTTTTTCTAATCTGAGGTCAAATATGAGTTCCTTGCATAAAATTGATGCTTACTGGATTTTTACATATAAAATTTACTCAATTGGTTTCCAAATTTGAATAATTCCAAGGATTAAACCCCTGACTGGGCCACCAGGGGTCTGGAGGCCCTAATCTAGCCCCCAAGGATCTCAAGTAATATTTACAGATTTTTTGGGGCCCAATACACCATAAAATGGCACGTTCTCCCACCCCAGGCACCCCTTTAAAACTCAGCAAGGCTTCAAAACTTCCTGGGGTGAGAAAGAATTCCAGTTGATGTGAATTTAGTAATCTTTTTAATATGATAATGCCAATGGCAGCTTTTGTGGTGAATTTAGAAAAGGAAATTTGCTCAAATTATGTCAACTTTGAAAATTGGTCTGGATTGAGAACTACTTTTTTTGGCCTAAATTTAGCCTGGGCCTTTTATTTTAAAAAATAGGAGAATGAGCAATATTTCCTTCCAGCATAGAAAAAGGAAAATCTTTCATCATCCATTGCTGGTGTTATTAGATTTGAACTTGTTTATAAAAAAAAGCTCATATACTTGGATTTATACTTGATATTTTTTGTTAAAAAGAAAAATATTTTATTTTTAATACTGTTTTCTATGAAGGATTTGGTATACATTTCTGAATCAATATTTTTTAGTGTTTTTTTTTTTAACATTAGTAGATATTTTTATTTTGAAACTCCCAGCTTGGCTTTCTGGTTCTCATTGGTCTTCATTTGAATGGCTATACAGGTGTGGCTCTGTGATTCCAGAGAAGCATAAGTGCAATTTTGAAATTTTTTTTGGGCCATATAATTTGAACAAACTCTTTTATCTTGAAATAAATTCTGTATCAAGAGTGCAGAAAGAAAAATTTGGCTTTATTTTAATTTTATTTTTTTGAGTTTTCAATTAAGCTGCAATTAGAATTTTTGGGTGGAAATACCAGAGGCAAGTTGAAGAAGGAAAATTTCCAAAAATCATCATGAGGAGAATCGGTTAATCCATTAGTTTTTATAATGGTATAGAGTGAAAAATTAAAAAAATCAATATTATTTTAAGGGATTTGAGTTTTTCATGCCCCAAACCTGAAAATAACGTGGTTTTGAAGTTGCCCCAACGTCCTCCAATGTCCCCAATGCACACAGTAAACACCCGGTTTTTGGGGGTTTTCAAAAAAAATAAAAAAAATACTATGGGATAGAAAGGCATCTCAAACACCTGTAGAATAACTTTGACAGATTTTGGCCATTTTTAATGCCTTCAAAATTTCCCTCAAAGAACTGAAAGAAAAAGCAAATGCTCCACGTCTCAAATATTTTCACATTTTTAATCTGTTTTCTTTGATCATTTTGAGAAATCTGAAGAGACAAAAAGTTTCCGAATATGGCAGGCCATTCAATTTTAGTTTTTTCAGAATTCTAGTACTTCACTTTCCCGCCAGAAGATGGGATTTACATAAAAAATGAGACATTATTTTCATTTCTTCTTTTTGTTATTTTTCCATGACATTTTTTAAATTTACAGTTAAAAGTATTTTATTGGGCATTCTGAAGGGCCCAAAAAGCTTATTTGGGGTTTTTTGGGATCAATTATTCACCCAAAACAAATTGATGCATCTTCAACAATAATGGGAAGCGTCTGTTTTGTGGTGAATTTTGAAGCAATTTTTGATGCTATTTTGATTTTTTTATGGAAAAACTGAGTTGACAGTTTTGAGATGCACTTTGAATGAAGCACAAATATATTTTTTTCATATTTTTTGGAACTTTCTTTGGCCCTCAAATGTCTGACCTCAAAATACCATTTTTAAAACCCTTTTTGGGGTAGGTCTGCATTTTTGGGCTCTTCTATATGAATAATCTGATATTCAATATGATTTTAAATTATTTCCTTCCTCCTCCTAACCTCTTTGGGAGTTCCAATCCTCTCCTCAACCACAAAATCACCTGTCAAAATCCAGAATCCACACCACACCACACCAATAATCACCACCATCACCAATCATCACAACTCAACACCAATCAACCAATCACACATCACTACTCAACACAACTCAACCAATCAAATTCAAAAATCCACCCTCACCAAATCAACCCCCCTGAATACAAAAACCCAATCAAAAAATAAATAAATCAAGTCTTCATAAAAGAAAAACCATCTCAAAATCAAAATCCCCCAAAAAAATGTCTGAACAACACATCAAACCACTTTTACTATCCACCTCTGCTGCTTTTTCTTCTGCTCCACTATCTGCCTCTGCTTCTTCTCCTTCTACTGCTTCAAATGATTTATATCACCCCCATGATTCCACTCCTTTGGCTACTCCAACTGAATTATCATATCATTCAAAGGGGGAACTTGTGGATGCTGTTCAAGAGTGGTCTAAATCCCATGGATATTCCATTTCCACCAAAGTATCCAATACTAAGGAGCAAAGATATACTTACCAATGTGACAAATCTGGACAATATAAACCCAATTTGGGTGGAAAAAGACTTTCATCAACTAGAAAACCAAACTTTCCCTTCAAATCATCTGGAAGCCTTTACAAGAGGTCTGGTCTTTGGGAAATAAAAATCCAATTCCCTGATCACAATCATCCACCATAAACTGATCCATCCATCCATCCAGTTCATAGAAGGATTCAGCGTGATCAAGAGGATATGGTCAATTCTCTAAGCAAAGCTGGGGTTCCTCCCCTGAAAATTCTTAATTCCTTAATGCAATCATCCAATTCTCCTGTTCACACAACCCTTAGTACAATCTAGGACAAAAGATCAAAAATTTTTTTTAAAAAAAAACTGGAAGGAAAATCACCCATAGAAGCTTTAAGGATGGAATTAAGAAAATCTTCTTTTAAATATGAAATCAATAATCAAAATAGTAATATTAGTTCTCTATTCATTTCTAAACCAAATTCTATCCAATTAATCAAACTCTTTCCATCAGTATTAATGATGGAATTTACCTATAAAACCAACAAATTTTTCATGCCTTTTCTTCACATTTTTGGGGTAAAAAATTGTGCTAGAACATTCTCTGTTGGTTTCTATTTCCTCTCCCAAGAAAGAAAGGAAGACTATACATGGGCTCTCCTTCAACTTCATAAATTATTAGAACATGAAGAACCCAAAGTCATTGTGACTGACAAAGGGGAAGCCCTGATTCATTCCATTGAAAATGTATTTCCCAACTCTCATCTTTTACTCTGTTTCTGGAATGTCTTCAAAAAAATTCAAACACATTTTAGAAAACACTTTATATCTGGAGAAGAATGGATGATATTAAGACAACACAGGAATATGCTGGTCAAAACCAAATCTGAAAATTCTTATCAAGATAATTTTACTAAACTGACTGTAGTCTGGAATCCCCTCATTTCTGACTACCTTCTTGACAACTGCCTTCCTCTAAAAATAAAATTTGTTTATATGCTGCAAACAAGCATCTGCATTTTGTAAATACCAGCACATCTAGAATAGAAGGGCTTCACTCTCATGTCAAAAAATTTATCACAAATTCTTCTGGTTCATTTTGTGATGTAGTTCACCAAATATATCATCCAGTTTCAATTCAACTCCATGAAAATTCCATTGAAACTTCTCAGCAAGACTTCAAGAACTTGATTGGTCTCCCATATTGTGTTGAACAACTCTCAGGAAAAATAAGCCACTATTCTCTCAAGATTGTGCATTCATTTCAAATTTTAGAAGAAAAATCAACCACATATTCTGATTGTGATTATTCTTCTTTCATGGGAATTCCTTGTGTAAAGCAAGGAAAGAAGGCCAATCTCAAGAAGCAACAATTTTGCTTGATGATTTTCATCCCCAGTGGCATTTCAAACCTTCTATTGCAGTATGTTTTCTTTTCTTGGAGAAAAAAATAATACCAACATTGATTTCTGAAGTGTTTTCTTTTATTTTGGAATGATTCATAGCTTTCTGAGAAGGGGTCATGCCAACCTTCTTAATCAGCTCATGAATCACCTTCCAAATCAACCAAAATACACTGTTTTCAGAATGAACTCTTTGAAAAATTTGTTAAATTGTGCCCAGGATAACAACATTTTTAACTTGGAGAAATGATGAAACTGTTTAAAGGGAAGTATCAACTGACTCCCATTCAAGAAACCCTATAAAAGGAAGAAAGGAAAATTTGTGGAAGATTCAAAGGATCCCCAATAAAAGCAAAAGATTTTCTAAGCATTCATCTAAGAGGTATCCATCTGGGTTTGAATATGTTGAAGTACCTAAGAGAAGAGGAAGACCAAGGAAGCACCAAGTGGTTAATTCAATGCTCAGTTTTTTCTTTTTGTGGTTTTTTTATCCCTTTCTTTTGAATTAATTTTAACAGCATATGGTTGCAAATTGGTTTTCTCTAATTTCAGACTCTGAGGATAAGGAAAGGGAAAAAAGACCATGAAAAGGCCAAGGGAAAGAAGAAGCAGGAATCAGAGGAAGAGGTGTTTTTTTTTTGTAATTAGGCTAACATTGAATTGTAAAAAGGATGAATTTATAACAGAAGAGGAATTGAGTGGAGAAGAACTCAAAGATCTTGAAGAATTAGATATAATAAAGACAGTTAGTGATTTTCTTTTTGGTTGGGGCGATCAGGATTGTTTTTCTATTTTACATTGATTGTCATATTTTCATTTGTCACTCAGAGGTCAGGAACCATCATAAATAAGAGGGTTTTTTCACAGAATCTGAGTCCTGGTACTTTGAAGAGGATCAAGAGAAGAAAACAAAAAGTTGAAGATGGAGATGCTTATAGAACTCCAGGGAATCCAATCTTTGCTCCCACAGCCACAGCCTCTGAAATGGAAAAAGGTGAATAAATTTCTGAATTAATCTTGCTTTATGGTTCACTTATTAAACCCTTGTTTTTTGGTATGAGGGTCACAACATTGTATTTTTCATTTTCTGATAATTTTGAAGTGTTGGCTATTGATAAAGTCAGTATGAATTGTTTTTTTTTTTCATTTCATCTTAAATAATACTCATCTTTTTTTCCTCAGTATTAATAAAAAAATTTCATTTTCTCAAAGAAAGCCATGCCACAAATTTCACATGTTCAAGATGTGATGGGTGATGGGAACTGTGGGTTCAGATCAGTAGAAGTTAATTTGGGCCATAAATCTGAAGATTGGATCTAAATATGTCAGGAAATGATGGAGGAAATGGAATCAAACTCAATCTTCAAGGATAAAAACTTCATGGATCAAGTCTGGGATAAAAAGTTTGACAGAGCAAGAAAAAATCTCAACCACACTTCTGGACCTGCCCCTCAAAGTTTCTGGATGAAATTCTCTTGCCATGGTTTCCTACTTGCAGATAAATACAAAAGGCCAGTGGTAATTTTATCTGATTTGATGCCATCAACTTATTTTCCCCTCAATTCACCTCCAACTTCCAATTCTCAAAAATATCCCATATGTTCAATTATTTTGGAAGATTTTCAGCACATACTTTCTTTCCACTATAATTCTGAACTGTGGCCAGCTCCCCAATTAGATCCCCTTTGGAAGGCTTTTGCTAGCAAGGAATCAAAAAAATGTGAATATTTGATTAATAATAACTCAGAAATTGGTTTGAAAATTTTGTTTCCTGGTAGTCAAAATGATAAAGTAGTAAAAATTGATCTTGATTGAATCGTTTGTCTGTTTTTTTCTCAATTTTTCATAATTTTTTTTGGGTAATGTTGAATTCATGGCCTATTGAGCCGTGGACACAACTCAAAATGAGCCATGTGGCATGCCACACAACCACATTCAAGCCATGCCGTGTGCCACATGGCTCAAAGAACTGTGCAGTCTACACCCCAAGGTTGGGGCTTGTGTGGGATGCCGCACGACTACATTTCAGCCATTTAGAACTCCACACAGCTTGAATGTAGTCATGTGGAAACTGCATGGCCCACACACCACGGTCCGGGCTTGTGCAAAATCCCACACGCCACCATACCATGGTGAGCCAAAAAAAAAAATTAATGAAAGAGTACTAAAATAACCCAAAAATTAGATAAACCTTTGAAAAAAACAGAAATCAACCAAAAAATCAAAAAATGTTCATTTTTTGGTTAAAAATAAATAAATAAATAAATAGATAAAAACCAAAAAAAACTGGTAATATTCAATGGACTAGCCCTAAAGTAAAAAGACCCAAAAAGCACAAGTAACTGGACTAGCCCTAAACTAAAAACACCAAAAAAAAAGACAAGTAACTTGAAAAGCCCTAAAGTAAAAACACCAAAAAAAAACCAGTTGAACTTGTGTTAAGCTGATCCCATCATAAGAAGTAAGATAATCCTTATGATGGAATCAGCCCAACAAAAGTTGAACTAACTTACTATTAAAGTCTCATTCAAAACACTCAATATGATGATGTTAACCCAAAAAACTCAACATAATGATGTTCAAAATGTGATAACCCTTTATATTAATAGAACTTGTTAGCTGCATTAGAATTACAATTTATAGGAAACCCAATGATGAACTGAAGTCAAATTCTATAATCTCTATAATCTAGAATACATTTGCAGTTGGTCTTTGAGATGATCAACCCAGCCAGAGGCTTTTTTAGAAATCAAGGAACACTGTTTTGCTAAAATTGGCAGGATTGGAATCATTTCTACCTCAAGTACCAAGAGAGCCCAGTGGTTATTGTTTACAAAGGAAATATAAATAGGGTCTTATTGATCTGTAACACCATTTTTCATTGGAGTATAACAAGAAAACAACTCCAATGAAATGAAACATATAGTTCTGGCGTATGTGACAGCTAATATTTGTCCCATATCTAGTTTAGCCAGCCATTTTGAAGAGGAAATCTTTTGATTGATGTCTTCAAAATCAAGGCTTTGTTTAATATTTTCTACCTCTTTTGCACTACCAAGCATCCTAATGTGGCATGCTTTATGTTTCTCTTATGTTTTAATCATTTACTTTCTCAATTTAAACCATCCATGTTCATTGTAACCAAGAGATTTAGCAATGAATCTAAATCCGCAATTCCCATCTCAAATTGGATCCCAAACCTCACCCAAGAACTTATGGAATTTCTTGGGTATTTGATTGAGGTATTTCAATTTTGGTTCCTATCATGAAAAATAACTTAGTATTAATTTCTTTAATCAGATAAATGAAATGAATCCTCACCAAACATGAGCTTCTGGCTGAGCTTTGATGCACATTGTCTTCCTCTGAAGAGGATTCTGACTCCAAATTAAGTGATCCCAATTCACTTTCAGTCTCTTCCTCTGAACTATAAAATTCAGATTCTGATCCTGCCAACTTTGATTAACAATTCATTATTAGTTAGTTAGTTTATTAAAACCAAAAAATTAACATTTTCCAAAAGAAAAGACTTACAATTTTTCTTCTTTTCTTATTTTGCACCCTTCCAGTTGTATTTTCCCACTTGAGTTGTTTTTCAACATGCTCAAACCAAGATGGTTCTCTCTGCGTATAATTCAATTTTTGCTGGACCCTACTTGATTGTAAGACTTTAGGTTCAAGTCTTGGCTTCAATTTATATTTTGTGATCTTTTGAATGATATAATTCAATAGGCTGCCTTGCTCATGATCTGGGGATTCCAAGATAATTGAATGCACTTTTTCATGTAACTGAGGAATGATCAGCATTTTGTCCACATTGCACTTCAAAAATTCAAAAGGATCAACCATTAGTGAATTAGGAATAATTAATCAAAAAGCATTGATCACATAGTGATTTGAACAATCCAACTTAAGCCAACTTACAGAACTAGAACTGCAAGGTTCATAGTCCAACCTCCACTGAGGATGAACATCTTTGGGTACCATGGATCCTCTGAATGCTAGAAGGTAACCAATTTGGTGGGAACAGGGCAAACTTAAAGTCTTAGAATATGACTTGGTGCACACTTTGCCATCATGATCACGTTTGACCTTCTTGAATTGTTCCCTAATAAGCTGAATTGCCTATAAAGACAATTTGTATCCCAATGATAACAGTTTGGGTGGGAGAACTGTGCATAACTTAATTTGAGAGTTGTGCAGTGATGCGTGAACCAATTTAATTTGATTTGAAACTTTTCCATAAAGGTTTTACAAACATCCAAAATGTTTCACAACAATTTTTCAAGGAATTTTATGAGAGTGGCATGGGCCCCTTCAATCCAAGAAGTTGTTTTGTTTCCAAAATCTGGGTTTATACAAGTCCAAGCCATTACAAACATCTTTTTGATATGGAAAATTTTATTTTCAATTAAGTTGAGCACATCATCATAGTCTTTCAAGAAACACTATACAAGTCAAAAGGTCAGAACCCAAAACTAGGAAGAATAAGAAGCAGTGATTTGGACATAATCTGAGTTCCGCATCATTGACCTCTGCCTCCTCCTTGGTCTTTGAGGCCCCATACTTTGCCCATAGATTCATAAAGCTTTGCCATCCTTCAACATCATTTACAAAGCGCCCTTTAAAGTTTGCTTGTATGTTTTTAGAAAAGTGCCAAGTGCAAAATTGTCTTGATGACTTTGGCCAAAACTAGATTCAATTGCATGAATCAGAGCTTTTTCAAGGTCCATCACAAAGACTTTTTGAAGTCTCTCAGGATCATAAGCCAACTCCTTTAAAGCATTTACAGACCAACTGTACAACTCAAACATTTTTTTTATGAAAACAAGAGCTTTTGCAAAAGTTTTTGGGTTGGCTGTCATTCCCACAACATGCAATAGCGGGATTTTGTACTTATTTGTTTTATAAGTACAATCCAACATAGCAATATGACGGAATTGTTTGGAAAGCTTTAATGACTCTGGGTGAGCCAAGAATAGGGCCTCCAAGTGACCCTCTCTACTGAATTTTGACCAATGAATCCAACTTGATTCTTCAAGCTGTTTGTAGAGTACATCCATAACACTTTTCCCCTTTAGTTCTTCAAGAACTACCTTTTGCTTAGTGTTATAGATAATTTTGTCATCAACATAATGGCTTCCATCAATCTTGCTCAATTTTCTCTTAAGTTGCAACATATTGAGCCCATCATTCATGCTTTCTATTAGATTTTTTAAGGCTACCCCAGTGATTCTCCTCAGTTGAGGATGCACAGAGGGATTTTCTGATTGTTGATGGTTATGTTGAGTTTCTTTGTAGGAGAGTGGCCAAAAGGGGTCTGCCTTTGTGCAACTTGCTTGGAATTAAAAACTTGCACCCAACCTTCCTTGTGTGAGTTTGCCAAGATTGTTTGGTAAGGAGTTTCCCCAACTAGGAAACATGTTGATCATAGGCCAAATCCATGTATTTATCTTTCTTTTAGTTAAAAACTGTCAGAGTGTAAACATGCTTCATAGCCCATGTTTGAAAATAGTTTTGTGCCTCTTCCCTAGTAGGAAAGGCTCTCACTGGAGTTGGTTCAAGTGGATCTAGTAAAAATTCATTGGTTAAGTGATAGTTTCAGTCAGATGCACCCCATTGGTTTCAATCAAATTAAATCCAGCAAAGACCTCAGTAAAATAAAATATTACTCAGCAAAGACCTCAGTAAAATAAAATGTTACTCACAACCAGAGGTCAAATCCAACTGTAAAACATTTTGTTCCTCAATTGTAACCCTAGATGAGGATGCAATTGGGTCTTCCAATGTTTCATCACCCAAATCCTTTTTTTCCAAACCTTTGTTAACGGCACAATTGATTTAGTCCTTCAACGCATTGATGTCACAAGGAGGGCTTGCCACTGTTCCCATAGTGCAAGAAAATTTCAATGCTACTTCAGTATTCAATCCAACTTTCAAATAAAAAACTGCAAATTTTACTCACTTTTGAGTTAGGAAAGATGTGTCAAATTTCACTTTAATATATAGGATACTTCAATTGATTTCACTTTGATTTCACTTTAATTTTGCTTTTGTATTGCTAGGTGCGCTCCAACTGTCCCACGTAGTATGCGTTGATCCCAAATTTGGGTTGAGGGAACCCAAGTGTGGTCCAGGGGGTTCCTAAAATTCTGGCACAACTTTGGGGGGGGGGTTGCGCTCCCCCCAAAACGGCATATTTGAGCCGTGTATGGGGGTACACGGCTCAAAATTGGCGTTTCTGGGGGGAAAACAGCTCCTATACAACCCCCCGGGGTTGCGCGTGTTTGGAAAGGACCTTTGTAGTTTTCTATGGGCCCCCACGGGTCAAATGGGCGGTTTAGGGCCCTAAACAACTACCACACGGTTGGAGCTGTGAATTTAACATTACCCTTTTTTTTACTTAATGATTTAGAGCAAAAAACACCACTTTTGTGTTTTCAATTATGAATTCTTTGGGAAACAACAATATAAAAAATATCCCCAGAGAATGTTTTTGGACCCTTTGCAATTCTCACTAATATAATGCAAACTGAAGATTTGGAAAATCTCATGGAAAAATAACAAAAAAAAAAAGAATTGAAAATAATGTCTCATTTTTTATGTAAATCTCATTTTCTGGCGGGAACGTTAAGTACTAAAATTATGAAAAAATTATGATTGAATGGCCTGCCATATTTTGAAAATTCTTGTCTCTTCAGATTTCTCAAAATGATCAAAGGAAAAATATTAAAAATGTGAAAAGATTTGAGACGTGGAGCATTTTTTTCAGTTTTTGAGGGCAATTTTGAAGGCCTTAAAGATGGCTAAAATTTGTAAAAGTTTTTCTTTAGGGGTTTGAGATGCCTTTCTATCCGTGTGTATTTTTCTTTTTTGAAAACCCCCAAAAACTGTGTTTTTCCAGGTTTACCACATGCATTGGGATGTTGGGGGACATTGTGGCCACGTCAAAACCATGTGATTTTTATAGGTTTGGGGGTGTGAAAAACTCAACTCCCTATTATAAAATTCTAAGAATGAACAAGAAATACTATTTTTTTTATTTCACAATGTCCAGTTTTTATTAAAAAATAATAAAAGCTATTTTCTGAATTGTTTTCCCAAAGATTCTGGGGAATTTGGTTGATTTCAGTTTGAGGTATCTTAATCCCATTGTGAAGGATTTCAAAGGTTATTTTTTTTATTTATTTCACAATTAGCTCAAAATAATTCAAGAATTTATGCCATCCAGTTTCTCAAATCTTCCAACTACATATTAGGGTGTATCAAAGTTTAAATTTTGAAAAATTAAAAATGTGTATTTCTGAAAAAATGTCAGTTTTTTAAAGAATATTTTTTTATTAAAACAAAAAAACAAAACAACTTTTTTATATGACAAAAATCAATTTTTGAAAAAAAAAATGCATAAGCCTGAAATCAGCCATATAAGTTTTTGTGAATCTTAAGTTTGATAGACCCTATTCTGGGCAGTCAAATTGGGTTGACAAGAGTCTTGGACTGGTGAAGCTAAGTGATGACAAAGTTGAAATTGTTTTTCTCAGCATCAGATAGTTGTTCCAAATTTTTAAGCTTGATAAAAAAAGAATTATCCTTGATGAGAATTATTTAGAAAAGAAAAACCTTTTCATGGCTGGAGTAGTGAAACATATCAAATATATCCAAAGCCTTCTTGAGATCTCCTTTGGTTTTTTTGCATGGAAATTTCTTCTTCTAAATACTAATGGCTGATTAAAAATCCACTACAGAAAATATTTTAAGGTAGAAGATAAATTTCTCATGCTCATAAAATCCTTTTTCAAAAAATTCCAAGGAGATCTCAGAGTATTCATTTTTTTTACCTCTTCCTTTTTCTGCCATATTTTTTTATTTTTTATTTTATCTTTTATTCATTAATATCCTTTGTGAACTTTTCCATGCGTTTTCTTTTATTTTTTCCATTAAGTATTTTCAAGAAAATGAAAAAATGGCCCAGGCTAAATTCACAACTTTTGAATTAATAAATCCATGCACTTTTTAAAATAAGATTGAACAAGGAATATCAGAGTTAGAAAATCCATAATATTTTTAATGGCAGGTTTCAAACCAAATCAACCATTTAAAACCTGAAATTTAAAATGAAAAATGCACTTATCCCAAATCATGAATTCCAGGTATATAAAGGTACTCACCAGCTTAACAATGCATGAAAACACAAAATACACCAATCTCTTTCAACTTCAATCCAACTCCAACCTCATTGGAGATATCCTCATTCTCTCTAAACACAAAAAATGAATAAATAAATAAATAAAAAGAACTCATATTGCATTTTATCCATACCTCTACAACCTCCTCCCAACACCATTAAACCACCTGATCTGCATAAATTATCAATTTTTTTGCCTGTCATCTTCCTTCAAATAAAAATAACCGCTCAGAAAAATAAAAAATCAAATCCAGTGGAGAAAAAATCTCCAATCAATTCAAAATCAGAAATCCTCCTTCTCAATAAAATCCCAAATCTTCAGGTAAAGTAAAGAGACATGATCATATCATTCTTGTCAACTAGCTTGCAATCTCAGTTGAAAAAAATTCTTACTTTAAGACCAGCAATGAGAATTGTTTTTGCCAACTTAAATCTTCTAAGTTCAATGATTATCTAATGATGAAAATGAGCTGAAGAACCACCCAAAATTTAGTATATATCTTTCATGAAATCAGATGAGTGAGAAATTCAAAAAATATTGGGCCAAGTACAAGAAATCCCACTCCACATTCATCTCCACTGGTTTTGGCATAACCAATGATGATAAAATAAAGGAGATCAAATGAGTTCTTAAATTTGACTCAATCTGTCATTTTAATTTTCAAATAGATGAAATGTTTAGAATGAAGGCCAATGTCACCCCACTAACTGGTTTTGATTCCAATTAATCAAATTCAATTGATACCAAAGAGGTTTTTTCCAGTCCTGAACCTAGTGATTGAAATGATGAGAAACCCTTGTAGCCCCTTCAATTACAGTAATCCAGTGGATTGGAGGATAATCAAAATATCTCATAACTAATAAAATCTACATTGGAATATAGCTTAACCAGTGAGTTTTGTTGAGTGATCAACTCCCACTGGTCATGTGAAAGGCCTTAGTTGATGGCCAGACCATATTTTTTGATGGGGAAATATCCAAGGGGGCCCAATCTTGTGATTTAGCCAAATTGAAATAGTTTTTAATGCTAAGAAAAAAAAAGAAGAATTTTTAATACTTTTGTGACACTCATGACCCTTACCATTAACATCATGTTCTTTTTTTTTATTAAAAACCCCTCTTGGAAGCTTCAGTTGAAAGCCTCAATGGCCAAGTCGATGGCACAAGCCCATTGGTTGACCGCCTGCAAAGTGGTGGTTGACTAAATGCCATGCAGTTTTGAGAACCCACCAACCCTGGTTTTTAAAAAAACCACTAAATTGATAACCCAAAAAAACTCAGTGGAAATACCATATTTAATTGAGTGGAATACTTCCTGGGTTCTATACCTTTCCTCTTTGGAGAAATAAATTCCAAACTTGGATCAATTAAATGATTTTTTTTGCCTACCAGAAGATGATTTTAAATAACTAAAGAATCCCCAAATATCCAAATCTCCTTTTAAACCCAAATTAGCTCAAGTTGGTACCCAATTGCTTATCCATTTTTTTCTTGATGAATAATCACTCATTTATAGAAAAAAGCACAATCATATCTTGAAAGAAAGGAAGCTTGAGCAAACGGGACCTCCAGTTGACCCTCTGACAATAGTTATTATTTTCAGAAAGAGTGTTCCTCAGTTAATAGAAATAAAAATTCCTCAAACTAATTTAACATAAACCCATCAAGCCATAAAAAGAGGGAAAAAAACTCAAGATTTGCAGGCCTTGAAGAGATCATCAAAAAAAATAGAATTATGTAACATACTTGGAAAAATAAACAAGTGGTGAAAATTAATCAATACTCATGTATCAATATAATCCGGAAAGAATTCAGATGTCAGATTGAAAGCATGTAAATTGAGTTTGAAGGTAAAAGGTGGGAGAATCAAAAATCAAGTTATGAATGAAATCTCTATTTGAAACTTCTAGTTCAACAATAAAAAAATACATTTATTTTAAGAAAGAGAAGAAGGATAAAGACCACCTTGCATCAGAGATAAAGGAAAATCATTCCTTAGCCATTGCTTGTCTTAGTAGTGGTAAACCACTTGAAGACATCCAATCAATTAAAAATATACTCTCATTGTAAATGAATTGATTCATATTGCTTTGAGAAAAAATCTGGTTTTTTTTTTCTATTCTTCATTTTATAATCTGGGCTCTAGAAAAGATTTTAGATACATCATGGTAGAAATATTTAGGATCATCATATAAAAAATAATCTAATCTTTCCAAGTTTCTAAATTTTTTAAGGTTTTTTCAAAATATAAATATAGTTGAGTATCAGAAGACTGAATGGGAGGCCAATTGGCCCAATATAATGTTTTAAAGTAGAAACAGGCCAGATGATTTCCAAAAAGCTATCAAATACTGAAGACTAAAAATAAATTTATCCTCTTTAAATACAAAATTACCACCTTTAAATTCAAAGTTTTCATAAAATAAAACACAATTTTTTTTATTGATTGGTAACCACATTCCAAAATTAAAAGCAGGAATATCTTTATTATTCTTAGGATGATTTGTAGAGTTGTTTGATGAATAATTAAAATGGGAAGAAAAACTGAAATAATTCTTATCTTCAAAAGAAGGTTATGAAATATATTTCAAAATAAAATGGTTCTGTTGAATTTTCAGTATTTCATACAACTTAGATGAATTTTGATCAAAAACAGTGGAAGGAAAATAATCAATATTTTCCAGGTCCTTCTGACTTTAAATATGGAATTCAAGATATTTTCTTATCTTGGATTGTATTCCTGGGATTCCAATTATTTTATTTATTACTTCATCCCAAGTTGTATATACCACCTTGATGATTCTTGTTTTCTGTATTTCTATTTTGGAATATCCTCTGATGCATCAAGAATTTTGATAAGATTTTGAAATCCATTTTTATTTGTAAAAAAAGTTTTCAAATTGAGTAAAGATAGAAATTTTCACCACTTGAATATTTCAAATAAACATCTAACTATGATGTACTACCCAATTTTCCAGATCAGAGGTTATTTTATGAATGGAAAGAGGCCAAAAATTCATCATGTTATGTAATATATTTTTTTATTCAAAATGAAATTGGCCTTCTTCCTCTCATCTGTATGATTGGAATTATGAATTTTCTGTGCAGCCCTTCCATATTTTTCTTCATTTTCTTCAGGTTATTTTAAAAGTGAAGCTTTCATGCAAAAAATGAGGGAATTTCTGATCTCCAATTTCCCCTCAAATCTATTTCTTTATTTCTTTTGGAATTCAACTCATGATATACTTTCCAACTCATTTTTTTTAGTGGTGGTAGTGGAGATGGTGGAGGTGGAACTGGTTCTAATGCTGGTTTAGATTGTGGTGGTGGGCTCCTGGTGGATGTGGTTATTGCCTGGGTGGTGCCTAAAAGAAAGGGCATGGGGGGGGGGGGGGGGGGGAGCAAGGGGGGTTCCAATAAAGGGGGGCCACAATTTTTTAGGAGGCAATATCTCAGATTCCCTGGGTTTCTGAGGCTGATGGATGGGGGGGGGGGGGGGGAGATGAGGATAGTTTCAATTTAAGGAAGGACAGGATTCATATGTGATGTTAAAATACAACACTCAGCTGTAGGAGGTTGTAGGATGGATACTTTCAATGGTTGAATCTGCTTGCAGTTGTTTTAAATTTGAATGATGGTTCAGTGTTTAATTTCAATAAATTTCTCAAGCTGAAAGAGAGGAATTGGAGTAGAGAAGTTAATGATTGGGAAAATTCAAAAAATTAATTTTAGCAAGCAAGAAGCTCAAACCTTCTGCAAATTAGCCATCTGACCAAGAGTTCATTGATCACCTGGATAGGCAGCAGAAACCTTTTTGCACTCCACTAGTATTCTCAAAACATTGAACAATTTGTTTTCTTTATTGGCTGGCATTTCAATCATGGGTTGCTTCTTGTTCTGAGGAAATTCATCAAGTGAATTAATTGGATGAGAATAATAAATCAATTAAATTAGGATAATGAAATAAATCATTTTAGGATGATTAAAGAGATAATGTGATAACTATGAAAGAAATTGTGTGTGAGTTTTTGGGATTATTGTCCAAATTTAGAAAGGCTTGGCAGGTAATAAATTCAGATGGAAAAGAACACACGCTATGTTGTATTCCCTCTTCTATACTTTGTGTAAATTTGGGATAAAACAATTCAGTTTGGGTGGAAGAACCTGTCCCACAAGTTAAAAAATTTATTCAAAGTTGATCTGAGATAAAACAAAGCAGAACCAAATTGAATGAAAATTTTGATTCAATGAAAGTGATGAGAAAAGCGGGAAATTTTTCTAAATAAATTCCTGAGTGGATCACAATATTTGATGTCCTGGTAAGAAATTAAGAACATTCCTTTGATGAATGGTTTGAATAACTCCAGAAAGGGATTTTGTAGCTTTCTTCAGATTTATACCAACATTTAAAAACCAATCAAACTATTGGAGCGATGAATGAGAAGTAAAAATGAATTCAGAAAACAATTCCTAACCATAAACAAGATAATTACACATTATTCTTGGGAAAAAGGAAGGGATGAGGTGAAGGAGAAGAATTCAAAGAGATGAACCCTTGCTTTGGATTTGCTGCTTGAAATCCTTGAAAATTTAGGTGAAAATTGAGTGATGAGGTCATTGATGATGTAATTATTTTTGTAATTGAGTTGATCCAGGAAAATTTTAAAAAAAGAATGGAATTTTTTTATTTCATAGGCAATGGATAGAAGAGGAGCAGGAAAGTGTTTCATCATTTCCAATGGAAAATGATCAGATGACAGATGGACCAAGAGAAGATCAAAAGAAAGATAAATTATTTGGATTAATTAGATCAATTAATTATCTAGATAGGAAAAAATAAAAGGACGGGTTATATATCCTGAAAATTTATTTCAATGAGAGACAACAGGATTTTTAAATATTTTTCTTCTCAAGATGGGCCAGTTGCTGAGAACATGGAAAAATTTTGAGGTGAAGCTGGGTGGTTGGTTGCAAGGTGGAGGGTTGTGCAGAGGAGTTAGCTGGTGGCAGTGAGGCTGAAGTGGGTGGTTTTTAGTGAGGTTGATGGAAATGGTTATGGGTGAGGAGGCAATGGTGGTTGTTAGTTATTTGGAGGGTGGTGAGGAGGTGAGGTTGTGGTTGATGTTGACTGGTCAGCAGTAGTTGGAGGATGACTGAAAAACTTTGAAGTCATCCAGGAAAAAAAAAAATTGGTGTAGTATTCATGGTTTGAAACAAATACCAATCTTAGTCCAGAAGAAAAAAAGAAAAAAACACTGTTTTTGTTTGAATTTAGACCTAATTTGAAGTTAAAGATTCATGGTAAAAAGTGAGAAATATTTAGCGGTAGAATCAAATTTCTCATTGCAAAAGATGAACCATGAGATGAGACTTGAATGGCTTGAGGAGGATCCAGTATGTAGTATTCAAAGAATTTTTTGCATAAAAAATATATTAAAGCCAATGATTAATGCAGAATGACACAGAAGAAAATACAGTTTATCAGTATATTTTTTTCTTTGGAAATTTGGAGCTGGTTCTGCATTTCTATTAAGCTGGTCCATCTCCCTTTGAGGAATTCTAAATCATGTTTGATTTGGATTCTTTATTGTGATGTATTACATTTTGAATTGGTTTTTTGTTGATCATCAGAGGAATTATTGTGGTATTCTAAAACCACACATTTGAAACGGCGTAATCATAGTTTTCCAAAAGTTATTGATCTCCATCAAGGTGGCTCTGAGGGTTTTGAGAAATTTGCATTTGAATGAAGACATGTGAATCATGAAAGGAATCTGGAAGGAAAGCATGGAGGGAAATGAAATGTTTGTTTTTATGAAAAAAAATTCAAGCAGAAAAATATCAGCTAATTGAATAAAGGAAGGATGATTGGTCATTTTTTTATGGAAAAAAAGTTGAGAATCAAAGAATGGATTGCATTTAACTCCAATAAAAACAGTGTTTTCCAACAATTTTTTTTTTAATTAAGGGGATGGTGGTTCCACAAAAAATCCAATAAAGCCTGGAAAGCCTTCAGTACTCAAAACCTGTTATATCTCCTTGTGCTCTTCCTCTTTTTGCAAGAAAAGTTCTGAGTGAAAATGTCCTAGGAGAGAATAAATGACTCCTTGGGTGTGTGACTGGACTGTTCCATAACCACTTGAGGAAATATTCTCTAAATGGTGAATAGCTGCTCAATTCAAATTTAAACTCAATTTAAAAAGAGCAAATTTAATTAGGGTATCATGATGATGTTTGGGATTGCAAAATTTATCCTGGAATACAGGATGGTGTTTGATCATCTGCAATAATATTGTGAATGATGCCAAATTTTTTTGAAAAAGTTGGAAGAACCTTGATTCAGGTAGGGAATAGAACTTTTGTCTTTCATACATAAGATTGTGCAATTTTTGTATTTGTTGGATTAATTAGGGCATCTCCAATAGTTAATCCAGGGATAACCATTCAGATTAGAAATCAGAGTCTGAATTGGAGTCAAATAGTAACAAAATCTCATTGATATTTATTCCATTTACCACCAGCTTCCTGGAGGTTGCTTTCAAAATTCTGAGACTGAAGAGTTCTATGAGTGGTAGTTCTGTATTTTATTTCAAGTGATGAGGTGTGAAGGGTGGTGATGTGTTCTGAAGTGATGAGCTGTATGGTATAATGGATTTTGGAATGGTGGTTTCAAAATGGGCAATATGGAGGGGTGGATGGTTTTTTTCAATTTCATGGATGATGGATGGATGATGATTCATAAATTGTGGATTTGATGGTTGAAATCCACTATTTCCAAAAAATTTCCAATTTGAAATAAACCAGTTAAGGTATATGCTTATTTCAGAAACCTGCCATTTCTGATGGTGGATTTTTTCAAAAAAAAAATCAGGTTCCTAATTTTATGTTTTCTAACTCTGATATGCCCTAATGTTGGAAATATCACAAAAAAAAGTGATTTTATTTGGTTGACATATACTCATTTAAGTGAGAAAAGAGAGGTTCAATTGCTTTGGTTTCAAAAGTCTTATTTAAATGATTTACCAGTAATTATTTTAGGGAGTATCAGAGTTAATCAAACATGCCATTTTTTAATGGTGGGTTTCAACCCAAATCCATCATTTTTTTATGGTGGGTTTCAACTCAAATCCATCATTTTTTGATGGTGGGTCTCAACCCAAATCCGCCATTTAAAAACCACCATTAAAAATCAAGAAAGCCCACATATTTCACATCAGATGTTTCAGAGTTACCTGAAAATAAATGAGTTTTTTAAGATAAAGTATTTAAAAGTTTTCGCAACCTAAACCACCCATAAATCCACTGTCCATGTCATACACCCCTGGTTTCCCACCTACTTCTACCCCTGACCTCATTCAAAATATCTGATTCATCAATCTCATCACTTCCTCCCTCTCATCACTTTATGGACCTTTTCACTTCCTCACTCTCATCACTTATTGCTCTAATCACTTCCTCACTCTCATCACTTTAAACCTCTCATGACTTGATGCTCTCATCCTTTTTTCAATCTCATCACTTTAACCCTATCATCACTTATTGCTTTTGTCACTTCCTAAATCTCATTGCTTCATTGCTTCATCCCTCTTACTCTTTTCAAATGGCCCCTCAGAAAACCTCTCCCTGCAAGTTCACACAACAATACAATTTCACCAAGCAAACATCCCCAAGGAACTTTAAATCAAACAATCCTCCCCCATCAGCTTCCAAAGGCTCAAGTCAGATCAAGAGAGCTGATCAAATCATCCTGGTAAACTGGCTCAAAATTCCCTCCAATATGCTTCTTGCTTTGGATCCAAAAATGAAACACAAGTTGGCCAACCTCCATCCTCTAAGGTTAATGGTTATCTCCTGATGGCAAATGAACTAAAGAATAAAGCAACAGTTGTTAAAATGCGGATGCACCCAGGTAATGTGCATAGGAGTGTGTAATCCAAATGGGATGCAAAAATGGGCCTCCACGGCCCATTGGACATCATGTGGGCCACGTGGGCCTATGTGGATGTTATTGTTTTTGGGCATTTGGGCGCCAAAACACGTCTTTATGGTCTTTTGGGAAACGGCTATCACAGACCCGCCAGGGTGGATGGGCCACCCAAGCCAGATGGGCTTATTTGGGCATAAAAGGGCCCAAGCTTTATTATCGACATACTTGGTCAGACGGGCTGGCCCGCCAAAGTATGTAATTCTCACAATTTGGGCTTGGGGCGGCCCATTGGGGCTGCTGCCGCTGTTGCAGCCCATGTTGCGGCCCGCTTGGGGCCGCTGCCCACGTTGCGGCCCTTTTGGGGCCACCTGTGTTCCTTGGTACGGCCCCCATGGGGCCCCACTGCCCGCGCGGGGCTGTCGCGCAGGCCCGGCTGGTTGCACCGCGGAGCCGGGGCTTGTGGCCCAGGCTTGCTCCCCCTCCCCTCTCTTGCCGTTGCAAGGGGGATGGGGGCAAGCTGGCTGGGTTGAACCAGCCAGCAACCGGCCGCAACAATGCAGTCGGTCAGGGCAGGGGGGACCTCACCACCCCCTTGCCCAAGGAGGTGGCGGCGCCGGCCGCAAGCGGAGCAACCGGCAGGTGGGGGGAATTTATCACCCCTCCACCATCAATTGTTTGAGGCAACCAAGCAGGGGCACTCTCCCCCCCCCTTTACCAAGGGGGAGGAGCAATGGGCCTGGGGGGACCTGATCACCTCCCAGGCCAATTTACTTGATGACGCCCTGGGGTTATCAACCCCCAGGGCCCCTGGTGAGGGGATTTGACCACCCCCACCAGGGATTTGAGAGAAAGAGGGGGGGAAAGCATGTCCGCTGGTCACCCCCCCCCCCCATGTGAGTCTGAGACCGGACCAAGGTGTGCCCTGGGTCCCACCTGGCCCATTTGAGGGGCCAGGGGCTGGCTGAATGAGGCAACCAGCCCGTAAACAAGGTAATGAGATCATCATGGCTGGTTGTAACAGACAACCAGCCAAGGTGACTGAACAGCAAGGGGCTGGTTCAGCCCCGTAACTGTGGAAAAACTGGAATGGACCGGAATAGGCCGGCTGTAAGGGTTCAGGAACTGATGCCATGTGGGCTGATGTAGTCCAAACCAAGTAACAAGGCCAGTAGAGCCTGTAGAGCTCTTTTGGGGCGGAAAATTTGCCTTTTGGCTTGTTGTATCATGGGATCACAAGAGGCCAATCTTTTGTACTTAAGGAGCTCTTCTCCCTGCTGTTTTCCATCCATTCATTCATCATTCCAATCAAATTCATCCAACATATTGCCCCATTGTGAGAGCCCCATTAGCCAATATTGACACCCAGTGTCCAGCATTTCTTTTGCTTTAAATACTGCTCATTTGCCTAAGCTAATTGCTGGCCATAATTCTAACACATTATCAGTACCATCATCTTCATTATTTCCAAGCTAGATAGACCCTTATACCTTACTTTGGACAACCTCAAGGACCTCTAGTTTTCCAAGAAGATGTCTTATATCCCAGAGTCCAGCTCCACCAAGATAGTTTTGAATAGTCAGAACTATAATGCTTGGGCTGTCCTTATGGACAGTGAGTTGGATAACATCTGTTTTTGGGATATTATGAAAGGAGATGATACTTTGATCAGTTCAGAGGTGGAGAAGAAGGCCTATCATCTTATTCTTAGACACTTGGATGAGCATCATGTAACATGGGTTGCTGATACTCTGTTGGAGGAACAGAAGAGGAAGGCGAGTGTTTTATGGAAAATGCTCAAGTCAAAGTATGCTGGTGAATCTGTTCATCAAAAGGGGATTGCTTTCAATAGATTGTTTAATTTGAAATTTGGAAACTGTAAACAATTTGTGGGGGAAGCTAGATCTAGTATTGCTAAGTTCAAGTCATCTGGGCTGAACATGGATTCTGAGTTTTTGTCACTCTTAATTCTTCAAAAGCTACCAAAAGAATATGAGTCCTTGGTCAGGATCATATCTCAGTTGGATCCCCTTCCAGGAGAAGAGGATGTGCTTAGAAGGATTGAAAAGGATGATCTTCAATTCAAGATGAAGGAGAGCACAGGAACTGCTCTGGTGGGCAAGACAGGAAAATCTGGGAAGAAGGAAAAGGCCAAAAAGGCTTTATCAAAGGTCTTGTGTTATAATTGTCAGAAGAAGGGGCACTATGCAAAGGATTGCAAGGAGGCCAAGAAGAGGAAGAAATCCAAGGAAAGTGAAAAGGAAGACAAAGAGGTCAACCTTGTCATGGAAAATGTTGCTATGGTGGCAGTGGATGTTTCAATGGAACAAGCTGTTGAGAAACAAGTCCCCAAAAAGAAGGCTAAAATCAAAGAGGATCAAGAGATGGACTTGATTGATTATGAAGTATGTAATCTTAACCTTGAAAATGAGAACTTATCAGTGGCTGATAATTCTTCATTCCTTACAGGAGGATTTTTGAAGGAGGATTTTTTTGTTTTGATTGATTCTGGTTGTACAGACCACATGTTTTTGAGCCAAATTTTTTTTCAAAAATTAGAGATTTTGATGGTGTTGTAAATATTGGCCAAAAAGGAAGAACAATCCAGATTAAGGGGATTGGAAAAGTTACTCTTGCAAATCACATGGGTTTCAAAATAATTTTTGAGAAAGTGTTCTATGTACCAGATTTGCCTTATAACCTTGTGTCTCTCGGAGTGCTCTGGAAAAAGGGTTTCCAGATTTGTTATCTTAAAGAAGATAAGTTTGTTATTGATTTGAATGGGAGAACTATCCTGAGTGGACAAGTTCGGAATAAGTTGCTCTGTGCTGACTTTTTCAAGATTTCAGCTCTGAGCACTGTTGCTCACAATAGAAGTGGCCATAAGGTAAAGTACAGCAACTGTGAGAGTTTTACCTTAGGGGCCAAGACCAGGAATGTGTTCTCAAAGAGTAGAGACCACACAGAAGTTCCTAGAGAGGAATTCTCCATTGATTTGGCAGGGCCATTTTCACCAGTGTCTCTTGGAGGGGCAAGATACTTCATCAATTTGGTTGATACAGAAACTAATTTTGTTTGGGTAAAACCAATAAGATCAAAGGATCAAACCACAGAGGAGGTTTCAGTAATCTTCAAATTCTGGAAACAGAATGGTTTGATGAGGGAGATCAAGAGGGTTATTACTGATGGAGGGGGTGAGTTTGTGAGTAAAGATTTTGAGAAACTATTGAATGATTATGGTATCACTCATATAGTTACTACTGCTAGTACTCCACAAAACAATGGAATAGTTGAGAGGATGAATAGGACTTTATTGGACAAAGTCAGAACTATTATGTCTCAATCTGGTCTACCAAAGTTTTTATGGGCTGAGTTGGTGTGCACAGTGTGTCTGTTGCACAATATTGTAAGTGTTAATGGGAAGTGTCCTCATTATCAGTTTTGGAAGTTGTACCCCAAAACATCACACCTAAGAACAATTGGTTGCTTGGTGTATTATAGTGTCCACCATAATGAGATGTTTGGAAAGTTAGATCCTAGAGCCAGAACAGGGGAATTTGTGGGCTATGACTTAATAAGTAAGTCATACAGGATTTATTGTCCAGGGACAAGAAAGGTTATCTGTAGTAGGGATGTAAAATTTGAAGAAAGTACCTTTCCACTCAAAAGGGGTGAACCTACTGCTGTTCAGGAATCACAGCAGGAAATAGAATTGGAGCCTATTTCCCCAGCTGAGGCTGGAGAGAATATCATTAGTGATGATATTGAGGTTGCAGACGTGCCACAGGAGGGTTCAGTACCCACTTCAGGGGAGTCTGTGGAATCAGAACCTGATGAGCCTCCACCTCTGGTTAGAAGGAGTGGCAGCATGAGGATGCCTGTTGATGGGTATGGGGAATGGAATTCCCATTATGCTTCTGCGGAATATGAGGAAGATACACTTCAGGAGCAGTGTATGCTTAATGAGATTCTACAGTTGAGTTCAGAAATGGGTAATAGAGTTAACCCAAATAGCTTTGGCCAAGCTATGAATTCTGATGAGAGAGCCAATTGGAAGACAGCTATTTTTGAGGAATTTGATTCTCTAGAGAATAATAGTGTGTTTGAAGTGGTTAAGCGGGATTAAGTTCCAAAAGGAAAGACCATTGTTGGTTCTAGATTAGTGTTAACAAAGAAGTTTGATACTAATGGAGTTTTGAAGAGGTTCAAGGCTAGATGCGTTGCTCAGGGCTTCAAACAGAGAGAGGGTATTGATTACCAGGAGACTTTCTTGCCAACTGGAAGGCTGTCCCCCTTCAGGTACATCATTTCTTTGGCAGTGGAGTTGGGTGAAGAAATCAGACAGGCTGATTTTGTGACTGCATACTTGAATGCAAAACTTGGAGAGGAAGAGACTGTTTATATGTCAATTCCTGATGGTTTCAATGAATGGCTGGTCAAGACCAAGCCAGAAACTATGAGGAAAATCTGTGTGAGAAGTTTCCTCTCAGCAGATAAAGGGGAGTATGTCCTCAAGCTGTGTAGATCCCTGTATGGATTGAAGCAAGCAGCTAGGTCATGGTATAATACTATGAGCATGAAACTGATAGAGATTGGTTTAAAAACAAGTTTGGCTAACCCTTGTCTCTTTGTGAGAAAGGATGAAATTTTTTTTGTATGGGTCAATGACATTATCATTATTGGGAATGGTAAGTAGAGAGTCATGGAGACACTCAAAAAGGAGTTCAAGATAAAAGATCTTGGTCTGGCACAGCAGGTGCTGGGAATGAAAGTTAGTAAGAGCAAGAATGGGATCAGGTTGGATCAGAACCATTATGTGTCAGCTCTACTTAAGCAGTACGGATTAGAAGATGCAAAGGAGTTTGGTACTCCAATGAAGTCTAACCTTTGGTTAGAAAATTCTACAGATGAAGAGCATCTTGAGTTTGTTCAATCTGGGAATGATTATAGATCAGCTATTGGATCTTTGAATTATTTGGGGCAGTGTACAAGGCCAGATATTACTTATGTGATTGGGATTTTTTCACAACACTTAGAGAAACCATGCATGAGGCATTGGTCAGCTTTTAAGAGAGTTATGAGTTATCTTAAAGGAACAAGCAGTCTGTGACTGCAGTTTTCAAAGTCATCAAACTTTGACTTGGTTAGTTATTCTGATGCAAGTTGGGCAGATGGTAACACTAGGGAATCATCAAGTGGTTTTTTATTCTTCTTAGGAAAGAATCTAGTGTCTTGGATGTCTAAAAAGGTGTCAGCAATAAGTCTTTCATCAACAGAAGCAGAGTACAGAGCGTACTTGTCAGCTTCACAGGAAGAAAAATGGTTGAGAAAGGTCTTAGACAATACTCATAAACCACAAGGGTTTGCGTTGTTGTATTCTGATAACCAGAGTGCCATTGCGTTTGCAGAAAATCAAGTGTTCCATTCTAGAACAAAACATATTGATGTTCATTATAACTATATATGGGATGCAGTTAACTTCAAAGAGATGGTGTTACGGTACATGCCTACTGGGGCAATGATTGCGGATATCTTAACTAAGGCGTTAGATAGGAACAAACATGAAGTTTTTGTGTCTAGTATGCATATGGCATCCCTTTTGGATTAAGGGGGTGTGTTAAAATGCGGATGCACTCAGGTAATGTGCATAGGAGTGTGTAATCCAAATGGGATGCAAAAATGGGCCGCCACTGCCCATTGGACATCACGTGGGCCACGTGGGCCTATGTGGATGTTATTGGTTTTGGGCATTTGGGCGCCAAAACACGTCTTTATGGTCTTTTGGGACACGGGCTCTCACCAGCCCGCCAGGGTGGATGGGCCACCCAAGCCAGATGGGCTTATTTGGGCATAAAAGGGCCCAAGCTTTATTATTGACATACTTGGCCAGACGGGCTGGCCCGCCAAAGTATGTAATTCTCACAATTCCGGCTTGGGGTGGCCCATTGGGGCCGCCGCCCGTGTTGCGGCCCGCTCGGGGCTGCTGCCGGCTCGGGGCCGCCTGTGTTCCTTGGTACGGCCAACGTGGGGCCAGACGGCCCGCGCGGGGCTGTCGCGTGGCTGAGGGATCCCGCACAGGCCCGGCTGGTTGCCCCTGGCGACCAGCGCCACGGAGCCGGGGCTTGCGGCCCCGGCTTGCTCCCCCTCCCCTTGCTTGCCGTTGCAAGGGGGATGGGGGCAAGCTGGCTGGGTTGAACCAGCCAGCAACCGGCTGCAACAATGCGGCCGGTCAGGGCAGGGGGGACCTGACCACCCCCTTGCCCAAGGAGGTGGCGGCGCCGGCGGCAAGCGGAGCGACCGGCAGGTGGGGGGGAATTCATCACCCCTCCACCATTGATTGTTTGAGGCAACCGAGCAGGGGCACTCTCCCCCCCCCTTTACCAAGGGGGAGGAGCGATGGGCCTGGGGGGACCTGATCACCTCCGAGGCCAACTTACTTGACAACACCCTGGGGGTATCAACCCCCAGGGCCCCTGGTGAGGGGATTTGACCGCCCCCACCAGGGATTTGAGAGAAAGAGGGGGGGACAGCATGTCCGCTGGTCACACCCCCCCATGTGAGTCTGAGACCGGACCCAGGTGTGCCCTGGGTCCCACCTGGCCCATTTGAGGGGCCAGGAGCTGGCTGCATGAGGCAACCAGCCCGTAAACAAGGTAATGAGGTCATCATGGCTGGTTGTAACGGACAACCAGCCAAGGGGATTGAACAGAAAGGGGCTGGTTCAGCCCCGTAACGGTGGAAACACTGGAATGAACCGGAATAGGCCGGTTGTAAGGGTTCAGGAACTGATTCCATGTGGGCTGATGTAGTCCAAACCAAGTAACAAGGCCAGTAGAGCCTGTAGAGCTCTTTTGGGGCGGAAAATTTGCCTTTTGGCTTGTTGTATCATGGGCTCACAAGAGGCCAATATTTTGTACTTAAGGAGCTCTTCTCCCTGCTTTTTTCCATCGATTCATTCATCATTCCAATCAAATTCATCCAACATATTGCCCCATTGTGAGAGCCCCATTAGCCAATATTGACACTCAGTTTCCAGCATTTCTTTTGCTTTAAATACTGCTAATTTGCCTAAGCTAATTGCTGGCCATAATTCTAACAAAAGTTAGGCTGGATCTTTCATCCAAAAATATGAGGCAGTCATTCAAGAACTATTGAGCCAAGTACAAAAATGCCCACTCAATTTCAATCTCCACTGGCTTTGGTATCACTGACTCCAATAAATCCAAGGGAATCAACTTGGTGGTTGATTAGTTGGACTCAATTTGTCCTTTTTATATTCAAATGAATGAAATATTTGGAAAGAAGGCCAACATAACCCCTTTAGCTTCTTTTGAAACCCAAAAATCCAATTCAGTTGATTATGAGGACTTGGCTGTGGATGCTCAGCCTAGCAATGATGATCCTTATGAAACCTTGTAGTGGCCCCCATCCAATGAGGAGGAGGATATTCCAACACAACCAGATCCAATCATCTACACATTGGAATTGATCAACCCTTCAAACCCTTGCTTGGATCCCTCACTTACTTCTTTTTATTCTTCCCTTCCTGGGGTGGAAGAACTGGACAACTTGGCCAATGGGGAGAAATATATTCCATTATTGCTATTAAAATCAACATCTGTTCATGTAAGGAAGCAATTTCCTTTCTTTTCTTGTTAATCCCGACTGATTTAAGATGTAAAGAAACAGCCTCATCCTTTCCTGAACAGCAAAAAACCCAAGCCAATAGGGCTTCCCACATCACCTTCAAATAAGAGAAATGTTGTTGCCACACAAAAATCCTTTCAAAGGGAAAGAAAAAGGCCTCCAATTCAATCAAAATCAAACCTAATAGCAATCAAAAGAGGAGAAACACTTCCAATTTTTCTGTCATTGAAGATATCATGGAGAAGATTTATTCAAGTAAGCACATTGATGAAATCTCCTGGATTTCAAAATCAAGCTCATTGATTTTCCCCTGCAAAAAACAGTGAAATTACAAATTGAATTGGAAAAACTTGAATTTGAAAAGTAAAAGTGGGATTTTCAACTGGCTGTTGATTTTTAAAAGCAGAAAGTCAAGAGTTTGGCTCATCAAAAAAAATTGAATTCTGAGTGGAAATTGAACCAGGCTGAGCGGGAGTTTCAAAAAGAGGAAAAGGAGAAGGATATACTGGAAGAGAAACTGGAAAAGTAAAAGGATTGACTGGAAGAGCAACTGGAAATGGAGAGTGAACAGCTGGAAATGAAAAAAAGATAGGTTATTTGTAGCCATGGCATGTATTAGTAGCAGTAGAACAAACTGTGGAATAAATCCAGCAAATCACACAATTTATTGAATTTTAATTATATATTTGCTTGAATAAAGATTTCAAAAAGAAAAAAAATGATTAAAAAATGTTTGAGACTATTTTTAACTCCTCCAATAAAAAAAATCTTCTTTATTTTTATTTCCATTTTTTTTCTAGAGTATATTTTTCCATTTTTCAAGTCCTTTCAAGTGTTCCAAGTTTTTTTTTTTTTATTTGAATAGACATGGCCATTCTAGTATGAGTGAAAGTCTCCAAAGCAGGAAAATTAAAGTTCTTGTACTTATTTCCTGCCCAAATCCTTTTAAGCACACCTTTTTGTTTGAAATTAATACCAAAAACAAAGTCAGGAAATACAAATTGGCCATCCAATACTTTATATTTTTCTTGGCTTCAAATAATTTGTCAATTTGATTTGTTAGTTGGAACTACAAGTGAAAATGAATAGGAAGAAAAATCCCAATAGTCAATATGAGGAGAGTTTTAGAAGGAATTGGAATTGATGATGTGGGGGGTACAGTCAAAAGGAGTGAGGCAGGATCCAAATTCCAATGAAGAGAAGGGGGGGATATTTTTGTCCATGATTGTTACAAGGTTGGATTCAAAAACAAGTCTGGTCAATTTTCAAAAAATTTGGCCTAAAATTTGAGAGACCTTGTCAGAACTAAGATTTGAAAAATAAAACTCTTGAGGGGAAGAGTGAACAGCAGACTTCTTGAAATATTTCCCAAATATTTCAGAAGGGTGCATCAATTTTTGCAATCTAATTGCCCACATTTTTACACCCCAAGATATTGAGGTACCAACAGTGTTGACAAATTTTTGGGATTGGTGAAGGAAAGTAGTCACCAATTTGATGTACTTCTTTTCTTTCTCAGAGAGTTTATTCAAAGGGACAAGTTTTATTATTGCAACCAGAGACTCATGGTTGGATCAATCCTGAAAAATTCCTTTTCCAGAGGAGAAGAAATGGAACTGTTTGATCTTCTGTTTGGCCTGTTAAAACTCTTCAGAGGAGGTTTTTTGAGAGTTCTTTTTTTTTTGGAAAAAATGGCAGGATACAGATCCAAAGGTTGTAGTTTTTGGGCAGACCACACAACCTTTTCATCAATCCCCTCCTCTGCTACTTCCAAAGATATTCTTTAATCTTGGTTTTGAGCCCTCTTTCACTGGAAAAACCAATTCTTTCCACCTCTCTGTATGCTTATCAAATAATTTCCTCCATCTTGTTCCCTCCCACCCAAATACTTTGATTGGGGTGAGCATCAAGAAAGGATTCAATTCATTGTGTAAAATTTGGAGGGCAGTGGGAGAAGAATGGGTGGTCAATAAAAAGGGCCAGTGTAGAAGGAACAAGGGTTCAAACAGTGTCTTGAATTGCATGGATTAAAAAAAAGAATTATTCATGTTATAATCCAGTTGGAAGATCAACAAAAATAGAAAGAAAATAACTGTAAATGATCCTCAACAAATAAAAATAAAAATAAAAAAAAGGTTTTTCAGATTTTTTTATTCTGATAATAATGAATTAAAGAGAAGGAGGAGGAGGGAGGGACACCAACCTTGTATTTCATATTGATTGATTGAGGATGGATGGGGGTGGCCTGAAACAATGAATCAATATATTGAGGAGGAGTAGGAGGAGGAGGAGGAGGAGGAGGAGGAGGAGGAGGAGGAGGAGGAGGAGGAGGAGGAGGAGGAGGAGGATGAAGAGACAATCAATTAGAAATTAATTGGTAAGGAGGAGGGGAGTGATAGCAAGCAAAAAAATGCTCAATTGATTGATTTGCTTTTGATTGCTTGGTGCAACGGTTGGCCAACATTGCAGTAATCACAGATAGGAAGGTGATTGGAAAGGAAAAGTGGTTAGGAACAGTCTTTGGAATGAGGAAAGATATGGTTTTTGGGATGCGGGAATAAAAAAAAATGGAGATCTGCAGTAGAACTGGCAACGCAGGCTCATAAGCTGTTGTGACTCAGTATGGGAAATTGGTAAGGTTTGTATTACTATTGGACATGGAGCAGGTATAGGTACCCTAATCTGGGTCAGTGTTAACCTGTGGTTGAAAGGGTTGCAGCAAATGAACATGGAACCACCTGGTTCCAAAAAGGTGATGGGTTTTATGCATATGCATTAGGGAAAAATAGCCACTTTTCACAACTGGGGTATCACAGATCTTGTAACCCTTTTATTTACTTATTTCTACCTTGCACATGGACTCAGTGTAATATAAAACTAACACATTGAGCTACAAAACTCTACAGGTTAAAAGCTGGCTCTAATCAGAATTCATACGGCTCATCAAATTTGTATTATCCCCTTACTTGGTACTCCAATCCCAGAAAACCCCAGTTTATGTTCCCTTGGCGTGGCCCATAAAGACCTGGCAGACCCCAGAAAATTGAAAAAAAAACCAACAATCTGAAGCAACGGCCATGGAATCAAAGGCTGCTACAGGCATGAAAAAGGGTTTTGAGAAAAATTTCAAATCAAAATTCTTATCTAATCCCATGGAATATGTCTCCATGGTTGAATTTTTAAGATGCAACAGCAGCAATATCAACCAATGGATTCAAGGATAAACCAAGTTGGCCTAATGGTATTTGGCATTAGAAAATTCACTCACAATATTACCAACCTCCAGGCCCTAAAAAAACAAAAGCATCATGGTATGTGTGTTTCTCACTCAAAAAATTGACCAAAAACTCCAAAACTTTATTGCAGCAGACCCAAGGGCCGCAAAGGCTTTCAAGACAATCTGTAAGAACTTCCCAAGATTGAATTTCACTTGTCAGATTGAACTGTGGGAAAAACTGTTGTACAAGTTGATGACAATGGAAGGAAGCATATTGTCTCACCTTAGTTGCATCTCAAATGTTTTCATCACAATTAATGTTAAATTCACAGCTCATTGAGCCATGTACAAAACTCTGTACATGGCTCAATGGCCCATGTGGCACCCTACACAACTCAAATGAACTGTATGGAATGCTACACGGCTCAAATGGGCTGTGTGGCATGCTACACAACTCAAATGGGCTGTGTGGCATGCTACACGTTCCATTTGAGTTGTACAGCACGCTTAACAACTAAAATCAAGTTGTGTAGCCTTCACTAAATAATAAATAATGAATAATAAATAATAAATAATAAATAATAAATAATAAATAATAAATAATAAATAATAAATGATAAATAATAAATAATAAATAATAAATAATAAATAATAAATAATAAATAATAAATAATAAATAATAAATAATAAATAATAAATAATAAATAATAAATAATAAATAATAAATAATAAATAATAAATAATAAATAATAAATAATAAATAATAAATAATAAATAATAAATAATAAATAATAAATAATAAATAATAAATAATAAATGATAAATAATAAATGATAAATAATAAATAATAAATCATAAATAATAAATAATAAATAATTAATAATTAATAATTAATAATTAATAATTAATAATTAATAATTAATAATTAATAATTAATAATGCCGTGGATGGTGGAGGAGGTCAAAGCTAGGCAGATGGACAAGGGAGAATTGGATGGCAATCAGTTTTGCAATTGTTGCAAGAACTCCGGCGGCCGTAAGCAACAGCTTACAGTTCTTCAGGATGAGAAGGTTGGTAGGGGGATGATCATTTGGTTGCTGGAAGGGAACATCAAAGATGATGATGGGGTGATGGGATAGTTTGGAAAGGCGGTCTTTGTCATTGCCGCTGATGCCAATGATGACACGCTGATGAGCAAGGAAATGAGTGGCCGCTTGCGCACTTGGCTAAAACAATTTGGCTGGAGCGCGCCAAAGAGGGATTGAACAGGGAAATGAGAGTTTGAAGAACCCAGGGGAGGCCTGCCTAGACCGCTAGGTAAAGGGAAGTTGAGGGAGGGGAAAGATCAGGAGTAAAAAATAAAAAATAAAAAATAAAAAATAAAAAATAAAAAATAAAAAATAAAAAATAAAAAATAAAAAATAAAAAATAAAAAATAAAAAATAAAAAATAAAAAATAAAAAATAGAAAATAGAAAATAAAAAATAAAAAATAAAAAATAAAAAATAAAAAATAAAAAATAAAAAATAAAAAATAAAAAATAAAAAATAGAAAATAGAAAATAAAAAATAAAAAATAAAAAATAAAAAATAAAAAATAAAAAATAAAAAATAAAAAATAAAAAATAAAAAATAAAAAATAAAAAATAAAAAATAAAAAATAAAAAATAAAAAATAAAAAATAAAAAATAAAAAATAAAAAATAAAAAATAAAAAATAAAAAATAAAAAATAAAAAATAAAAAATAAAAAATAAAAAATAAAAAATAAAAAATAAAAAATAAAAAATAAAAAATAAAAAATAAAAAATAAAAAATAAAAAATAAAAAATAAAAAATAAAAAATAAAAAATAAAAATAAAAAAATAAAAAATAAAAAATAAAAAATAAAAAATAAAAATAAAAAAATAAAAAATAAAAAATAAAAAATAAAAAATAAAAAATAAAAAATAAAAAATAAAAAATAAAAAATAAAAAATAAAAAATAAAAAATAAAAAATAAAAAATAAAAAATAAAAAATAAAAAATAAAAAATAAAAAATAAAAAATAAAAAATAAAAAATAAAAAATAAAAAATAAAAAATAAAAAATAAAAAATAAAAAATAAAAAATAAAAAATAAAAAATAAAAAATAAAAAATAAAAAATAAAAAATAAAAAATAAAAAATAAAAAATAAAAAATAAAAAATAAAAAATAAAAAATAAAAAATAAAAAATAAAAAATAAAAAATAAAAAATAAAAAATAAAAAATAAAAAATAAAAAATAAAAAATAAAAAATAAAAAATAAAAAATGAAAAATAGAAAATAAATAATAAATAATGAATAATAAATAATAAATAATAAATAATAAATAATAAATAATAAATAATAAATAATAAATAATAAATAATAAATAAATATCAATTATAAATAATAATGAATAATAAATTATAAATAATAATGAATAATAAATTATAAATAATAATGAATAATAAATTATAAATAATAAATTATAAATAATAATCTATAAATAATAAATTATAAATAATAAATAATAAATTATAAATTATAAATAATAAACTATAAATTATAAATTATATGGAGTAGTGTATGGGCCCCCACGCATTGAGAGGCTCTACACAGCTCCCACATGCCTGGAGCCGTGTACATGGCTCCCACACAACTGGAACTGTGAATTTAAAATCACCCTTTCATCAAACTTGGAAGGCTTGGCACCCCAGTTCCTGACTGCTGTATCTCCCACATCATGCAAGTACTGACCCCTCCTCCCTGAGGTACTTCCCGGAACCAAATGTTACAAAGCATAGGCCCTCAACTCAACCAACTCAACAATCCCATGGCTGCCAACACCCAATCTATCCTTACATGTTACTACGCTTGAATTTCCCATGGATAATCTGCAAACAAGGTGTACTCTGTTGCAGCGGTCAACCCTTATGTGGGGCCAACAGCCAATTGACAATGCTGCATGGGCAGCCATGCCAGGGGTACTTAATTTAGCCAACCCCAAGTGATGCAGGCATCCCGCAGACAACCAACCCCAGCGGATATTCAAGCGGCTTGGAATGTTTCCAGAGGAGGTGCAGAAACGTGTGGGAGGATCCTGTGTCTACTGTGGGTCTCCAGGCCATTGGTGTGGTGACTACCCCTTATTATGTATCAACGCACAACTACCTCCCCCTGGCCCTACCCCTCCAACACATTACTTCCAGGCACCACATCTCCAAAAACCACCAAACTGATCCCCCAATCCCTTCCATAAAAATTGGATTAATGCTATTTCTGGAACAGATCCTGGGACCGCCAATGAGGCTTGTTCCAATCCACCCATGATATGTTTGATTGTGGCACCAAATACACCCATATTGGACTGTGGTGCAACCTCATTGGTAAGCAGTTCCCCCTCATCCTTTATCTCCTACACACCTTTCCATCCCCCCATCCCACTGTGATTGGCCAATCCTCATGCCAAGATGCTTTCAATTGGCAGGGGAACAATTTGACTTTTAACAACCCAGTCTGGGTACCATGGGGCCCTGTTACTGAGTGATTTGCTCTACTTCCCTTGGGCCTTTGTAACTCTCCTATTGTTGGGCCACCTAATCAAATCCATTTTTTGCCCTTCCTTCTCTGTTTCTGATCTTATTTTTCTTTCTCCATCTCACCAAATTGTTGTGTCATATTGTAATTTTACTTGGGCCATTGCCTTGGCTGGCCTTGTTCCCATTCCCCACTCTTTTTGCTCCCCTTCTGTTCTTGTTGTTTCTGTCCCCCCTCTCCCCTTTGTTTCCCTATTGTATTTCTATCATTGCACCCTTGGCCACATATTGGACCCTGTTGTCAAGTCATACCTCCACAAGCATATCCTAGATTTCAATCCAAAATCATGGCCCCCATTCTTTTGAAAATTGTGCAAGACAGCAAAGAGTGTACAGTGGTGCAAATCCTCCCCTGAAACCATCCCCACCAGTGACCCCCTCAACCTCCTGATGACCAATGTACTGAGTCCCCTTCCCCCTGATGTCTCCAATAACTGTTACCTACTGATCACCCACAACCATGCCTCAACCTTCATTTTTGTACATGCCTTCAAGCTTGGCTCCAAAGTGTCAAAGTTACTCCTTACCACTGTGAAATACCTCAAGAATTGGCTCAGCAAGGCACCCATCCATATTTGGTTGGACAAGACCAAAGAATACCACATGTTGAAATTATTGGACCAACCGTCTACCCTTGGAAGAAAGCTAAAATTTACAAGCCCCTAAACCCCTGAGCAAAGCAGCAAGGCAGAAAGAGTGATCATAACTCTTGGTAAAATGGCCCGCATGATACTTACCTATGCTTGCCTGCCTGATTGCTTCTGGTGATTTTCCTCCCATCATTCCTGCTTCCTGCACAACCAACTTCCAAACATGCGCTTGTACCCTAAATCCCCCTCTAAACTATTATATAATACAAAAAAAACATCCCACTCCACCCTTTTGGCTCCATTTCCCCAAAGAAAAACATCTGAAGCTGGACAATTGGGCAGAAAATATGATCTTTCTGGGTTTCCAGGATGATTTCTGTGGCTTTATATTCTGGGAAAATGGTGGCCAAGAAATTACATATACCAATGTTGCAAAGTTCCCTAACACTTTTCCCAAACCTTTTGTTTGAATCCCCACTCCCCCAACAGAAATCAACTCCTGCCTAAAATTGTTCAAGCTCTGCCTGGGAGAGTTCCCTACCAAGCAAATATGCAAAGACAAAGATAATCAGATCAACCTTGTACCAAAGTTGTCCAATACCAACCTCCAAATTTCCATTGATCATGCTTTGAGAAGCCCAATGAAGGCCACCTGGTTACCGCAAATTACCAAAGAAATTCAACAGCTTTTTGAAATGGGTGTCTGGATGCTGGCCAAGAGGGAACCAGGGATGAAATTGATTGGCGCAAAGTATGTGTTCAGCATTAAACAATGGACGTCCAATGGAACAATTGACACACCCAAAGCTTGGTATGTTTCAAAAGGCTTCTGACAATGCCTTGGTTTGGACTGTTACAAAATTTTGCGCCAACAGCCTCCCTCTCATCCTTTCCTCTTCTCCTGGCCGCGGCAGTTTCCAAAGGCTGGCTCATCCACAGTTTCAACATCTTGGAGGCTTATCTCCACTTGCCCATCAGCAAAACCGTTCATGTCCAACCGCCCACCGACGCCCATCCCAAGCAAGTTGGTGTTGCGCGCCCATTGCAACTCAAACTTGAGAAGTAGCAATATTTAGGAATCTTTTGGGTGACAATTATTCCAAATCATCAGAATTTTGCATGCAGCCTCTGCGGTTGGAGTAACTTGCGGCAATCACTGATCAGTGTCTGCTGGGCTTGGTCCCAGACTCCCATGGGCTTTTTCAACTCTGCCCCTTCTTCATAACCAACATTTTATCCACATGTGTGTTGATCTTTCCTTTCTCTCAATAAAAAACATGGTACTTCAGTAAGGAGGTGATCCAAATAAAATCAAATTTAAACTAAAAAACGCAAACGTTAGCACTGCTGATAGAAACCGGCATTGTTCTGCATGGCTGCGCGTTAAATTAAGCTGCGTTTGGACCCACACAAACCTTCATAAACCGTCATGTGAGAAATAGAGTTAGCATCATATTCAATTTTGTTCAAAAACAAACATGACACAACTTTATTTTTGCATTCAATGTTTTTGGCATCCACAAGCAACATAATGGTGTCAAGGGGACATGTCATCAGCGTCCACCAGCAACAGGGGAGATGTCAAAGGCAAAGGGGGGGATAAGTCAATAGTTAGTTGATAGAGGCTGGAGAGGATGTGGAGGATGTGTGTGTATGTCCATAAATGACGCCACATTTTGTTCCGGACTAGGGCTGGACCCTGAGGCATACCCAACCCAAAAATTCATTCCAAGATCCAACCTGTGGGTATACCCAAACGTTGGGTACACATTTTGGAAGTCCCAACAAAATACCCAACAAATCAGGTAAATACCCAGGGCCTGATATCAAGTATACTTCAAATTTGCAAAGATGCTCCCTTATACCCTCCACAGCTTTGAATGACCTCCAATATCCCCCTTACCTCCCCAACATCAACTCCCTTTACCTTATCATACATTCCAATTTCCTTCTGCCCCACCCTAATCCCTTCCAAAAGCCCAAATGCTAATTTGAATGAGGATTGGCATTCTCAGGTACTTTTTTATTATCCTCATGCCGCCACTCTTAACTCAATCAACATCATTCCCTGTTTTATCTCTGTCTGCTCCTTTTGTATGAAAGATATATTTATTTACCAGGTTCCCATGCCGCTGCGTAGTCCAATCAATACCCTTGCAGTAATTTTGAATCATATCATTGGTGTTATTCTTGTAAAATACACATTCACAATATCTTTTTCATTTTTGTCAACCAACCCAATGCCCTTTCACTGACTTAAAGTTATATCCTTATTTTATCTCCATCTGCTCCTTTTGTATGACAGATACCATTACCGGGTTGCCGCGCATATTCCAATATCCTTGGGGTAAGATTGATTCACATCATTGGTATGTAAGTTTTAATCAGATTGTTGGTGTTGGTATCCACTTTTTTTTCTGCCAACTCATCTCACCAGGCTCTCCCTTCCCAATTTCACAACCAGACTGCCTTAAATAGCCCCCCCCCACACCCATTGATTGCAAACTCCATTCTCAATCCCAATTCCCTCCCACCTCAATATTCACACCATGTGTAGCCTCAAAAAGCACCCTATCACCCTTGATACAGACTCCAAAAGTGAAAAGGAACTGCAAATATCTCAACCTCCTCCTGGCCCAAAAAAACACAAGGGAGCACACCTCATTTCAACCAACAATGTTGAAACCTCAACAAGCCACAAAACCATGACTTCAATCAACCCGTCTTCAAATGCTGGTAAAAGCTGGGTATGGTCCTACTTCATCAATAAAGGAAGAAACAAAAAAGTTATGTGTATTTTCCCTCTTTCAAGTGGTCATGCCTGTGGTAAAATCCTCCTTTGAGATAAATACAAAAGCACTAAATCAATGGGGGAGCATCTGGTGCAAATTCAGAAGATCCATAATCCCCAGAAAGTCTCTGACAACAAAAGCATAATTGGCAGCTTCATTAAAGGGGCAAGCATTGAAAAGAAAGTAAGTCTTACTTTTGTGATTTGATTCATGATTGTTAACTGACATTTTTTTTGTTTCAGATGGAACTCAAACCAACATCATTAAAAAAAAATGATTTCTTATTTCATTGCTGATGCTGAACTCCCATTTTCAATTGTGGAGCGCTCTTCATTCATCAAACTCCTGACTCTCACAAATCTGCTTGTCCCTTCAATGCTCCCAAAGAAAAAAGCTATATCAAATGAGGTTTGCAATCTTTATACTGCCCACCTTGCCCATATCAATGTTTTTTTGAAGAAATCACAGCGGTGGCTTTTACCTTTGATGCATGCATGTCCCCAAACTGCATGGATTTCTTGGGTATAACAGCCAATGTTATTGACTCCAAATTGAAACTTATTAAGATTGCCATTGGAATTCCCACATTATCTGGTAAGTTTGCATTTTTTTCATTTCATTTTTTTTAGAAATCAATCCAAAAATGGTTTTTTCCAGGATCACTTACTGGAGCAAACCTTGGTGATGTCTTTTGTGGTTCCCTTGGAAAAGTTGGTTTTCTCAACAAAGTCTCTGTCATTATGGACAAAAACACATCAAACAACCTCACCATGGTCAAGCAAATTGGGGAGCTCACCAATCATCAATTCAACCGCAAGATGGATCTCTTGGGCTGTATGGCCCATACCATCAACCTTGCAGAAAAGGAAAGCCTCAAGAAATTTGGCTCAGGATATGATTTGGACCCAAATAGCAAGATCAACTTAAATCCCAATCCACTTTTGATTTCCAATCTTGTAATCCAGCCAAATGGTGCAAATGTTAATCTTGCTAATGTCCTGCAAAAAATACATGGACTTTTGACTTGGGTTTGGTCATCACCTCAACATTGCAAGCAGTTTCAAAAGTGTTGGAAACTCTGCAAACAATCAAAAATTCCCAAAAACACAGCATGTATGCTGATTCTCAATTTCAAGAAACTCTGGAATTCAACTTACCTGATGATGAAACACGCTCACAATCTGAAGAACACATGCGACCTCTTTTGCAAGAAATCCAATACCAAAAAGTTTAAGATCAACTCACTTGAATGGGAGAAAGCCAAACAAATGATCAACTTCCTTGAACCACTGCATGATGCAACCAAAATACTCTGCTCCACCACGTACCCTACCCTCAGCTATGCCATCCCCATCTTCATTGCTCTGATGTGTGATATTTGTGAAGTGAAAACACAGTACAATTCTGAGAAGCTTATCCCGGTTGCAAATGACATTATCACAAAGTTGAAGAAGTACTTGTGCCATTCTTTGGCCAAGGTGGCTCTAACCTGTGCCCTAATATTGGACCCCCAGATCAAACTGTCTTGTTTCACTAATCACTAAAAATCAATCCTTGATCATCTCAACTTAAACATTAGTCCACCAACAGTCCTAAAAACATTTAGGACCAAATCCCTCAAGTTTCAATCAATCCAGCCTTGTTCCAATTCAACTGAAGGCTCCAGTATAAATCAAAAGGTTAAGTCTGATAGTTGATCGGAAAGCAAAATATTCCAATCCAATTGTGGAAAAGTTGATATTGATTCCAAAATCTACCAATACTTATCTGAGCTTGAAGAACCTAAAGAAACTAATTTCCTTCTTTATTGGAGCTCCCAAGTGTCAATCTGCCCCACTATATCCAAGATAGCTAGGCACTAACTAGCAATTCCTGCCAAAATTTCCCCTTCTGAACGCATCTTTTCCAAATCAAAATTGATTGTTGGGCCTCAAAGTGCCTCCCTTGAACCCAAATAAATTGAGTATTTTTTTTGTGCTTGAAAGAGTGGTTTCACACATTTGGAAAGTTGGCGTTGTCATTTTTTATTTTTATAATTCTGGTTTTTGTCTTACAAATCACAATCAATTTTAATACTCAAATAAATACAAACAAGCATTGTTCTTTCTAACACTCTAACACATGATGAATTGTAATACACAAAATACCTACAGTAATATAAAAATATCTACATACTTTGATCCTTCCTGCACTATTGCATGTTTGGCTATAAAAATACCCAATACCCCACTTCAAAAAGGTCCAAGAACAACTCCTGACCCATACCCAATGGCCAGAGGCAAGAAAAATACTTGGCCCAACAGGGTCAAGTATTGGGTATGGCCCAAACCCAACAAATCAGGGCCCAGCCCTAGTCCGGACCAAAATTTAGCGTCATGTTCAATTTTGGCCTATGGGAGACATAAAATCTTTGGAAGCGTCATCTACCGTCATTTGGGCTCAAGTTGACCAGTGGATGCCAAACACCCACCATACAAGGCTACCCAACTGTCATATGCCATCATGAATATCCAGGATTTCCATGATGGTAGATGAAGGTTTGTGTGGATACAAATGCAGCCTTAGGCCCCGTTTGGACCCACACAAAGCATCATGAAGCGTTGTGTCATAAACAAGGTTAGTGTCATGTTTGATTTTGCGCAAAATCAAACATGACACAACCATATTTCAATGTCTAAAGTGTTTGGGGTCCACAAGCAACATGTGGGACTCAAACCCATGTTGCTAGCTGTGTGTTTAGTGTCTGCAAGTGTCAAGTCAGACAGTTCTCACCTTCTCACTACACAACAGCTTCCCCTCAAGTCCATTTCATAATGTATTTGATAGATAAGATGGACTTACAGAAATGCCAACAAAAAAACAATTATATCAGCTTCTTTCCCTCCACATTATCCTATTTTATTATCAAAACATCCAAATTCCATAAAAAAACTTGACATGCTCCGGTTATGAGTACACTAAAGCATTACTCCATGGGAAACACCTCCAAATGATTGCATTCCTGCATTTATCAGCCTCCACCTTCTGAAAGCTTATCAAAGAATTCAATTCCATCAATGTTGAGCCATGCTCCAAGTTGATCTCAATAGAGAAGAAACTGGCAATCTTTCTATACATTGTTGGTCAATCTGCATCCAATTTCCAAGTCCAATATTGATTTCAACACTATTTAGATTCAATTTCAAAAATTTTCCATCACATTCTTAGCCTCCTCATGAACTTTCCTCCAAAATACATCTGCCCCTCTTTGCCTGGTACAACCGTAGAGTTGAAGGAAGGCTATAATGCCATAAAGGGATGAACAGAAGATGATAAGACTACAAAGAGCCAAAGGGGAAGAGATAATACTTGTAAATTCAAGTGGAACTTATCTGAAGAGGAGGAAGGGACACTCCAGTTTGCTTATCTGGTAATCAGATGATTTCCATTCACAGTCCAAGGTAAGGACCAGTATTTATAGACAAAAAGAGAACCCCAAAGGGGACCTAAGGCAGCAGGTTAGAAAAAAACTAGAGAGCCCCAGAGGGGTCCTAAGACAAGGGTAATGAGATAATGAAAACAGTAAGACAGAAATAAGGCAAATAAATTTTTTAGTGAAAGAATATGAACATCAAAAAGACAACACACCACCTTAACTGAAAAATTTAGGAACCAATTTAAAACCAGAAAACATTCTAGAGATTCATGAGAAATGAGAGGAGAATATGAGAATTGAGGAATATATGACAAAACACCACCTTGTCAGGATATGAGATGGGGAAATGATAGCCTATTTTAAGAGGAGCAACAAGGATCTCATGCATATTTGCCTAGCATGATATGGGGAAGAATGATATGATGATGATGATGAGGGTAATGGTATAGCTTAATGGGTGAGAATGATATGATGATGATGATGGTGATGGTGATGGTGATGGTGATGGTGATGGTGATGGTGATGGTGATGGTGATGGTGATGGTGATGGTGATGGTGATGGTGATGGTGATGGTGATGGTGATGGTGATGTTGGTGGTGATGGTGATGTTGATGGTGATGGTGATGGTGATGGTGATGGTGATGGTGATGGTGATGGTGATGGTGATGGTAATGGTAATGGTGATGGTAATGGTAATGGTGATGGTAATGGTGATAGAGATGAATTTGGAATGTAGTGGTGACAGTTGTTGAATAATGATGGTGGATGATAGCATGTAATGGTAATGAATGTGATTATGGTAAAGATTGAGGGTGGATAGTAGGGAGATATGTAAATAGTATTGAACAAAAGAGGAAGGGATTCCAATACACCATCCTGTTCAATAATAGATGAGGAATTTTGGCATGTTGTTGAAGTTGATTGTTGAGGTAGATTATGATAATAGTGTTGAGAGTTATTTTTTGTTGATATGGTTTGTGGATGGAATGATAATTGAATTGGGTTCATGATGGGTATATCAATGTAGGATATGGAGCAACTAGAGAAGTAGCGGGTGCAGCAGATGAGATGGATTGGAACAAGTGAGTGGTGATTTAGCGTGAGCAGCGGTTGAGATGAAGGAGATGGAGCAATGGGTGATGTAACAGCAGATGGAGCAGATGAGTTGGAGGAGATGAAGCAATTGATGATGTTGCATGAGGAGCAATGGGAGGATGGTAAGGGTTACAGGAGGGGCCAAAAGAATGGACCACCCCATTTAGAATTATGGTAGTTGTTGGATGACTTGATGAGATAAGCTATTGATAGATAGTGCTTGATGATTATAAGTGGGGCTTGAAGCTGGGAAGGGTAGATGGTTGAGGAGGAGGAGACAATGTGGAAAGGATGGTGAGTGGCCCAATCAAGGATTGGGGATGAGAGGCAATCAAGTTTGCAAAGCAAGATTGAAGGTAAAAGGAAAGGGGAGAGGAGACAGCCCGCAAGACATTGGAGGTGATTAGGGGGGCTGAGAGGCAATTGAAGTTACCTTTGAGGTTTCAATTTTTGAAGATTCATTCAAAAGGGGGGGGGATGGAAATGAGAGCAAGAGCGTGGAAGGGTGATGAATGAGAAGCAGCAGCAATGTGGCAAGCAAGGTGGAGATTGGCATTCAAGGTCATGAATCATGGAAAAGTGCATGAGGTGTGAGCAAGCTTGCAGATGGTGAGAAGGTCTGCAGGAGAAGTGGTAGGCAAGCAAGGAGGAGTGCGCAAAAGAGGTTGCAAGCAATTGGTTGAAGAGTAACTAAAGATGCAAGTGATGTTGTGGGAAATGTTGAGACCAAATTCTGAAGGTCTACAAACCAATCAATGGAACCAAGGTGAAGAAAGGGAGCATGTCAATGGGCAAAGAAGAGAAGCAAATGAGTTTGCCGTTGGATGGATGATGAAGAGGGGAAAACAAGGTTGTGGCCAACGTTGTGGGACAATAAGCAAACACAAGCAATATTTCAATCAAACAACAAGAGGAAAGGAGGGGAAAAGAAGATTATTTAGGGAGAGAGCTTGATGAAGACAAGCAAGAGTTGGGAAAGTCAGAAAGACAATGAGAGGGAAAGCAAGAGAGATTTCAAATGAGGCAACAAAGACTGCAAGAGAGTGAGGGCAAGTAGGGTAGATCTGAGAGGCAATCCAGGTTGCCATTGAGGTTTCCATTGAGGCAGCAAGAGAAGAGGCAGACAATACATTTTCTTTAGGCAACAACTGGTTTGAATGATTGGACGCTTGAGGACTTGGATGAGAGGTGATTGATGATTGATCTTGATCAAAGAGATGGTGAGAAGGGCAAAGAGGGGATAGCGTAGAAGAAGATGGTAGGAGTGAATTGAAGGAGGAAAGGATAGCTGAAGAGTATGATCCAGGTAGGCCATGGTCCAGCAGGATGGGACAATCTGAGGATCAGTGAGAGTTGGTAGAGCATAATTGGGCCCAAGTTCCAAGCTCAAGGAGGATGATAGTTTTTCAGTCTTGGTTTTGGCTTCCAACAAGATCAGTTCATCCAGAAAGTCATCCTTGATAAAGATTGACTGTGAATGGTTTAAAGGAATAGGGATGGAGAGGAGGGACAAAATTGGATAGTGAGGATGATGAAAATTGTAGGATTGATGAGATTGACAATGAGAAAACCAGTTGGAACAATGAAGTTGACCAGATGACTTAGTGGGATGAGTTTCAGCTTTTAACAGTGAAGAGTTGAAGGAAGGCTATAATGCAATGAAGGGATGAACAGGAGATGATAAGACTACAAAGAGAAAAAGGGGAAGAGATAATACTTGTAAAGTTAAGTTTAACTGATCTGAAGAGGAGGAAGGGACACTCTGGTTTGGTTATCTGGTAATCAGATGAGGAGAAGTGGTAGGCAAGCAAGGAGGAGTGGGCAAAACAGGTTGCAAGAAATTGGTTGAATAGTAACTAAAGATGCAAGAAAAGTTGTGGGACATGTTGAGACCAAGGTTGGAAGCTTGACAAACCAATCAATGGAACCAAGGTGAAGACAGTGAGCATGTCAATGGGTGAAGAAGAGAAGCAAACAAGTTTGTGGTTGGATGGATGATGAACAGGGGAAAACAAGGTTGTGGCCAAGGTTGCGGGATGATAAGCAAACACAAGCAATATTGAAATTGAACTACCAGAGGAAAGGAGGGGCAAAGTAGATGATCAAGAGAGAGAGATTGATGAAGAAAAGCAAGAGTCAGGAAAGTCAGAAAGACAATGAGAGGGAAAGAAAGAGAGATTGCAAATGTGGCAACAAAGCCGGCAAGAGAGTGAGGGCAAGTAGTTTAGATCTGAGAGGCAATCCAGGTTGCCATTCAGGTTTCCATTGAGGCAGCAAGAGAAGAGGCAGACAATAGATTTGCTTGAGGCAACAACTGGTTTGAATGATTGGACGCTTGAGGACTTGGATGGAAGTTGATTGATGATTGATCTTGATCAAAGAGATGGTGAGAAGGGCAAAGAGGTGATAGTGTGGAAGAAGGTGGTAGGAGTGAATTGAAGGAGAAAAGGATAGCTGAAGAGTATGATCCAGGTCGGCCATGGTCCAGCAGGATGGGACCATCTGAGGATCAGTGGGAGTTGGGAGAGCGTAATTGGGACCAAGTTCCAAGCTCAAGGAGGATGATAGTTTTTCAGTCTTGGTTTTGGCTTCCAACAAGATCAGTTCATCCAGAAGGTCATCCTTGAGAAAGATTGACTGTGAATGGTTTGAAGGAATAGGGATGGAGAGGAGGGACAAAATTGGATAGTGAGGATGATGAGGAGCGTAGGATTGCTGAGATTGACAATGAGAAAACCAGTTGGAACAATGAAGTTGACCAGATGACTTAGTGGGATGAGTTTCAGCTTTTAACCATGAAGAGTTGAAGGAAGGCTATAATGCAATAAAGGGATGAACAGGAGATGATAAGACTACAAAGAGCCAAAGGGGAAGAGATAATACTTGTAAAGTCAAGTGGAACTGATCTGAAGAGGAGGAAGGGACACTCCAGTTTGGCTATCTGGTAATCAGATGATTTTCATTCACAGTCCAAGGGAAGGACCAGTATTCATAGACAAATAGAGAACCCCAAAGGAGGCCTAGGAAGCAGGTTAGAGACAACTAGAGAGCCCCATAGGGGGCCTAAGACATGGGTAACAAGATAATGAAAAAAGTAATACAGAAATAAGGTAACTAAATTTGTTAGTTACAGAATATGAAAATCAAAAAGAAAACAACAACCCCCAATTGGATCATTGAAGATCCAAAGTATTATACATTCTTCAAGAAATGCCTTGGGGATCTTGATGGTGTCCACATTTCAGTAAAATTGGCAGAAAGGAACTCTGTATCCTATTGCAATTGCAAGGGATTTCTATCCCAACATGTCCTGGCAATCTGTAATTTCAAAATGCAATTTACATTCTTATACACTGGCTGGGAGGGCTCTGCCCACAATGCGTTGGTATTGGCCAATTCCTGGAGTAAAGACTTTAAAATACCTCCAGGATATTTTGATCTGGCTGATGCAGGTTGTGGGTTGAGTTCAGGAATTCTGGTCCCTTACAGGGGAACTATATACCATCTCAGAGAGCATGCATTGGCCCTACAAAGTTAAAAAAAAATCACTTGACACTTGAATTTGCTTGAGTTTTGATTATCAGACTGTCCTGATTCCCATTATCATTTACAGGCCTCAAAATACTCAAGAGCTCTACTTCCTGCGCCATTCTTCCTTGAGGAATGAGATTGAGCAAGTTTTTGGTGTTTTGTAAAAAGATATTCCCCATTATGACACATTGTGTGGAGTATGGAATTGCAATTCAGCAAGATCTGGTATTCTCACTTGGTTTTCTCCACAATATTTGCACAATGAATCATGGAGACACAGACTTTGCATTTGATGAATCAAGTGGAACAATTGAAAGCCAGCCCAATCAAGGAGAAGCCCAAATTATTTCAAATTCACATTTGATTTCCTGGAGAGATCATTTAGAAAATCAGGTGTAGGAACAGTATCAGGAAGTAATTAGACATTGGGATCACGGAGGTAATACATCTAGTCCTCATAAACGTCTTAGGAGATAAATGAACCGGAATTTTTTCATTTTCTTATTTCTTAATAAAGATTTCATTTGAATGTTATTTACACAACATGATATCTTAAAAAACCACAAAACAAAAGATAAACAAAAAATAGTGGTAAATATCATGCATATGAGGTGGAAGACCCTTGTGAGTTGTTCATGAAACTGTGGATTTGTTGCTTAAACCAAACCAATTGGACATTAGGATCCTTAATCCTTAATAACATGGCACACTTCATCTCATTCTCCAGTACACTAAATCCAGCGGTAAGTTCTTCCATATTGGTGAGCTCATGTGCAATATTATCTTGATATAAATAAATTTCACAATCCATCACAGTTGGTCCAGTGGGTGCTGGTTGATTCCAGGAGTCAAATAAATTGTTCACCACATTTTCCAGAGCATGGGCTGAAGTGCTTCTATTTTGCCTTTGCATGCAACCACCAGGCTGACTTTGGCCACCCTCTACATCTGATTTTTTTGAGGAAGTTACAGGGGCCCCTTGTGGCACCAGTTCCTTGGATGGTCCAAGGTGAGATATTGCAAGGGAACCTGTGGCAGTGTATGATCCAAAAAATTTCCTTGAGCTGTCAAATTTCTGGAAAAGGGGTTCCACAAAACTTGCAACATTGGGGATGTGCCTTCCAAAAAACATTTAAAATGAGATCTTGTATATTTGAGGTTTGTCAATGCATGGGAAAGACTTACATGCAAGAAGGCATCCCAAACTAAATCCAATTCTGTTACCATAAATTGGGTTTCATCCCATACAAAACCACTGTGTTCCTTCAAAGACATAAATGTGTTGTAGTCCTTTTTGAAGTACTAAAAAGAAAAATTGGTCAGCCTTGATGAAAAATGCTGTAGAAAACCAAATGAACACCCACCTGACTCAGCTTAGACTTCACTCTTTTTTCATCCAAATAGAAACTGAGGAATTTCTCCATGATCTTTTGAGCCACAGAATGGTGCACCTCATCTTTGAAGCCAGAGTTGTATTTTTTTTCTTCTTCAACAGCCTTGACATATAAATCCAAGGCCATGACTTCCATTGGACCCAACCAGATTTTCTTTTTGGATTTTTTGGCCTGTTGAAGTGATTGAGTCAAGCTTTCATGTTGCAATTCAGGAGATGGGGATGGGGACCATTCCTCAATTTGCTTGGAATCTTGTGAAAAGATGTTGGCCGGAATACTTGATTGGGAGTTTTCTGGAAGTTGTATTGGGGGCAATGGAAGCAATGGAACTCCAGGAGGGCCATGAATACTAGGTGGTTGGAAGATATGTTGAGTGCCAATTGAAGCAGTTGAACTGATTGTATTCATTTTCACATCTTGCAAAGATCCAATTGCAGGAGGGCCAAAATTTGCAGGCGACTGTGATGGAGGAGAAAGGGTGGGCTGGCGGACATTCTGAGAGTTGGAGGGAAATACGGGAGTATTTCAGGCACAAATTTGGGGGCGTCTTTGTCAAGGACGTTGAGTTGGGTCCATAGTTGAGTGAGTGAAGGGGTGAGGGATGATGAAGATGGGGTTGGAGATAGCAGAGGGGGGGGACTGTCAGAAGTCTGTGAAAACAAATGAACACTGTGGGATTCAAACCCACAACCTCAGACTCTTTATATGAGTGATGCTCTTACCAATTGAGATAAGTGCGCTGTTTAGTAAGGAGCTGTTGATTCATAGCTATTTGGCTGATCACCCCGGAAGAGGTGTACTTATCCCAGCATTCTATGATGTGGGTGGCACATACCAGTCAATGACACAAGGTGGTTTACAGTGTTGCATTCTCCCGTGCAACACCCAGTCGCACAAAGTGAAGCAACATTTGGAGTGTTGCATGGATAGTTTACATGTTGCAACAAATACAAACTGGTGTGCAAAACTGTCTGCTGTTGCTGCATAAATGTTGGAATGGGATCATAATTATCCCATAGGTAGGTCCATTGTATGTACATAAATAAATACATAAATAGGTACATACTTCAAACAGCCCAATGGTCATCATCAACAATTGATCAACTGGTTCAGACCAAACCTTTCCCTCCAATCCTGAAAATATGGAACTGTGTGAATGTTCAAAGTTCTCCAGTCTTGTGTTTACCAACATCAATGGCCAATGTGTTAACAGCCAAATGATCTCAAGGCGTAACCAGAGCAAGCATTGAGCTCACAATTTGATGTTATCTCATGGTGTAACCTCAGAACCAAACTCAAATGGAGAACTATCCAGTTTGTCATCAAATGAATCATCCAATTCCAAATTGACCCCACTCTTTCCAAATCAAAATGAATCCAATTGTGAGTGTTGCATCTAAATATACTAAAAAAAAATAACTTATTAATATTTATCATTCTGCTCACAGTGCCGGTCTTGTGATCTATATTTCTTGCCTGGTTGCACCTGAGCTTTGGCGTCAGTCGGACAAAATGTCAACATGCTTGAATATTCCTCCTGAAAATAGTGAATTCATCACAAATTTGGCTGGACAGCAGAGTACCAAAAGAGATCAAGACAATTTGCCAAAATCTGGGAATAGGACCTGTACTGCACCAATCAATCTGCTGTCCTTCATGCTTTTTGCTATATGAAACTGCAAATCCTCCCAAGACATGTACCTACAAGGAGACCCCTTGATCCCGAATGTGTGGAGCCAACCTTTTAAATACACATTCACAATTCTGAACCACAAATGAAATAGGTGCTACTCAATGTAATCCCTGCCGCTACAAAACTCCCCTAGAGGAAATTTATTTACAGCCCATATCCGTTTATGTCACTCAGCCATTCAGAAGTTTGTTGGGATGTTTTTTAAACCTTGATTGCATTGAAGAAGACATCTCTGAATGGGCTGCTCAGATCTCAAAATCAGATCCAACAAAAATTAGCAATATTCAAAAATCAAGTGCATGTAACAAGTTTGAGTGGCCCAAAAATCAAGATAACAAAAACCCTCTAAATCTCACTTTCTTGTTGTTTATGGACTGTTTCAATCCCCGCAGAAACAAGCTTTCTGGAAATCAGCAATCTCTTGGTCTGATTGCTTTGAATTTTCTCAACTTATAACCAACAAGGCAAAATAAAATTTGTTGGACGTACGTAGCAGGTATAACACCAGGACCAGCATCACCTTCAGTTGTAACAATCAACCATTTGATCAAAGGACTATTGGACAATCTTCTTGAGTTTCAATCATGAAAAAAACTATCAACTTACTACTTTCCAGAAGGTCGGACTGTTTGAGTTTGACTCCTCCCCCTATTGGGAGATATTGTAGGTGTTAATAAAGTCTTGGGATTTGCATCTCATAGTGCCAATTAATTTTGTGCATGGTGAAAGTGCTGTAAAAAAGATCTTCAAAAATTGGAACTCAGACCATCAAGATCAAGACAAGAAACTCTCTTGGCATCAATGCAAGCCTCAAAAGCTTCAAAATTAAGTGCACAAGAAAAAATTCTGGCAGAGACAGGAGTAAGGTACTCTGAATTGCATCGACTTCTGTATTGCGATCCTTTCAATGATAATCCTCTTGGGATCATGCATAATTGGCTTGAAGGAATTCTTCAGCACCACTTTTGATTTTGATGGGGCTTTGATAAAGCTTTGGTTGATAAATTCAACAGCAAGAAACATTCTTGAAACTTCAAAAACTCAGCCAGTGCCCACAAAGAAAAACACATTCAACTAGACTATGACATCAACAAATCAAGCGTTGAAACTGAGAGCTCTAGATTTAGCAACAAAAGTTCAAGAGACCATGAAAACTGGGATGGTTGTTTTTTGTAGGATGAGGTCAAGTTGTTTGTTGAAAAAGCAAAAAGTGTCATCTTACCTACTGGCATTGAACCACCTCCCCAGCCACTTGGAAAATGGAAAGCAGGAAAATGGAAGGCTCATCAATGGCATTCTGTTTTCATGTATATCATCCCCTTGGTTTTACCGGAAATCTTTGCTAGTGACCCATCCAAGATAATTCCTTGCTCATTGGCTGGTAAGATCTTGATGAATGTTGGTGCACTCTGCTGCTGGACTACTGTGGTTTGTGGAATTCAGCATCAAGAACCGACACCAATATTTTTCGCATCTACTATGAGCAATACTTCAAAACCTCTGCCAAAGTATTTGAAGACATTAATGTGCGACCTAACCACCGCTATACCCTCCATATTCCAGAAATGATGGCTTGTTGGGGGCCATTGAGTGGGGTAGCTGAATTTAGTGGGGAAAGACTGATTGCTTTTTTGCAGAAATTGAAAACTAACAATAAGACTTGTACGTAGACTCAAATATTTCAATGGGAAGCATCATCAGCTGATTTTTTGTTTCTTCAGGTGAGATAAATCGTACAATGATGCTTAAGGTTTGCACAGAACAGTTTCTCTTGGGAAAATACAAACCAGTCACCATGCTACAAAGCAGCAACAAAATAAGGAGTTTTTGTGCTGAAATATCACTTGAAATACCAGTGTATTTATCAATCTTAAAGCACCTGAAACACAAGGTGGACAATGTGAAAGATTTCAGGGATCTTCCACATCCCCTTGGGGCTAACGTCCTGTTTAACTATTCAGCGTCTGTGAGAACCTGGAAATGGTGTGGTCAGGGCAGCATCAAACAAAAGGTTTCTGTTGGCTCACCAAATGGCGGTATAGTTTTTAAGCAAGGTGGAAAATTAGCTTATGCACTAATTCAAAAAAATTATTGTATAAAATTAGCTTTGGGGAATTTTTTTTCTCATGGTTGATCCAATAAAAGATGTATTCCTTGATCAGAAAGATAGCCATTTGGAGACTTTCTGGTCTATCATGTCTTTGCTCAAACTTTTCCTTGATTCCATCACCTACAATGAAACCATTGTTATTTCCCCTTCTCAAATTTTTTCCCCCTTTGCTTATTGTTTGTTGAAGCCAAACGCATTGGGGGTAGTTAAAGATGGGATTCTTTGCAAACCAGTAGAATATTCCAAGTTTATTTCTCAGGAAGATTGAAAACTCATTCAAATACATTGCTTTTCCTTACCCAAATTCAGAATTCATTATCTAAATTCCTTGCATATGTGAAATAAATCTGATATCAATTTCTTTCATCATAGTATTCTGAGGTGTTGAATAATGATAATATATGTTATTTTCAAATTTGAGGCATGAAAACAAGTGAAGGACAAGATAAAGTGTATGATATTTGAGTACATGCTCTTTAAAACAGCATCTTGAAAGTGAGCAATAAAAAAACTTCAAGAAAAGGAATTGTGTATAATCTTTCATAGAAGATTTGCATGTGATCTTTGGGTAATTGTGTATGATTGGAAAAGAGCTTGAGAGTAATCCATCCAAGGAAAAATTTTGTGATATCAAGGAATAAAGCATTGATCAAGCGAGGGAAACAAGAGTATGGCCATTTGACAAAAAATGATTACTCGTCATCATCCATTTCCAATGTCTCATTGTCTTCCTCTACATCAGAGTCATACAAGTTTCCAAATTCACCATCATCATGGAAGAGTTCCTCCTCCTCTGAGGCATCATTGTCAGAGGCTCCCTCCATGAGGCTATCTTTGTTGCAATCTTGATCACTATTGTTGGTTGAATTGCTCTTGGAAGGGATGTCTTCCAAACCATAGTTGGCTAGTAAAACATCACTGTACTTGTGATTGAATGCAGAATCACTCATCCGCTCATCAGGGTGTTGACTTGGTAGAAGCAAGTCTGTGGCATCTGGGAGAAATGCTACCAAGCCAGTGTCAGGGATGAGTCTCTTGTTGGAATTGGATAAAGAACCAAACCACTTTTGACTGTAGAAATCTAATGGGAGTCCTTGAGGAGGCTTTTTAAATTTGGAGGGGGCTTGCACTTTGAGGAGTTTCCTCACTTGTTTGCAACCAGTCTTTCCTGTCAGCTGATTGGCTTTCAGCATCTCAACATCCAAACAACAAAAGAATTTGTTTGCATTGTTGGATTGGTATGTTAGAGTTTTGATAATATAGCAATTGTGCTCAGTGCTGAATTCATCATCACTGTGAGCCAAGGTTTCATTCAAGATTTGCAAGTAACGGCCTGGGAATTTGTTGGCAACATCATATGCATACCAGAATTGACGTAACTAGAATACATGGTGTTAGCACAATCACCATTTGAAAATACAGGTTTGGTACTTACACGCTCATGGTTCTTTTGAATAGATTTCTTTCATTGATCTTTCTCATAACTCCCAGCTGCCTTTAATTCTTTCTTGAAGCGTGATTCAAGCACAATGGACAAAATGATTGTATGCGGAAACCATCAGAGACATCTTATTGAGGTTTGACAGGTCCAGATTCATGTAATTGTAGGTTCCACTAGCTGCAAGTTGGCAAAAGGTGTCCAAGGCCACAATGCAACATGCTGAATTGAATAGAGAAGCATGAGTTTCCTCCAGATTGGGTCCCCAGATGCGGATTCCCACCTTGGCTAGGATACCATGAACATACAGGATCTGCATTTTGTTGATGTTTGCTAACCCCTTTCCTAATTTGAGACGCCCTGATTGACCTTGGTTGAGAGTGACAATGTCACTTGGGGCTACAAGATGATCATGCAAATTAGGATCAGAGAGTACTTTTTCAACCTGATCAACCTCTTTGAATTTATTATGGAATTCCTTCAAAAGTTCAGGATCAACCCGTGGTGGAACTGAGTTTTGCTGGAAAAGGCCCCACAGCATTTTGATGTGCAAAAAAAGGGCTTCCTGTAGGTTTTGGATAATGATTAGTGAATTGATATAGCATTGATAAAAATAAAAATTTAGATAAACCTTGACACGATGAAAAGACTTGGGAAATTCATCAAGTTTCATTAATTGTGCAGGATGGTGTTTATGCAAAGCTGAGGGTGGTGTCTTTGGACTTTTTGATTGAGACTGACTGACTTTAGAAGCACTTTTTGTTTTTTTTGATGAAGCTACAGTTTCCAATGGAGCAGATTTGGAAATTGTTTCTATGTATGCATGGAGTATCATGGTTGAATGGCATGCAACAGCTTCTCATGTTGCATGCATTTCTGCCCTGTCGCACCTTCTGTCGCATGATTAGTCGGGTCATTAGTCAGATTGCAACTGGGTGTCGCATGCATGTTTGCGACACTGAAAACCACCTCGTGTGAACTGCTCATGGCAATTATGTAATCTAACAGGGACTTGCTAACACGATGCGGATTTAAGTGTTGCATACTGACATGCGACACCCAGTAGTTTTCGCACAACATGCATAGCTGCATTCAACCTGTCATGCGACAGGTACAGAGACAGTATTAGATGTCGCAACTTGCGACTTGCAAGCTTGCCCTCACATTCCAACACCGCTCAATATTTTAAATTTCATCCTCCAATAACCAGAGCTCACTGATCACCCCCCCTTCCTTCCACATCAAGTTTCTCAACGTACATTCCAGATTCCTATCAGCATGAACCCTCAAGAATTGGAGGCAATCATCAATTGAGCCCTGTCCTCCCAGGCAGAGGTTCAACGCCAGCAACAAGCTGAGTTGCTTGCCGTTCAAGCCACCCAGTTCAAGTCCGAGCTTGCGGAGCTTCAACATGAAATTTCCAAACTTTCAACTCAACATGATCAGGAATCATCCACCCCAGCGCAATCAAAGGATCCCAACTCAAAATCAAGGAAAAAATCAACTCTTGATCATGACATTGTCATGACCCCCGCACAATCAAGCCGCTCAAGGTCTGAGCCACCTCCATCAATCAGTTCATCGGCTTCCAAACAAAAAGTGAAAGAAACTCCACCATCAAAAGGGAAAATTACAGTGGGCAAAGTCAAAAGTCCTGAAACTCCACCTTCAGCCCGCAAGCGTCACCCAGCTCAACTCAAGACGGATGAGGTTCCAAAAGATTTTCAGAGAGTGAAGGTAAGTTACTTCCTTGGCATTTAGTTCTTCCACTCAATGCTGATATTATTATTTTTTTTTTTGAAAAAAGGAAGCTTTATTTATGCACATCAAAATGCTTTGGGGGCTCTTTCAACAGAATTCTGTACCTGCACGAGTGGATGGTAAGCTTCTGAAGGATTTCCACTTGCGATTCACCAGTGTTCCACAAGTCAAGGCTGCTGTGGAAGATCAAAATGGCCCGGATCTAATTTTGCAAGATAGTATTGTTACCCTCCGCCAAGGGAAGAGTGGTCGTTTCAAAATGGGAAGAGGCCTTTCAAACATCAGTGAAATGTCACTTCTGTATGTTCACGGGATACTAGCGCGTGTTGGGATTCCAATTTGGGGCCCTAATCTTGAAGAGCCCCAAGACTCTTTATTCAACTCATCTTGTCGTATCATTGCATTGGACACTTTCCGTCAACTGGCAGCAAGTGGTGCTTATAACTACATGGCTTTGAATTTGTCTTATATCAATAAAATGTTGCTGTTAATATCGGCATATAATCACTTTGTTCACTATGTCTTGGAGAGCCAATTCAAAAAGGAAATCAAAGAGATTGGGAAGCATCAGAAGGAACAATCAAAGAAGGTGGCCCAAAAAGGACGGGAACGAGTAAGCTCAATTTCCAAGTCCAGATTGCCATTATTTTTTTGTGGCTGACTTTCTTTGCAGCTGAAGGATAGTAGATTTGCATTTGCCGTGTCTAAAAAATTCCCAAAACAATACCTTAGAATCTTGGAAAACATCTCCGCCCATAGTGATGATGAGTATAGCCCTGAGCATAACTGTTACATTATCAAAACTTTGAAGTATTGTTCCAATAATGCCAACAAGTTTTTCTGTCGATTGGATGTTGAAATGCTCAAAGCCGAACAGCTTTCTGGAAGGCAGGGACGCAAAAGAGTCCGCAAACTCCCAAAAATGCCGTTATATTCCGATTTCTTGAAAGCTCCAACTAATTTGCCATTGGACTTCTATGACAAAAAGTGGTTCCAACAACTAGCCGATTCAAGTAAGCAAATGATTCCCAACATCAATTCAGTTGCATTCCTCCCAGATGCCAGGCAGTCCCTGCTGCCAAATAGGCATGAGGATGAACGTCTTAGTGACAAGGCTTTCAACGAGAAGTATTGCAATGTTTTGTTAGAACCATATGGTCTGGAATCTGTCCCAGAAAGCAATGAAGAAGAAAACAAAAATGAAAGTAACTCCAGCAAATCCTTATCGCAGACAAGTGATATGAACAGAAGCAATGAGGTGGAAGAAAGCCTCTTTCATGAAGATGGTGAGTTTGGTGAGTTGTACAACTCTGAAGAGGATTCTGGCGGTGAATTTGAGGAGGAAGAGGAGGACTTGTAGGGAGGTGGACCAGCAGATATTTGAATTTTTTGTATGATTTACTCTGACACAGTCCAGATTAAATCAAAATAATCATATACTTTCTTGTTTTTCTCCATTCTTTCCTCAAAAAATTTCTGTCTTCAATTACATTGCACGTTCTTTTCATTTTTCTTTTTTTTTAAAAAAAAACTATGTTAGTCTTGTGGAGTAATAAAAGCTGAGTATTCTACTGGACGGCACATGATTCCATCTTTGATAATTCCAAAAACATTGTCTTTTAAGGAGCAATAAGCAAAAAGAGACTGAATCTGGTTTGTGGAGACTACAACATGATCGGAAGTTACCACTCCTAAGAAAACTTTAAATAAAGATAGAATAGAACGGAATGTTGATGCATGGCCATCCAATTGATCTCGATAAACATCTTGGATCTTTGTTACAATCATGCAAACATGCTCAATGTTTCTGCTTGTTTTCATACAATATATCTTTTGAACCATTCCAAACTGCAACTTACCCCCCTCTTTATAGACAATACCTCCATTTGGCTTACCAACTGATACACCTCTCTCAATGTCATCAGTACCGCAACATTTGTAAGCTTGTAACTCTTGAGCATAGTTGAAAAATACTTCTGAGTGCATTGGATGAGGAATGCTTTGAAAATTGCGAAGTCTAGCATTGTCCCTTTGGAGATGCTTTAGTATAATGGAGTATTCTTTGATTTCCAAGGTGATTTTGTCTTTGTAATCCTTTAAAAGTTCGCTTCTCTTCAAACGGGTTGCAGGACTGTATTCGGTCATCAGTCTTTGTTGGCTGCACATTTTCCACATCATTGTCCTGTCCATTTCACCTAAAAAATCCTAATCAGTCTCCTGAACATCACGGTTTATTTTATTTTAATTTGTTTTGAATCAAGCTTACTAGTCTTATTATTTGTTTTAACCTTTTGTAAAAATCCAATGAATTGTTCCCCATTAAATTCTGATACCCCATTCATGGGCCCCCACCGCCTCAGCATTTCCGGTATATGCAACGCATAATGATGGTTGGGGAAAATATTGATATCTTGGAACAGATTCCTTGATGTTTCTCCATAACGCTTGTAGTGCATTTCAAATATTTGTGGATCGTTTAGTGAGAGAGATTTTGCACATACTATGCTTGTACATCGGCAAAGTGCACCTGCATTGACCAAAATTTTCCCTGACAATGATTTTGAGCTTATTTCAAGATGATCTTGAACAAAAATTTCAGGTAAAACCAGTGGTACAATGTACTGGAACAATGTGTACCACTGATGAGCCTTCCATTTCCTGGCCTTTTTTTTCTGCAACTGGGTTTGGTGGCTTTTCAAGTCGAGAAGGTAAGAAAACTTCACTTTGTAGTTGAATAAAAAATTTCATTTGCTCTTTGGTAAAAGCACCAGATTGATCTCGATAGATTGCACCATTGGATGAGCCTGATTCAGATGAATCATCTTGGTAATCATCATCATTGACAATGTTGACCTCCTGCAAGCAAATCATTTTTCTTCTAGAATTTTCATCACTACCTGATTCCCAACTGCGTTTCTTCTTTGAATCTTCTAAACGTCCAAAATCAATACACCATTGAGATCGGAAATGTTGTTGCAAGACTCCCTCAAGCCAATTATGCATCATTCCAAGTGGATTGTCCAGAACAGGATCTTGGTAAGTTAGACGGTGTAATTTGGAGTACCTGGCGCCTGTCAAATCAAGAACCTTCTGACGCATGTGTAGTGTTGAATAATTGCGGAACTGGTGAGATGATTTCAAGGTTTCAAGTTTCAAAGGGGGCTGTCCCAGTTCTAGCTTGGAAAGGTCCCCCTTGATACATTTACACCATGAACAGAAGAATCAAGCGCTGTGAGATGCAAAACCAGCTGTTTTATGCACCCCAACAACATCACCAAGGAGGGGAAGGAGCCTCACTCGTACGGTTTGACCTTTAGGATAGTGGTGAGTTGAAATAACTTGTCCTTTTTCAAATGCCAGAAGTTGATCAACAAGTGGCTTGAGGATGTGATTGATTGTGATAATAGAGGGTGCATTGGGACCAGGCGTGATTCCAGCAAGGTAAGTCCAGCAGACTTGGTTCCTCATTGTTGGAGGCAAGTCAAGACAATTCATACAGATCAGTCCAAGAGACTGCTGTTTACCGGCCATTTTATTTCCTTGGGGATTAAACCAGTCGCAGAAGAGTGAAAAAGTTAGATTCAAAGTTGAAATATCGGTTGATTCAGTTGGCCACGGGAATTTGTTCCAATTTTGAGTTTGCTGGATATCAATTATGTTTTGATCCAATAATTTACTTATTTTGTATTTCCAAGACACAATTTCATCTTCAATTGAATTGTTCATCAAAATCCAGCTCAACCATTGATGCAGTGGTTGAGTAACATATATTGACCTTGCAACAGAAAAACTTTCTGGAAGAGGATTTTTCAAGCGATGGGGAAAACGTTGGGTTTCTCCTTTGGTTCTTTGGAATCGTTTGAAAATTTGGAAAAGTTTAGTTGCGCATGGTGGTGCCCGAGGGGTTTCTTTGTATTGACAATTTTGCGGAACATTGGGAGGATCATAAAGAGAGAAGCAAGTTGGGCAGCATATGGTTTGCGTCAATACCGGCCTGATGTGTAGTTGTTTGCATATGGTCTTCATGCTTTTGGGAACGGATTGACTTTTGATTGCGCTTTGAGGCTTGTTTTGTGCCTGAGCAACCAACTTGAGGATGAGGGTACGTGCTTGCTGACAGTTCTCTGATGTAACCCCACAAAATAGGTGCAACCAGACCAAGAAGATGGCTATTGCAGTTGGAACTACATAATTGACTTTCATCAGTTAATGTGTAACATGGAAGTTGAAAGTTGATTTGTTCACTCACTATCTAGATTTTCTGAATTTTGGTATGAAGGAATAGAATCAGACACAGTGCTTGGTGCTGGAGATTCGCTATCGGATTGGTCGTTTAGGTTGCAGTTGTATTGTGATTGATTTTTGTCATTGATTTGGTGTTGGAAATGATTTCTTCGGGATATAAGCTTGCCTTTAACAGTTTGTCCTTCATTGTTTGTGAAAGATAATTGTGAGCACTTTGAGCAGGTACATAACTCCATGATTGTGTACTGATTGATGATGATAATGATCATACACTGAGAAATCGGATAGACGTTTGAACAGGGGGGATGAATCTGCTGGGTTCAATGTAGTTGTAGGCTCTGTATGTTGTAGCTGTAGGCTCTGTATGTAACATCCGCACATTTTGAGCAGCTGTCGCAGGCCAGATTTGGCCCCCCGCACCACATGAAATGTAGCTTGCCATGAATGCGACTGGGTGTCGCAGCAGAAAATGCGACACCTAAATCCGCCTCGTGTAAGAGGATGGGCGATATGACATGACACAACATTTTGGTCGGACCAAAATGTAGCGTCATGTCCGATTTTGGCCCATGAGAGAGTTGAAACTTTACCAAGCCTCAAAAAGCGTCATTTGGCAATTTTCATGTCGGTGGACCCCGAACACCAGGCACTCGACGCCAAACGACCGTCATGTACCGTTATGAAAATCCTGGGATTTTCATGACGCTTCATGACGCTTCTTGTGGGTCCGAACGGGCCCTTAGTCTTGTGGCAGACTGTGGGTAACTGGCCACCCTCCCCAAAATTGGCAGTAGACAGTGTTTTGTTAAATAGTTCAACAAGCGCGACAGTCTCGTTTGAATTGAAGCCCCCACGCTCGATTTCAAGTACGATTCTAGCAACTGTCGAGTCCTGTCATCTTTTGAGTTTCAGTCATATTGACCATCACAAAAACGGCGGTTGGACAACAGATGTCGCACATTGGCCGAAGAACCCATCGGTAGGAAGCCAGCTTTCGCGATGGACGACTCACCTCCGATCGTTTAACCTTAACAACTATTCGCTCTTCTCCATGGGTACATATCAAGTAGTGAGCGCTGTTCTTCACGTGTATAAAGTTGTTAGCGTTCGCGCAGTGAGGTTCTTTCTTCATTCTCAGCCACCCGGCCATCCATCCCCAGACAATCTTCACTCACTTTCTTTTTATGGCTCTACCTACTATACCTAAACGTTCATTGAATCAAACAAAGACAAACCCTGCACCAATCAAGACCAATCATGCGCTCCTTCTTCATCCTCGCCGCCTTGATCGCTTTGCTGCAAGCAAACTCGGGCCACTCCGCCCCTCCTGTGCCCAAAGGTTTTTCAGTTAGTTGCAGCGCTCCTTGTGTAGTCATTGCTCTCTAACTGCATAATGCCCTGGCAGCCATCCTGACAAGTCATTACCAATTGTCCCTTCCCCCGGCCCACTAACTCCCAGCTACTTAGACGGTACCTCCCCGGATCCGGTGGCACCGGCCCGATTGGTGGGTCCGGTTTTGGTGAACCTGGTGGTATTGTTGGGACTGGTGGACCTGGAATTGGAGCGCCTGGTGGCCTTGGTCCAGTTGGCGGAGTTAGTGGCCCCGGCGAACTTGGGGGGCCTGGCGGCCTTGGTGGTGGTGCTGCCGGTGGACCCGGTGGCTTCGGTGGTGTTGGCGGTTTTGGTGGACCTGGTAGCCTGATTCCGGGTGGACCCGGTGGATTGATTCCCGGTGGACCTGGTGGACCCGGCGGCCAAAGTGGGTTTGTTCCCGGTGGTATTGGAGGATTCATTCCCGGAGGCTCTGGCGGACTGATTCCTGGAGGTTCCGGCTTCTTCCCCGGCGAATCCTTCGGCTCAGCCGTCCCTCTTGGCTTCCCCAGTGGCATGGCCTCGTGGAACAGTGCTCAATCTTCTGTTGACGAGACCCAGTCATCATCTTCGACCCAGTCTCCCTTCGGCTCCTCTTCAACCAACCAAGCGTCCTACAACTCCAACCAGTCTGCTAGCTCGGGTTCGATCATGTACAAAAGGACGCCTTCAGGTTATGGAGTCACCGCTGGTAAATCACCATACACGCCATGTTGCTAGAAGGGTGACTGACCCAGCACAACCAATCAGAGACCGAATAAGGACCCCAAATGAAGACCAAACTACAAACATAATGGCACTCCCAAACTGTGTGCATCTTCTCAAACTAGGTTTAAAGAAGATCTTGTAAATAGTATGGTGTATGGTTGTACCTACCTCTTCTCCTTCCTTTCCTGAATCAGGTTTGTCTTCTTTATTCATACCTGCTCACCAGGTATCTTATTATTTCCTCATCACTTGTGCCTGCTCCCTGGTCGCAAAACCTGCCAACTCAATTTGCTTCCACTCCTGCTGGTATTACTCAATAGGTATTGGCTGGGTTTGAACCACCACCTGTGGAGACAATAGGACAAGTGTCAGCTTGCTATTATGTACAGAGCAACCTGTCAAAGTATCAACAACAAAGATATAAAAACAACAAGAACAAAAAAATTAATAAACTCAAAGAAGGAGTGGGAAATCCATAAAAATAATTATGGATTTGGATTCCTGAATTTAGGTACGGTCACTCACCAACCCCACCCTTGAGTTCTCCCTCCTTTATATTTTAAATAACTTAATAGAAATTGGCCAGAAAATCACAACACCACTACAGTGACTTTTTGGCCATTATAATATTTCACACACATGTATTATAGGTTTTGTTTTGAAGGTCTGAAATTGATATTACTGAAAACTGGGAACTGAGGAAAAGAAACAAGATCAACACCAGACTCAAGGAGATGTAAACAATCAGAGATCACCAACATCAGGCTTTGAGGAACATGACAAGAGTGGGTGCTGAGAGCACAACAGTTAAGGCTGATGATAAATAGACCAGACAAGGGCAACAAGCTGTATAGTAAAGCCAGACATTGAACATTGAATGAAGAAAGTAGACAATAGAAGAGACTGATGTTTGAATAGATATCTCACTGGGCACACGGACTAGGCTTGGGAGGTTCAAATGTGGGAGAAGGTGAGGATGAGAACAAGTGGTAGGAAACAGAAAGGAAAGGATGCAAAAGGAAAAGATGAGATTGTTGAGATGTTGTGAATTGTTGAGTCAGTTGGGATTGGGGTTTGTGTGTTGATGTTGAGATTCCCGGTTGCTTTGTGGAAGGATGAAGGTAGTGTCAAGCACTAGAGGGTGACTTCAAGATTCCAGGATTGGAGTATCAACATCCTCCAAGTCTTCTACCTATGAGTTGTGCAAGTATGAGTTGGAACTTAAAAGATACTTAACACCCCTCAATGCCCAATGAGATATCACAATTTTCAGAACAACATGGATTTGAGACAAAGAAATGAGACAGAAGCAAGATACTTTGAATAGAAGAGGCTTTAGTCAAGGAGTCAGCTAGCATATGTGATTATTTTACAAGTTTGATAATGTTGAATGTTAAAGAAATCCTCTCTGTCTTCTTATTTCTTCATTATGTTTTGTTCTCATCCTTCCCTTTTGTTTTCAGTCTTCTTCTATTTCTATTTCTTTCCACTTCTTTTTCTTCTTTCTACTCCCATCTTTCACAGTCTCTCAGATGTCACCCAACCTCTAATCTCAAGCGCGCTCCCTCTCAAACTCTCAGCGCTTTCACATACATGTTACAGACTCTAAATTCATCCAAAAGGTCCCGCGCCATCCCAGATTCTCCGGGACCTCAAATGCTCTCTCTTCACCTCTTTGAACAAGGACTCTTCTTTTTCTTTCTCAACTTTTGACTCTTACTCTCTTCTTTCTCACATCACACTTCCATTCCCGATCTGCCTTCTCAACTCACGACCTGCCTTCTCAACTCAAGATGACCTACCTCATCAAAGATTCTGTCTGGTAAGACTGTTTGCCATATCTTTCAACAACTGCAATCTCCACCCTCACTACTTATGTCGACTCATTCTCTTCTCAAGATCTGAACCTGCCAACTCTTTCGACCAATTGAACTTCATCTCAACTTCACCCCTGCTCAATCTCTCACCAATATTCTTTCAGATCAACGTGCCAAGAATCTTTCAACTTGATGTCTGTTTCTTGTCACTCTTCTTCTTGTCTTCCTTCTTTCTAAAACCCTTCTTTCTCTTCTCATCTGACTCTTGTGTCTCTCAGCCCTCTTTATGTCTTTTCTTCTACTTTAATCTCTCAGAAATCCAACACAGTTAAAAGCCAAAGAACAAATCCGACAAACCTAACCAAACCAATGGAGGGATCAAGTAACAACAGCTTTCGCCAAATCATACTTAAAGCCCCCTCGAAGCTGTGCCAATACTCTCCAAAGAGAATTATTTGATTTGGAAAGACAAGATGTCCATCCTTCTAGAACTCAAGGGTGTGAAGGAAGCCCTGGAAAACGACTCCAAAATTCTTAGCCCTACAGACAATATGGAAATTCAAGTTATTATTTTATCAAGAATCAACTCTATTGCCCACAACAACGTAGTCAACTCCTTAAACATAAACTCTTCAAAGCTTCTCTGGCGAACTATAAAAGAAAGATTTGTGTTGTCACAAACTGCCAACCGCGCTCGTGTATTCAACAAATTCCTCTATCAGCAATTCAAACCGGACTCCATCAAATCCTTCATCACCAATTCCAAAACCTCAATGAAAAAGATGGTTGATGTGGGAATCAACTTAACGGATGATATTCTGGCCTATCATCTCCTGTTCAAATTTCCACCCTCTCTTCATTCCCTCAGACAGCAAATTATGCATTTGGATAAGAGTGTTACGGTGGACCTAGTCCTAAATCACCTCATGCAACTTGACAATGAATCTTGGGCCAAGTCTAAAGATGTCCAAATTTCAAGTACTGCACTCATCACTTTCAATAATCAAAAAAGAACCATCCCGCGAGAACTTTGTTGCACCCACGGATTCCACAACCCTCTCTCTCCAGACCACTCCAAAGATAAATGCTGGCACAAGCACGAGCATCTTGCACCCGCGTGGTGGAAAGAAGCTCAGGCTAAATGGCGAACTCAATCCAACTCAAATCCGAAGAATAAAGAGGTCGCTCACTATCACACACTACTCACAGCCTGGATTGAAGAGACTAATCCCAACAATCGTATCATCCTTGACTCCGGCGCATCATGCCACATGTTTAATTCTCCGGATTTTTTCATTTCCCTTACTAATAGTCCTGACGATGAATCAATTAACACCGGCAAAGAAGGAGCTCAATTGCCTATCAAAGGAAGAGGAGATGTCCAACTGAAATGGAAAAACTCTGATGTCGTTCTCTCCAACTGTTTCTTTGTTCCCAATTTAGTGGTAAACTTAATTAGCCCCGGGGAACTCATCACGTCAAAAGAGTGCTATCTTTCTTCCGCGCGAAATAAATTCTTTCTTTTTACAAAATTGGCTCACCTTGCTTTCTCTGGTTTCATTCAAGGAAACCTGTTTGTGCTAAATCAACCCTCTAGCATAGGCCATAACTTGAAGTTGTGCTACATAACCAAGAAGGAATCAACAAACAATCAAATCAAGTTTCTCCACCAAGCATTTGGACATGCTAACTCCGTCCGTCTCAAAAATTTGTTTCCCAAACTCTGTTCCAATCTTCTCTCCAATTTCCAATGCAAAGACTGCGTCTTCTCCAAATTAACCAAAGCTTCATTCAAAAAAACGTCAACTCATTCTTCAAAACCATTCCAACAACTTCACATCAATCTAATTGGCCCAATTAACCCACCAGCCAGAAACAATATGAACTATATCATGACAATTGTAGACGACTTTTCCGGCTATATTTCCGCTATTCCACTTCAACACAAGTCAAATGCCTGTCAACAACTAATAAAAACGCTTAACTTTGAGAAACAGAAGAGAGGTTGTTTTCCTGCCACCATCTGCACAGATGGTGGAGGAGAATTTGCCTTGTCTGAACTCAAAGAACTCTTCCTCTCCAATTCAATTCAACATCTTGTCTCCGAGCCATATCACCACGAACACAACGGGAAAGTAGAACAAGCTAATTGTACTCTTACTGAATCAATTAGAGCCATTCTTTGCAGCTCAGGTCTTCCAACCAATCTATGGGCCAAAATCGCGAAGGCTGCTTGCTTAGCTCTCAACCAAATTACAAAGATTCCTTCCTCTCTCTCCCCTTATCAACTCTTCACTAACAAAGTGCTTCCTCGAACTTATTTCCATCCAATCGGCTCCCAAGTCACCTACCTCGACACCAAAATCTCCCAAGGCAAAAAGTTCAAGGACCGGGGTCTTGTGGGCACCCTTGTGGGTTACAACCCTGCCTTTCTCTCTTACCAAATTCTTAAACCTGATCAATCAATTATTTCTTCCAAACATGTAAAGTTCATCAAATCTAAAACCTTTCCCCAGCCATCTTGTCCAGACTCTCAATCTTCTTCCAAAGAAAATTTAAAGATTCATTTTGACAACGATTTTCCTCTCTCAAATATCAATTCTCTTATCCCAACCAAAACATATTGAAAACGGACTTGAAGAGTTAAAGCTGACCTATTGCAAGTCTTCTTTGATTCCACTATCCACAAATTTCAAACTCACTGCTGCCTCTGACGAAAAACATGAAGAGTTCAAATCTCTTAATATTAATTATTGCTCTGCAGTTTTTCTAATGAACTACATAGCATGTCTCACTCGCCCCGACTTGAGCTTTGAAGTCTCCAGCTTAGCTCCTTTTTGCAAAAAACCAGGTATTTGACACTGGCAAGAAGTTAAGCGATGCTAGAAGTACCTCAAGGCTACAAAAAATCTTAAACTCACTCTTAGGACCTCGGACACCAACACTCAAATTAAATGCTACAGCGACGCCTCTTGGGGTGACAATCTTGACACAAGACGTTCTCAATCCGGCCACTTGTCCATTCTTTTTGGTTCCCTTTTGTCTTGGAGCAGTTACTGTCAACGGAACATAACTCATTCCACCACCAAAGCCAAGCTTAATCCCTTAGTGGATTTGTTTCTCAAAACCATCTGGATGAAAAGTCTTGTTTCAGAACTTTGGAAAAAGAACATCAAACCAAGCCTGCATTTCGTGGACAACAAAGGACTGGACGACAAATTAAAGAAGTTCAGGTGCCATTTGAAAACTTGTCATATTGATATCAAGACTAAAGGCCTGCGTGAGGAGCTGAAACTGGAAAACTTAGTGGTCCAATTGATCTCATCCACTGACATGAAAGCTGACCGTCTTACAAAGGCCCTTAATGCATCCTTGATTGCAAAACTACTCCATTTAATCAATCCAGCTTTCACTCATCCGGCTCCAGTCATACCAGTCACGGGGGGGTGTTGAATGTTAAAGACATCCTCTCTGTCTTCTTATTTCTTCATTCTGTTTTGTTCTCATCCTTCCCTTTTGTTTTCAGTCTTCTTCTATTTCTATTTCTTTCCACTTCTTTTTCTTCTTTCTACTCCCATCTTTCACGGTCTCTCAGATGTCACCCAACCTCTAATCTCAAGCGCGCTCCCTCTCAAACTCTCAGCGCTTTCACATACATGTTACAGACTCTAAATTCATCCAAAAGGTCCCGCGCCATCCCAGATTCTCCGGGACCTCAAATGCTCTCTCTTCACCTCTTTGAACAAGGACTCTTCTTTTTCTTTCTCAACTTTTGACTCTTACTCTCTTCTTTCTCACATCACACTTCCATTCCCGATCTGCCTTCTCAACTCACGACCTGCCTTCTCAACTCACGACGACCTACCTCATCAAAGATTCTGTCTGGTAAGACTGTTTGCCATATCTTTCAACAACTGCAATCTCCACCCTCACTACTTATATCAACTCATTCTCTTCTCAAGATCTGAACCTGCCAACTCTTTCGACCAATTGAACTTCATCTCAACTTCACCCCCGCTCAATCTCTCACCAATATTCTTTCAGATTAACGTGCCAAGAATCTTTCAACTTGATGTCTGTTTCTTGTCAATCTTCTTCTCGTCTTCCTTCTTTCTAAAACCCTTCTTCCTCTTCTCATCTGACTCTTGTGTCTCTCAGCCCTCTTTATGTCTTTTCTTCTACTTTAATCTCTCAGAAATCCAACAGATAACACTTCTATTTGCATTGAGTTTGTCCCTCATTCCTTTATTTTTTAAATCCAGATGTCTTGTATTGGAGTTAGAACCAAATCTTTGAATTTTGTCTTCAAATCTGCTATTGTCAATGTTAAGGGGAATGGTCTCCACAGACAGGGAGAATATTTTGTTCATCAGAGACTTGATCCAAGTGGCCTCATGGTACAAGTCCAACAACACGTTCAATTTGGCATCCATGGAGGACCACATGATGTTCCTTTGTTTTCAGCTATTCCACAAAATGAGGCTTCCAAAAACTATACACAGATAGCCAGTTTAAGACTTCTGAGTTTCAGGATCATCAGCCCATGATGCATCAGAGAATACTTGCAGAGTTTCTGACTCTGACAGATATTTGAGCTGCAGTAAATGGTTTTAGGTCAATTTCAGATATTTCCAGGTTTTCTTCAATTCATTCCAGTGTGTGATTCCTGGCTTAACTGAGAACCAAGCTAAACGTGATACAGAAAAACTGATGTTGGGTCTGGTGTAGCAAGCTATGTGGTTGATAATTCCTATTTATGATTGATAGTTGATGTTCAGAGCCTTGAAGGCCTCATGTTCTTCATCAGAGGCAGGCTTAAGTGGAAGATTGCACTTGAGGGGTGTAGTTGATCCCATAAAGTTTCTCAGGCCTAGTTTGACAAGGCCATGTTGAATATGATTTGGTTGACTCCGCAGTATCCTGTTGGTTTCAACTTCAATTTTCATACCTAGAATTGTGTTCGGATCTTGACATGTAGAACAATTGAAGTTGCATGGAAATTTTTGTTCAAAGCCTTGAACATTCCCAGCCAGAATCAAATCATGTACATGAAAGAAGAGGCAATATTTTCCATCCTCTGACAGGTAAAGACAAGGGTTGCACATAGATTTGTGAAATGAAATCTCCTTGAACCAAGCTGTCAGAGTTTTGTACCAATTCTTGGGCAACTGTTTTAGTCTGTACAGTGACTTTCTTAGTTTGAGAGATTTGCGACCACAAGTTGAGCCCTTTGGTGTTTGGATGATGACCTCTTCTATTTTTGAGTTTAGGAATGCAATTTTCACATCAAATTTTTTCACCTTTTGAGAGGATTTCAGTGCATACAGAAGCAATAATTGTAGAATGGATGGTTTAACAGTGGGAGCAAAGTTCTCAAAGTAATCCAATCCCTCAATTTGATTAAAGCCCTGCATGCAGAGATGTGCCTTGTATTTAAATGGGTTGCCATGAAATTTTTATTTGAGTTTGTAGATCCAGACCATCCAAAGGGGGTTTAATGGCTCTGGTCCATCATAATTATTCCAAAAGTTGAGAGACTCAATGGGAGCCAATTTGACATCCATGGCGGTAATCCATTTGTGCTTTCTTCGCAGGCAACCACATATTCATAAACCTTTGGCTCATAGTAGTGATAGAAGCCATACCTTTGAGGTGGCTTGATGGAAGAGCAATCTCAGAGAATTCTTGTAGGTTGAGCAGCAGGAGGTGGTTCTGGGAGTTGAGGTGGAAATACAACTTTTTGAAGTTGAGATTGAGAAACTGGGCCCTCCTCCTCCAACAAATATGGATCAGAAATCAAGCTTAGGTAAAAATATGGGGAAAAATGATTATTGGGTGAGTCCCTGTATTCTGTAAAGACTGGAGTGTTTTTGCCTTGAGATGTGTCTATAGGCTGGTTTGTTTGAGAGTTTGATTCTGGATCACAGTAGTCCTCCCAGGAGCCATTGTTTGGAATGGTAAAGTTTGAATTTTGAGGGTTTGGCATCTTAAGGAACTTGAAATTCTTTTTGTGAATGATAGAATTATTTTTAATCAGAAGGAAATAAGAACTGAGAACAGGATTCAAGCATACTAGGATCCATTAATCTCCCTTTTACTTAGATTTTAGACCCTTCTTGCGTCAAGAGACAAGATATACAAATGGATTGCTTACAGGTTTCAAGTATATTGATGGCAAGGCATACCCATGCACCTTTTAACAAGGTAACGCAGAGCTGTCTTCTCTCAAGATTTGATCAAGAATGAGTGGGCTAGATTTGATGAATTTTTGCCACATATTTGCAGGAAGTTGAGCATCCTTTAACATTGTCCTGGTTGACTCAATAATTGTTCTATTTTCCTGTTCTGCTTTTCTGTTGTATTCAGGATGATATGGTTTGGAGATAACCTGGAAAATGTTGTTCTTGTTTTAAAAGGACTGCATTTTTTTTATAGAAAAATTAAGATCTAACATCTGAGAACACTTCAGTTGGAAAGTATCCTCTGCATTAATACTCCTTCTCAATTACCTCAATGATAATTTCTGGAGTCTCCTCCTTTGAGCTCATTGGAAAAGCCCAAATTTATCCAGAAGCACTGTTGACCAAGGTCAGGATGAAAAAGTGACCTCCCCATAATTGAGGCTTGAGAGGTCCCATGAGATACCAATGAATTCTTTCAAAGACTTTATTTTCCATTGTTGAGCTTTCCTTGAACAAAGATTTGGTCATTTTGCTCTTGAAACAGTGTATGCATTTGAATTTCTTCTGGAAATCAGGTGGAATGTGCTCCATGAATTGCTCCAATTTTGTGATTGAGGTGTGACCATGGTTTCAATGGATTTCCATAAGATCCTCTTCAGGGGAGAAGGCCAGATTTGCAGAGCAAGTATGCAGATTAGGTGGATTTCACTTTGGAGTTTCCATTATGTATAGATTATTAACAATTGTCCCACCAAAAACCACAGGGCCATCCTTTGAGATTTTGTATCTATTCTTCACGGCTTTTAAGTGGAATCCCGCCTGGTTTGGCGTTCCTGCACTTAGCAGGTTAATTTTCAGGCTAGGTACGTAGAAAATGTTTGACAATTACAAGGTGAAGTTGTCCCAGAATAGCACAGCAGTGCCCCTCACTTTGATTTCCAGCTCAGATCCCTCCCTTCTGGTTTTAATCTGCTCTCCCTTGCAGGGAGAAATTTCCTTGAATTATTGGCTGTTTTTGATCATATGTAGAGAAGCTCTGCTGTCCAAGATGAATTTAGATTTGGGATTTTCATGATTGAGCCACATAGTGAGTAGCAAAAGGTAATGTGCCTTGGGATTTGGATTGTTCTTTCAAGAATTATACCTTGTTTGATCTTCTTCCACCATTCTGGATCCAATTCCAGATGAAGATTCCAGCAATTTTCAGCTGAGTGTAGTTTGTCTTGCTTAGGGTTATGCCAGCCTTCAGTACAACTCCAAAGTGAAAAAATTTGCTCAAGAGTCTCTTTATTTCAATTCAATTCAAAACACTTGTAATAGTATAATCTGAGAAACATGTTGTAGATTGAGATAAGAGAGCAGAGATGATCACAAGTCAGAAAGAAATGAAAAATGAGAAGGAAAGACAAAACTTAGACCATGAAAAAAATGAGAGGGGAGAATAGGACTTGAGGAAATACCTGAGTCAAAAGCACTACTAGCGGGCTTGGTGCCACAATCACAGGAGGGAGTGGGTTGAGTACTTGCTCCTCCTGAATTCAATTGGGTTGCCAAGGATAGGTTGCATGTGGTACGTTCCTCTGTCTGGATAGGGAAGTGGGAGGACAAGTCAGGAATCAAGTATTGGATTGAGAGAGGGGAGAGATGGAGTCAAAGACAACAGAGCCGTAAGGAGGTGGAGTTCCAGAAGCCTGGGGTCAAGGTAGACTTAGCACGGGTTGGAAATAATGTTGTTGGTAACGGCGCAGGTCTGCGCACTGGAGGCTGCGGGAGCAACTGGATTGCCACTGGATCTTTAGTTGAAACTCCTCCTAGATTCAGCAGAGGTGAGGTGAAGTTGGAGTCTGGCCTGTACCACCTTCACGTACCCAAGGGGCTTGGTGAGGATGTCTGCAATCATTTTGTACGTTGATGTGTGTTTGATGGACAGCAGTGATTTGGACACAAGTTCACGCACATACTGAAATCTGATCTCAATGTGCCGGGAGTTGGGGTTTAACTGGGCTTCCTTGCTTATAAAGTTTGCCCCCTGATTATCATTCTTTATTTTTGGCTTTGAGATCCAGATGCCAAGTCCAAGGATGAGCATTGACAACCACCTGACTTGTTTTGCACACAGAATTATTGCCACAAGCTCCACTTCCGTCATAGACTGGGCCACAATGGTCTGCTTCTTAGTGGTCCAACTAATGGGGTTACCATATAGCGTGATGACATAGCCGGAGGTTGATTTCTGAGTAGTGATAGATTGGCTGTAATCAGCGTCTTCCCACCCGCACAGTTGATCCCTAGGGTTGGAGGACTTTGTGAACAAGAGCCCCATGGATTTTGTTCCCTGCAGGTATCAAAATAAATGTTTGACCATTTTCCACTGGGCTTGAGTTGGCTTGTTTGCAAATTGGGATAACAAATTTACCGTGAATTGGATGTTGGGTCTTGTATGGATGGCTAAGTGTATGAGGTTCCCTAGCGCCTTTTGCATAGTCTTCACATCAAATTCCGGTGACTCCTGTCCTACCAATTCATGTATGTTCATAAGGGCAGGTGCCTTTACTGCATTGAGATTTTCAAATCCAAAGTCCTTCAAGGCCTTCTCCGTGAAGTCATGCTGATAGAGCTTGAGGGAACCATCCTGACGCCACTCCAGGGTGTAGCCCAGATGTTGAGTGGGACGTTCTTGGAGCTTTTTTTTATATTTCCCCCCCAGAAGTTCCAGAAACTGCTCAATTTCCTTTTGGTTCAACCCAACAACCAGCCCCTTGTCCACGTGCAAGTGTAAACACATTAATTTTGAATTGTTAACAAAGATGGACTTGTTGCCCGTTGATGGGGTCATGCCAAGTGATAGGAGTGTTTTTGTCAGGTGGGTGCGCCAGCACCTGGGGGCTTGTTTGGTTCCGTAGAGTGACTTATTAAGCTTCCAAACCCAATCCTCCTTTCCTGGTACCTCAAAACCCGCCACTTGCGCCACGTGAATAACCACATGAATGTTGCCATAAAGAAACACTGTTTTGACGTTGAACTGGAACACATTCCAGTCATTTTGAACCGCAGCTGATAGGAGTGCCCTGAAAGATTTGCTCCAGCCAACCAAAGAGTAGGTATTGAGATAGTGTCTAGGGTACTCTTGGTGATTCCCAAAACAGACCCATTTTGACTTGCATCAAGTGACTTTGCCAAACTCCTTCTTTTTTTGGACCAGCCGCCACATCCCACCTATGACTTTGTTGTTGGTTGGTTGGGGAACAAGAGTGCAGGTATCATGCATTAGGAGTGACTGATTTTTGGTTGTCATTGACTCAATCCACTTAGGCCACTTGTCTGGATCCGCAAAGGCTTTTTCTACCAAGATCACCTCACTAACTAGGGCTTTGTCCGCATTGCCATTGTTGGGGGGGCATCAGGCTGACTTCTGGATGTTTGCAGGATAGCAGGGGGATAAATGTTGGAGGACACATCCCAGGGAGCTTTGTTGTAGTATGGAACGTACGCGTAGCCCTTGGGGACCAAAACGGGAAGGGGTGGCAGTTGATAAGAAGCAATCTTGGTGGCAGCTGGTCCAGGTGGTGTGGTGTGCTCTGCGCTGCAAGGAGGGAAGGGGACGGGGTCCTCATGAGGCGTGGATTCAATCATCTTTTGGCACTTATGTTTCTGGGGCTGAGAGATGGGGAGAAGTACAGAGGAAGTGTTTTGCTCTGTCGCGGGGATTGTTGCGGCCTGTGGAAGTGAGGATGGAGATTTTTTTAAGGATTGAGTGGAGTGATACAGAAAGACAAGACGGGTTGGCGTGAAGTCCTGGCTTACCACCACCCTCTGTTTTTTTGGGTCCAAGAACCGCCCTGCATCCGAGTACCGTTCATACCCAAGGAATAGGAGGGGTTTGGATTGAATATCCAGCTTTGAGGGGGGAGAGACGTGCACATGCACCTTTAGACCAAACGGGATTAGGGTCAGTATGTCTTGCACAGGCTCTATGGTGGCATTTGCGGTGAGTAGGGTGCTAACCAGCAACTTCCAGCCAAGCAACGCAGAGGGAAGAATGTTTATCAGCATTGAAGAATACTTTGCCTCCTTGTCCCAGTAGTTGATGGGTATGTCCGACTGTGCTAGAATGCACCTCATCTTTGTCATAATGGTCTTGTTGAAGCATTTGGAAAGTCCATTTGACTGAGGGGAGTTTGCAGGACCTTGTTCAAAAACCTTCCCATGGCTTGATAGGAATTCTCAGAACTTTGTTGAGTCAAATTCTCCACCTCAATTGCAGTGTAGGAATACCGGGGTAACATCAAGCTGGTTTTTGATTTTGTGAACATAGATGACAATCCTATCCTCCGCATTGGACTTGTTCTTGAGAACATAGATCCTGTTGAATCTGGAGAAATCATTGATTATCACAAGAATGTATGAGGCCAACTGCTTGCAAGTTGGATTAATTTAAAGAACGTCAAGATGGAGGCGTTGAAACGGCTTAAGAAAGACCGGTAGGGGTTGGAGTGGGATTTGCGCTTGATCTTACACTCAGAACAGATATTGCAACGGTTGGCCAATGGGAAAGGGGTTGGCACGGGAAACTTGTGGAAGGTGAGAAACTTCTGTAAGTAGGCATCTGACGGGCTGCCCAGTGTTATATGCCAATCCACGTTGGTGTTGGTTACTCTAGCCAGGTTGATATCAGGTGGGGGGGAATAGTACAACATGTAGAGATTACCAATCCTAGGAAACTGATACACAATCCAATCCGCAAGTTTCACCAGTACAGTACGGTGTTTGTGCACCACGGGCAGCTTGTGGTCTTCTAGTTTTGTGGCAGAAATCAGATTGCGGGGTCCTTCCGGAGCGTAGAACGTGGGATAGATGGTTGTTCCGCCTATCTTGAGTTTGCCAATGTGCGTGATATTGATAAAACCTCTGTAAGTACTTAGCTGCTTTGCAATGGGTGTGGGATTGTGCAGTAGAAACAGGTTTCATACAGTGGAACTTGACGCGCCTGAGCCATAAACCAGCTGGTACCTAGGTCCACTCAGGGCTGCGGTGTTGTATAGTACGTTGTTGCAGAGAAGAAACCCGCAGTCCTCTGGATCAGTTGATTGATTGTCCACCACAAGCGCATCATCAACCGTATCTTCAGCAGCAGACTCCTTGATGCATTCTTGCGCAACATTCACGGAGTGTTGCAACCTGAGCTGTTTGAGTTCCCAATCTAACCGTTCTATTTGAGCAGCTAAGGATGTGAGTTGTGAACAAAGTTGAGGGTTTTTCCTGGTTGGGGCAACAGAGCGTGGTTGGTTGGGAAGAGATGGTGTCCCTTTGTCCACCGGTTTACCACAAGTAGTGTGTTTGTTGCAACAAGGTTGGGATTGAGTTTTGAGAGAATAGTAGCTTTTATCCACAGCGTTTGACTCTTGTCTTGAGTCTTCCAACAGGATTCTAGTAGACACTGCCTCCAAGGTGAAGGGCTTTATGTTGTAGAGACTTGAGGTGATACTTGAGATCAGGTTGTCTTTTCTCAGGATTTTGATGAGAAAGATTGCGGCCAGGGCTGAGGAGACGTTCATGCTTTGGTTCTTGATTGGCTGGCTTTCAATCATGTTGGTGAGGTTGACATAGGCATCCTTGAACGTTGAGGTATTTTTGCGTAAGCTTCTCCCCGGCTTGTATATCAGTTTAACCAGTCAAATTAGTGCGTCCCCTATGATGATTAAAGAACTTTTGCTGCACTCATTTTCAAGGAGCTTGTACGCCTTTCTGAAATCTGATTTGCTGGATTTAACGCAGTATAACAAGTCCTTTTCAATCAAATTTCTTAGAAGACTGAGTGCAAGAGCATTCTTGCATCAATAATTTTTGGTGAGCGAGTTATTCTTGATCCATTTGTCACTTAGTATCTCCTTGTGGCCTTTCCCAATGATTATGTCTTCAAACGCGCTTTTCCAATAGTGACAGTTATGACGGGTTAGTTTTACAATCTTTGATTTGGTTGAGTAGTCATTATCCAAATCGTCTGATTGAGGGATGAGTATGGGATGTCCCATGCGTTTGGCCATTTGTTTTGGTACCTGGATTTTTCAACCTATGTATCTATTCAAGCCTTGTTTGAATTAAGAGTTGACTCTTGCTACCATGAAAAAATTTGCTTGAGAGTCTCTTTATTTCAATTCAATTACAACGCTTGTAATAGTATAATCTGAGAAAAATGTTTTAGATTGAGATAAGAGAGCAGAGATGATAACAATTCAGAAAGGAATCAAAAATGAGAAGGAAAGACAAAATGTAGACCAGGAAAAAAATGAGAGGGGAGAATAGGACTTGAGGAAATACCTGAGTAAAAAGCACTTCTAGCAGGCTTGGTGCCACAATCACAGGAGGAAGTGGGTTGAGTACTTTCTCCTCCTGAATTTAATTTGTTTTCCAAGGATAGGTTGCATTTGGTATGTTTCTCTGGCTGGATAGGGAAGTGGGAGTACAAGTTGGGAATCAAGTATTGGATTGAGAGAGGGGAGAGACGGAGTCAAAGACAATGGAGCCATAAGGAGGTGGAGTTCCAGAAGCCTGGGGTTGAGGTAGACTTAGCACAGGTTGGAAATACTGGTGTTGGTAACGGCGTGGGTCTGTGCACCAGAGGCTGCGGGAGCACCTGGATTGCCGCCGGATCTTTAGTTGACACAAAGTTCTCCCATATTGTTATGGTGATTTGGAGTAGCAGATTTTGTATTTGTCAATGCAACTTATTTCCAACTATTCTGATTGTCCAGAGTGACCTGTGCCTTGGATTCATTGTTTAGCTGAGTTAGATGATTTATAATGTACTTGAAAGTCAGTTTCTTGTCCAAGTGCATAATTTTCTGTTTGAAGTATTTAATAGTTTTGGGAAATTTAAAAAGCAGAAGATATGCCAGGATATTTTTTGGTAAGATGATCCCAACTTCTGACATTTTCTTCAAGAATACCTTTGCTCTTATGATGAAGTCTTCAATCTTGTCTGGTTTGAATTGCAGATACAAGAAGTTTTTAAAAAGTCTTGCCCTGTTGGAGGCTTGAGACAAGGCATACTTGTTGATGATTGCCTTCCAGAGTAGTTTAGATGAATTTATATTGAACACAGTTACTATGTTGTCATGCTTAGAACCTTCCAGCCTTGATATCATTATTAGTTTCATTTGATTGTTGAAGTTGTTTTCCAGTATCAATATTTCATCATCAATGGCCATGGAGCATCCACAAAAGTTGAGTATGGTGTCCATTTTGGCCTTCCAGATGCCATAGTTGTCCTCACCAAGCCTTGGAATGGTATCCAGAGCGGTCTTCAGCATTGCCTTCCAGAATCCTTCAAAGGCCAAGTTCACTGCAATTTCCCAGTTGATGAATTGGTTGAGTTTGTAAGTTAGATGAGCGCTTTTTGGCTTTTAAACGTGTTAAAGTTCTGAAATTGATATTACTGAAAACTGGTAACTGAGGAAAAGAAACAAAAAAACACCAGAATCAAGGAGACGTAAAAAATCAGAGATAACAAGCATCAGTTTTTGAGGAACATGGTTAGAGAAAAATTGAGAGCACAACAGTTAAGGCTGATGATAAATAGACAAGACAAGGGAAACAAGCTGCATAGTTGAGTCAGAAATTGAACATTGAATGAAAAAGTAGACAATAGAAGAGGCTGGTTTTTGAATAGATATATCACTGAACACACAGAATAGGCTTGGGGGGTTGAAATGTGAGAGAAGGTGAGGATGAGAAAAAGTTGTAGGAAACAGAAACGAGAGGATTAGATTGTTGAGAAGTTTTGAATTGTTGAGTCGGTTGGGATTGGGGTTTGTGTCTTGATGTTGAGATTTCTGGTTGATTTGTGGAATGATAAAGGTAGTGTCATTGACTAGAGGGTGACTTAAAGATTCCAGGATTGGATTATCCACATCCTTCAAGTATTCTGCCTATGAGTTGCGCAAGTATGAGTTGGAGCTTAACAGATACTTAAAATTTTACACCTAAAAATTCAGTGAAAACTGAGGTGTTGTGTATAACTCATGAGTTACAAGTAGAATTGTTTTTTGAATAAATAACTGCCCACAGCCCCACAAAATTTCCCCATGCATCTCTGGAAAATTCCTGCACCCAGCTATTCAAAATTCCCATGCGCAGCTCTGCAAAATCTGTGTGCACAGCTGTGCATCCCTATGCGCAGTCTGCATGTCCCAAGGCTTTCCTGCATGCTTAGTTAGTCAATGAACCCACAGTCACAGCCTGAAACTATATCCCTGCATGCATAATAACTAATTCAGCCAAAGAAAACATGTAAAAAGTGCGCAACAGGATCACATACACAGCAGATCCAATCCTTGCACACAGCTGTCAGATTGGTGGGCCTAAGATCCACAATACCCTCCTGTGTTGACAAGGTACAACATGTAACAGCTAAGTCATACTGGGATCCACCCCACATATGTAATACCATAATACTTGCATGGAGGAAGGCCTGAAAATTTAGAATTTCAAATAAGATTCAATAAAATCAAATTATAAAGTTTATTAATTTGAATAAAAATTAAAAGGATCCCCACAAAATTTACAGATCCGCACTAAGGAGCACAAAAAATAGAAAAGATTTTGCTTAAAAATAAGTTAAAATTACCATAATGATCATTAGATAGTGGAAAATCAATAAACATAAACTAATTATCATTCTAATAAAATATTTCTAGTAAAAAAATGAAATAATTGTCATATCTGTAAAATAAGAAATTAAAACATTGACAGATCCTGCAGCTAAAATTGTGCACAGATCCTGAAGATCTTGGATCAGCTGTGTTACAGCACCAAGAGGAAGTGCTAAAACAGCCCTGGATGGATTGCTTCCCTTAGCCTATGCTCCCTGCCCTCCCTAAATGCCATTTGAAGGCTCCCTTTCACCCCAAAAAGGTATTTATACAGACCTCTTTTGGCTCTTTCAACCCAAGAATTCATCAGTTATTATCCAGAAACTCTGCCATCTGTGATCAGGTGCTTATAAAAAATAAGCAAGATATTTATTCCCCTATTCTGGAAAGTATTATTGTTAATTCCCAAGAATTACTGTTTGATTGAAGACTAGTCATGAAGAAACCCATCTTTGAACTGACACCCTTCAATTGAGAACCACTGCAGGTACCCTGTGAGTGATTACTCAAATAATTAATTTATTTTCTCCCTGATTAGGCTTGTGTGCTGCCTTGAAAAGCATTTTTTTACTAATTTTTTGCATAATACTTTCTTCTTGAGTAATTAAAAGGTCCCCATCTTCCAGGGTGCACAGTCCAAAGTTGATCCCCTGAAGAGAGGTGTTAATTACCCCCAGCCCAGTATATGGTTGTTGCTCCTCTATATAAACTACTGAAAATAATTTAACCAAACCATTATAAAAATTGAACTAGGCTCCTGCTACATTTTTTATTTTGGAGTTTTCACAATGTCTATTTTAAAGAATATTATTATCCTTCCACTGCATCAATTTCTGTAGCTAAAGGACTGCAAGGTTCCTGGTATCAGGAAGCTGAAAACAAGGAATGTGCATTGAACCTAGGGAAGATAGAATACTGAGATCATGCCAAATTCCTCTGATTCCAAACATGGCCCAACTTATTTGACTTTGACCATCATCTCCACCAGAAAATATGTCTCATTCTACAATTCCTCATCCCCCTCATCATTGGGACTTAAAATTCAAAATCTACTAAGTCAGCACTTGAAACTCCCAAATGTAGGAGGAAATTACAGCTTGAAAAAGCCTTAATGGGGAAAAACTCACACAAGCAGGAAGTTTTCCCAGCTGGAGAAGAATTCACCATGAAGAAAATGGCTGCACCTGCCGGTAGCTGAAGCACCTGGGATAGTGAGTGAAACCTGTTTTGACTTTGTTGAGGTTTTGGTGACAAACATCAAATTGATTCCTGGATGGTCTCAGAATATTGCTGCACCATATTTATGTAATGCATGAATTAAATTGAAAATTTTTACATAACAGGAAGAATTGGGAATTTATGAATATATTCTTAATTTCATTTTTTTTGCAACTGTCAAGGAATTTGGTTCAGACCTATGTTGAATGAAGATTTTATTGGATTTGTATCAAGCTTTGTTACAACATGTGATCAATTTTACTAAAAAAAAGGAAATTTAATTCTTATGTATAGAATAACTTTGTTGTTTTTGATTTATCCTTCAAGAATAAATTTCATCCCTGTGGATGTACTAATCTTTTTTTTGAAAAAAGAAAACTCAGAATTTTATCTTTAAAAAATTGAAAAAAAATGGCTGGATGCCCTCAGATCCATAACACAAATTTGAAAAGAAATCATTGCTATGAAGAATGATTATAACTTAAATAAAAGCTAACTTTAATCTTTGATTTGATTTGATTTTTTTAATTTTTTTTTTTCATTGAGCTTTTAATCAATACATGAAAATTAAATTTTTTTGTTTCCGATTTCATTTTCATTTTGATTTTGATTTTGATTTTGAATTTAAATTTTTATGTTTTTGATTTATCCCTTTTTTTATTCTTCTATTTGATTTTATTCTTTATTTTTGATTGTTTTTTATTTTTGATTGTTTTTTATTTTTGATTGTTTTTTATTTTTGATTGTTTTTTATTTTTGATTGTTTTTTATTTTTGATTGTTTTTTATTTTTGATTGTTTTTTATTTTTGATTGTTTTTTATTTTTGATTGTTTTTGATTGTTTTTTATTTTTGATTGTTTTTTATTTTTGATTGTTTTTTATTTTTGATTGTTTTTGATTGTTTTTTATTTTTGATTGTTTTTTATTTTTTATTTTTATTTATTTTTTATTGTCTTTTATTTTTTATTATTTATTATTTTTTTATTTTTTTTATTTTTTTATTTTTTTATTTTTTTATTTTTTCTTTATTTTTTATTTATTTTTTATTTTTGATTGTTTTTTTATTTTTGATTGTTTTTTATTTTTGATTGTTTTTTATTTTTGATTGTTTTTTTATTTTTTATTTTTTTTTATTTTTGATTGTTTTTTTTATTTTTGATTGTTTTTTTTATTTTTGATTGTTTTTTTTATTTTTGATTGTTTTTTTATTTTTGATTGTTTTTATATTTTTGATTGTTTTTTATTTTTTATTTATTTTTTATTTTTGATTGTTTTTTATTTTTGATTGTTTTTTATTTTTGATTTATTTTTTATTTTTGATTGTTTTTTATTTTTGATTGTTTTTCATTTTCATTTTTATTTTTATTTTGATTGTTTTTTTATTTTTGATTGTTTTTTTATTTTTGATTGTTTTTTTATTTTTGATTGTTTTTTTATTTTTGATTGTTTTTAATTTTTTTATTGTTTTTTTTTTTATTTTTTTAATGCTTTTTATTTTTTTTATTTTTTTGATTCTGTCCAATATTTTTTTCACAACCCTTATGCTCAAATACACAGATATTATACATGTCCCTGATGTTCTGGAAATGCAGATATTTCCTTGGAAACAGGCATTCCAAGGATTTTCTTTTGATAAATTTGTAACACTGCAGCCTTGTAGATAGGTATGTGAATTGCCAATTAAAAATCTTTCACAATTTCCAAATTATTTTGAGAACTTCAAAAATCCTGTCCAAAAACCAAGAAAATAAAAAAAAGTCTCAATGCATTTGTGGAAATTTTCTTTTTACTTCTCATTTAATTTCTTTTTGTGCTTCAAAGACTTGGAATGTTTGAAAATAAATTCAAAATCTTTAAAATATTTTTTGAGTATTTGTTTGATGTATTATAGGCTTCTTAAAATTGGATCCAAAGTAAAAGGACTTTGACATGGCCTAATAATTGACAAGAAAGAAATTTTCATTTCTGATTTTAAAAAAAAAATATTGCAAAGGATGTTATATTCAAAGTGCTTAAAAAAATGGGGTGTTTTCAAGGGGGGGTTTACTAACTCTGATATGGCCTAATAATTGACAAGAAAGAAACTTTTATTTCTGATTTGAAAAATAAATATTGCAAAGGATGTTATATTCAGAGTTAGAAAACCTCCCCTTGAAAACCCGCCATTTTTTTCGGCAAAACCCACAATTAAAAATGGCAGTTTTCTTAAATACACATTCCCCTTAACTGGTGTATTTCAAAATGGCGGGTTTCAGAAAAATGGGGGGTTTCAAACATGAAATCCGCCATTTTCATTGCAACCACCACAACCTTGATCATCATCTCATCCTAGCAACTCAAAAAACCCTCTCCATCCCCCTCCTCCTCCTCCTCCTCTAGGCTCCATCACAACCACCACAACATTCATCATCATCTCATCTAGCATCTCAAACCACCCTCCCCATCCTCCTCCTCCGCCCTATGCTTTTATCTACTTGCGTCAGGAACTCCTACTCCTCCTTCACATGATACACAGTTGGTTCCTCTGCATCAACCTGAATAATGGTTGAGAGGGGTAGAAAGCCACTTGCTTTGCACTCATAAGACAGAGAAAGCTCTGACAAACACCATAACTTGAGCCAAACCCAAGATTCCAATCAAATCAAATCAAAGATGGAAGATCAACTGGTAAGTACCATCATACCCCCTCACCACCCTCTTGCTTGAATCTCAAATGATCCCATCAAATTTTTACCTCTCCATCTGTCATCCATCATGCTCCTCCAATCAATTGTGAATTCCTGACCTCCTCCTCACTTGAATATTTTGCAAACTTAAACCAATGTGGATATTTATCCATAGACCAAAAAAGAATATCTCCTAGTTTAAAGAAGCTCTCACTTTATTTGACAAGGGTGGAGACAGTACTATTACAATCAACAAATTTGGAACCACCTTGTGATCCTTAGATCAAAACCCAACTGAAGCCAAACTTGGTGATATGATCAATGAAGACTAGCTTTGTCTCACAAGATTTACCTAAGGTTTTCACCAAAAAAGACGTGATGAAAATCATACTGAAAATGTTTCAATTCTTGCAAATAGTTCCCTTCTTTTTTGAATTAAAAAAATGGACTAAAATTATACAAAAATTATCAATTAAAAATTATTATTAAATTCATATTCTTCTGGTGCTATGGGCCTCATAAAAGTAGTATTAAATTCATATTCTTCTGGTGCTATGGGCCTCATAAAAGTAGTATTTTATGATGTTAAGAAACCATCTCTCATATCCCTATTCAGTTGGCCTCTTATTGGTTTATTGTTATGTTGTTCTTACTTATTTTGATATGTTTGTTGAATAACCAAATCATCTCAATTAATAAACCAATTGTGTTTTTTTTTACTCTTCTTTTGACTGCTTTTAAGTCCTATCCTGTGGCCTGCTGTGTCTCTGATCTGTTGCATACTGCATGTCACTGGATGAGTGACAGTTCTTTGGTTAACTCTTCATTCATTATTTAATTTATTTTCTCATTTTCAAACCACAATTTGGTGCTTGACTATCTGGCTTGTATCTAGGCTATTTAAACCTGCTCAAGTCCTTGAAAATTTATCATCATCAGTTCTGCCTTAAACATGAAGCTGAGTTTTCCCCTGACTCCCTGATCTCCTCTGCTTGGCATCTCAAGAATTTTCTTCAATCCTTCTCCTTCCTTTGCTGGAGCATCAATCTCTTATTCCCACAAAAAAAATCTTGCCAATCTTTGTTCCCTGAAAAGTGGATGACAATGGAAACAGGATAATTGATTTTCCTGAATATTTAACCTTTTGGTGCTTCCAAACTCAGAAAGTTGATGAACACTCTTGGTGAGCCTTCTAAATCCATACTTATCTCAATGCTTGAAAGAGAAAGCTTCTTCCACAACCTTTATGGTTCCTTGAAACACTTTCATTTGGTTTTTACCTTGTCACAATGAACAAACAGGTCTTTGGTTACCTTACACTCCTCATTCATCTCATCAAATTCCTCCAGCAATGAAATACAATCAAACCTCCCAGTTGTTTGATGAAATCCTTCAATCTCAAACTTCAAAATCCACACAATATTGGGATCAAGACAGTTTCTTTAAAGACTTACTGTGAAAACAAGGCGGACAAGGGAATGCCTGGGACTTGTTTTGCTAGTACTAAAAGTGAGGTTCGGGGGATCTCTTTTGTAGTCTTTGGAGTCTATTTGGTCAAGAAAATCACTTTTGAAATTGGATTGATCATGTTGAGTAGATCATTATTTGTAATGAGTCTTGATTTCTCAACCAAAAAAAATGCCTTTAAACAATAGTGGCATATGCATGATATGATGATCATTGCCTTCCAGGGTGTCATCAAACAATCCCAAATAATTTTAATTTTTATTTTTTCTGATGAATTCAATGTCATCATTGATGATTGTGTATCATTTTTCATGCTTCAAGCTTGAGGATTATTGTCTCTCTCACTTTGAAATATCCTTTCCTCAGTACCATCTACCTCAGTACATACATGTGACAAAAATAGAAGCACAACATCAATGGTGCCTTCCGCTTATCAGCTCTGACTTGCATAACAACCTTCCATCCTTTGAAACTGACTCAGCACCTACTTGCAAACCTTGCAGTTAACTCTAACTCTCTTGTACACTCCGGCTCTATGGCCTTGCATCTATGTTATGACCTTGGAAACGTCTATACTGACATTTCATTTCTCAATCAATCCATGCCATTCATTGCCTCATTGCCTCTTAAATGTATTTGGCAATCCATCAGATTGTATCTAGTCATTTTGGATTACCTTATAAAGGCTATGCCACTTTCCTAAAGATTTTCTCCTCAGTTACTTAGTCTCATAAATTCTTGCATTTTGCTAAATCCAGTCATAACATTTGGCTTGGCTTTAGTTTCCTTTCCATTGGAACCATTCATCCCTCTCATTGTGTGTTGATTTACCCCCCATAAGTTTTCAATTTGCAGTTAGCTTTGCTGCCTTGCACTTGCTCTTGCACTCAGTCTCCTTTGCGCTCACAATCATCTAAGATTTCCCCATAGTACGTGGGGTGGTTGTGTGACAGTAAATTAACTAACTCAACTCATCTATCCTATTTTCCAACCTATAGTAGATTTCTTTTACAATGTCACGTACTTGCTCAACTGGGAATGCTTCCCTCACCCCTTATAATGATGATATCCATTGGGTAGGGAGATCCAGAATTTCTTGGGCCAGACAACCTTTAAAACCTTTTCCTTCTTCTAAATCCCCTTTGGTTGAACCTCTTGATGATCCCCTTGCTCCTCCTTGGGAAGCAGTGGATCCCCTTGAAGAAATCAAAGACTCCAACCACCCTTCCAATGAAACCTTGACTCATGGTAGATCAAGGGCTCACACTAATGCTCCCAAACCCAACACTTCAACCTTGCTCTTCACCCTGATCCAGGCTCTTAACCAAACTTCTTTGCAATATAGTCCAAGTGGCCCTAGCTTTTGTACTTGGGGAATGAAGCAGCCTGATAATTTTACTGTGGAACACCCCCATAAACTTGGAGCCTACTTACAGTCCTGTGAAATCATCTTCTCAAACAATCCTCATAATTTTCCTACTGATAGACATAGAGTTATGTATGCGTCTTCCTTCCTTGGTGGACAAGCCTTGCAGTGGTTCCAACCTTACCTCAAACTATTAGATAAAACCAGCCCCACTTCCTCAACAACTGGGAAAAGTTTGAGCAGAAATTGTTCACCCTGTTTGGAAACCCTAATGAAGTCCAAAACGCAGAATACAAACTTGAAAAATTAGTCATGAAAGAGAACAGTAGAGTTTCAATTTATATCTCCAATTTCCAAACTTTGCAGTCTTGCATCCAATGGAACAAGGCAGCTCTTCTATTTCATTTTCAAAAAGGTTTACTCGCACGCCTAATTGAGCAGCTTGCAGTTGGGGGACATAAGACAACCTCCCTTCAGAAGTTAATCAACCGGGTGATTGAGCTTGATAATAGCTATCACAAAAAGAACTGCTCTCAAAAAAACAACCATGGACCATTAACCTTGGCTCCAAAGGCAGAAAAATCCTTGAAAAAAGCTTTGAAAAATCCAAGAAAATCAAAACAAAATCCAAACTTGCACTCCAACCTGAAAGGGAAGGCCGTTGCCAAAACTCCAAAACTCCTGGACAAAGAAACTGGGATTCTCTGGAATGAGGAATGGCTAAGGAGGGAAAAGAATGGGTTATGTATGTATTGTGGAGGAAAAAATGATGTTGATAGTTGTGCAAAGCGGCTAGACAGTCAAAAAATTAGCTTGTAGTTTTTATAATACTTGCAAGGAGAACTAAACATCATCTAAATTACAGCAATTCAATCTTTGCACTTGCAAGTCACTAGGTGCTCTGAGTTCAAGATTTGTCCTTTTTCATTCCAAAAACTCCCCTTATCAAGTTTTGCTTGATTCTGGTGCTAATGTTTCTTTTATGAGTGAATCTTTTGCCACTTCCAAAAATTTTATGCATTCCAAGATAGATAAATTTCCCATCTATCTAGTAAGTAGTGCAACCAAGCCATCTCATTGGGTTTCCCAAAAGGCAAAATGGACCTTTGCATTCTCAAATTTCCTCAGCTTCAAATGGGGCTTATTTGTCTTGGATATTCCTGGAATGGATGATACCATTCTAGGCCACAACTTCCTAGTTCACTGGAATCCTAATGTGAACTGGCAAGAAGGAGTAATTAACCTTTAAAACTTGCAACCCCAGGATGCTAACCCTTCCATCAAACAGGAATTTAACAACCTACCTGACACTGTCATTGAGTTGGATGACACTTTTCTGCCAGGAGATTTGCAATATCCTGACCTCCATTCCCAATTTCCCTCTTCAGATTTAGGAGTTATCACTTATTTTTCCAACATACCATTTCCTTGTTTCTTCAAAGAGAAACAGGCACAAACCAAACGGTGTATTTTGAACTCCTTAATCCTCTTGCATCATGCAAGCACTTCAAACCCAGTGCTCAAAGATGACAAGGTTGAAGATCTAGAAATCATTTGAGAGTATTTAACTCCAGTTTATGATGACTTTTCTGATGTCTTTTCGGCTGTAAATACAGATAAACTTCCACCATCTTGTTCTTATGATCACAGGATCAAACTTACTGGCCCAACTTTGGCACCCAGACCAGTCTACTCTCTCTTGAAGCAAGAATCAACCGTGCTTCAAGAATACATTGCAGAAAATGTATCAAACGTATTTCTTTGACCAAGCAATTCAAGTACCAGTTCAACTTTCTGATTTGTTCCAAAGAAAGACGGCAGAATTTTCCGGCGTTTTGACTACAGGAAACTGAACCAGGTAAACCGGAAGAATGCCTATCCAGTACCTCCTATGTTGCACCTCCTCAGTCTCTTCCATGGAGCTGCTTATTTCTCAAAGTTAGACCTTTGAGGCGCCTATAACCTAGTTTTCATTACAAAAGGTCATGAATATTTGACCGCAATGAGAACACATTTTGGCAGTTATGAGTATAACGTCATGCCTTTTGGCCTCTGCAATGCTCCTTCCACTTTCCAACACTTTGTAAACAAAATTTTTTATGAAATTGTGGTGTATCTTGATGATATAATAGTCTACTCAAAAAATCTTGAGAATCACATTGCACATGTGCAAGAGGTGCTAAAGAGACTTTGCAAGAATTACCTGTTTGCAAAAGCCTCTAAGTGCAAATTCCATACTCCTTCTCTTCATTTTCTAGGTGTCATAGTCTTTCAGCAAGGACTATCAATGGATCAAGCCAAGAGCCAGGGCATATTGGACTGGCCCCCATCTTCTTCTGTCAAATCCCTTCAAGTTTTCCTTGGTTTCAGAAATTTTTACAGGAGTTTTATTGAGCATTATGCCAAGAAAAAGGTAAACCTTACCAACCTTCTTCAAAAAGACACTCATTTTTTTTACAGAGCAAGCTGCTTTAGAGTTCAAAGCTCTGAAGAAAGCATTCAATACTGCTCCAATACTAGCTCACTTCAAAAAGCTAGCTTGCAATATTGTAGAAACCAATGCAAGCAACTATGCGGTTGCAGGAGTAATCTCACACTTTTCTTCCTCTTCTTCCCTCTTTCATCCTGTAGCTTTAAAGTCTTGCAAATTGATTGCTGCAGAGCTTAATTACAAGATCCATGAAAAGGAAATTCTTGCAATTGTTTTTTGCTTGAAAAAATGGCATTCATACCTTTTGAGTCTTATGGAAACCTTTGAGGTCCTAACTGATCACAATTCTTTAAAATATTTCATGAGCTCAAAAGTCCTTACACACATACAGGCACAATGGGCCAAATACCTCTCCAGCTTCAACTTTAAAATCACATACCGTCCTGGGAAACAAGCAGTAGTCCCTGATGCTTTATCACTTTGGGAAGACGTTTACCCAGGGGGGTGAGCACCTTTGCCAACAACAACCCTGAAAACTTTAGGACACTCTTCTCAACCCAATCTGCCCAACTCAGTTTGATCATCACTCACCTTCAAGGTACAGCTTCCAAACTAAGACAAGCTCAACTTGATTATCCCAACTGAAACAAACTTTTAAAGAGTGAAAATATATTAGATAGTAGTTACAGTATTGACAAAAATGGTTATTTATTTTATAAGGACCGTATAGTAGTACCGGATAATCCTTGCATTAAGTTAGATATCTTTGAGTCAAGGCTTGATTCCCCGCTTTCTGGTCATCATGGGAAGGATAAAACCTACCAATTGATCACACAAGAATTCTACTGGCCTGGTATGACCAAGGAAGTAAAAGAATATGTTAACATGTGCTATGATTGTAATTGTAACCAGTCCACAAAACAATGGAAGTATGGGCTGCTGCAGCCACTTCCAATTCCCCCTATTACTTGGAACTTGCTGTCTATGGATTTCATTTTTCAATTAAGTATTTCTAGTGGTTATGATGCTATTTTATTATTTTTAGATTGCTTCTCAAAGATGGCTTTATTACTTCGCAGTAAATTGACGGCCTCCTCAGAAGACTTAGCTAGTTTATTCATAGAATATGTATTCTTGAAACATGGTCTCCCTGATAACATAATTAGTGATTGTGGATCTTTGTTTGTCTCTAGCTTCTGGACCTTGATTTACCAACATTTGAAGATCACTTGCAATTTATTGATGGCTTACCACCCAGAAACAGATGGGCAAACCAAGAAAGTCAATCAGATTCTCAAACAGTATCTTCAAATGTATTTTGCCTACCAACAGGACAACTGGTTGCAATGGCTCCCATTAGCCAAGTTTGCCTACAACAAATCCACTCATTCCTCCACCAAACAGTCGCCCTTCCAGACTGTTTATGGTAGAAAACCAAATTTCTCTTATCTTCACTTAGCAAATTCTCAACCTGTTACCAATTATCTTAATCACATTAATTCTCTTCAAACCCAACTTTGAACCAACCTCAAAGCGGCAAACCAGCGCTACAAGGAACAAGCAGATTGGTTTTGCCCTTCAGCCCCAACCTTTGAAGTAGGAGATCAGGTATGGCTTGATTCTTGCAATATTTGCAGTAATTTCCCAACCCAAAAACTCTCTGAAAGAAAACTTGGCCCCTTCAAAGTCAAATCAGTCATTTCCCCTAACGCTTTTAAACTCACCTTACCTGAAAAATGGAAATGTATCCACCTGGTCTTTCATGTGTCTCTCCTAGAACCAGCTCAAGTCTTATACCTGGGCAAGAATCATCCCCCTCCTGAACTGGTAAACATCCAAGATCAGTTAGAGTGGGAAGTAAGTTGTATTCTGAATTCCAGGTTACACAAAGGAAAACTTCAATACCTTGTTGAATGGACTGGCTTCCAGTCTGACCAAGATTTAAACTTGTGGGAACCAGCCCATCAACTTTGCAACTCTCCAAATTTGGTTCAAGACTTTGATGCAAGTTACCCTTGCAAACCTTGCCCATCATGACTCCAATCCCATTTCTCACTTCCATCTCATTCCATCCCATCAATCTAATCCCATTTCCTTACTTTACCTCCTTTTCAATTTCTAAAAATTATCCATTTCCTTTTCAAAATCTTTTATTCTTTCATGTTTTTTTATTTCAAATAAAAAAAAATTATATATATAGCAATAAGAACAATATAACATATATATCATAATAAAATAATATTACAAATAAAATACATTTTTTACAAATTTTCCTTTACTTCTCTTTCTTCTTCCTCCAAATTTTTGTCAATTCCTCTACCATTGACCTAAATTCATCCAAATCATTTTTGTTTATCAAAGAAGACATCCTCTGAAAAACCATTACTTGCATCACCAGGTGCCTTTCAAATATCTCTTTGCACCTTGCAGTCTGAGCCCTCTTTGGCCGGGCATTCCATCCACCTTCCTCCAAGAGTTCCTCATAGGCTCTGTTCCTTTGGCCTCTTGATGAACCTTCTCTAACGTTGAAATTTAATTGCCTTGCATCAGTCTCGATGGGCGCTTCAACTCTTACCTGGTTCCCTCCATCTTGGCCTTCTATTACGCCCCTTTCTTCTATCTCCCATTCTGTTCCATCCCTTCCCTCTGTCCTGTCTCCTTCTCCTTCATTTCCTTCCATCTTCTCCATATCACCCTCTCCTTCAGTCATTATCCCTTCCTCCCTTGTTTCTTCAACTACTGCTTATTCCTCAACTTGCACTTTTGCCTTGCACCTCAGGATTCATTGGGTTCACCTCAAATTTGGACAACGGTCCAATATATGGTGGTGGTGGCAGAGGCGTATTAGTAGTGTACCTTTGGAATTGTGGAAGTACTATCAAGAACAAAAATTATATTAGTTCCATTTATTTTTATTTTATTTATTGTTAGTTCCTAAGTCTGAAACTTACGAGGGTTTTGGAAGCCTAAGAATTTGATCTCCAGCACTGGGAATATATGGTAGTTCACTCGTGGCGCAGACCTTTGGCTTTGAACCTCACTCCAAGACACTATGGGGGTATCCACTATTGGTTTGCTATTTATAGGGAAAGTAAAAGCAACCTTGCACAGACAAAATTTCTTGCATTTTCCTTGGAGACCTCTTGTGGCAGTACTAGGAACACATTGTTCATTTTGAAAAATACAGTTTTCACAACAACGGGATGACAATGACAACATATTTAATTATAAATTTATTTGAGAGGCAAAGAATTAGGATAACAGCTAGGGGTATACAGCACTCACAAAAAACTTTGGAATTGATGGGAAAATCATCTGAACTCTTGCAGGATATTCCTTCTTTATATCTGGGAAACTGTCATGCTTCAAGCTTAAGGATTATTGTCTCTCTCACTTTTACATATCCTTTCCTCAGTACCATCTACCTCAGTCCATACGCATGACACAAATAGAAGCACAACATCAATGGTGCCTTCCGCTTAACAACTATGGCTTGCATAACCACCTTCCATCCCAGGAAACTGAATCAACACCTACTTGCAAACCTTGCGGTTAACTCTACTCCAGTCAACCATCCATTTGAGCTTGGCTCTTTCACCCTGGATATTAATAGCCCTTGGGTTCCCATTCATGGTTATGAACTCTCACTAGCTTGCACCCATGCTAGTTAGCCACACCAACTGTATAGTTTGAAATTGGACTAGTCCCTTAGCCTGCATAAACTACATCCTCATATTTGCATTGTCTCTTACATCACTCCTTCCCAATGACAACATATTTAATTATAAATTTATTTGAGAGGCAAAGAATTAGGATAACAGCTAGGGGTATACAGCACTCACAAAAAACTTTGGAATTGATGGGAAAATCATCTGAACTCTTGCAGGATATTCCTTCTTTATATCTGGGAAACTGTCATGCTTCAAGCTTAAGGATTATTGTCTCTCTCACTTTTACATATCCTTTCCTCAGTACCATCTACCTCAGTCCATACGCATGACACAAATAGAAGCACAACATCAATGGTGCCTTCCGCTTAACAACTATGGCTTGCATAACCACCTTCCATCCCAGGAAACTGAATCAACACCTACTTGCAAACCTTGCGGTTAACTCTACTCCAGTCAACCATCCATTTGAGCTTGGCTCTTTCACCCTGGATATTAATAGCCCTTGGGTTCCCATTCATGGTTATGAACTCTCACTAGCTTGCACCCATGCTAGTTAGCCACACCAACTGTATAGTTTGAAATTGGACTAGTCCCTTAGCCTGCATAAACTACATCCTCATATTTGCATTGTCTCTTACATCACTCCTTCCTATCTCATCACTTACGCCCTTGTATTCTCAGAATCTATTGCCTTGCCTCTATTTTATGACCTTCAAAACATCTATGCTTTTATTTCATTTCCCAATCCGTTCATTTCATTCATTGCTCATTGCCTCTTAACTGTAGTTTGTCCTCCATCAGGTTGTATCTAGTCATTTTGGATTACCTTATAAAGGCTATGCTGCTTGCCTGAAGATTGTCTCCCCATTTATTTAATTTCATACGTTCTTGCATTTTGCTAAATCCAGTCATCACATTGGGCTTGGATTTAGTTTCCTTTCCATTGGAACCATTCATCCCTCTTATTGTGTGTCAATTTACCTCCCATAATTTTGCACTTTGCAGTTAGCTTTGCTTTGTTGCACTTGCCCTTGCACTCAGTCTCCTTTGCACTCATGATCATCTAAGATTTCCCTAAAGTATGTGGGGTGGTTGTGTGACACATTTAAATCTTGAAAAAATTCATCAACAACTTTTGTATTTCTTATATTCAAGGTTAAGCCAATCATAGATGAATGGGAGATTTTAGATTTGGGAATTTTTTTTATTTTATATTTTTATATTTCATCTCTGGGTATCTCTGTCTCTCTCCCTGGCTTTTTGGATCCTGTCAAAATTATGGGATGAAGAAAAACCCCTGATTGCAGTTGAGGAAGGTAAAGATAGTAAAGAAAAGTCAACAATCAAAGGGTTCTCAGTCCAACGGACCTAGTTTAGTCTCAAGCAGGATCTAAATTTGAGTTTTTGAGTTGATTAGGTTTTAGGACAGTGGAGGATGGGAGCTTGGTGGGATTTGAATCTGTGCTCAGGTTCAAAGGCACAGGTTGGAGATAAATGGGTTGAGTAAGATATGGAAGGGATGAAGCATTAGTCCTGATGGATTCTAAGGTCTCTTGAATTGGTTGCCCTACACAACTCAGAATCAAGTAGGGATGAAGGGTTTCTGGGGATTATTTTTGAAGCTCTGGGGGCAGGGAGTGGGATTTAGACAAGAGTAAATTGAGGGGTTATATTCACTCAGGGAGTCATGGATCAATGTAATGGGTTGATGCAAGATGATTGCTTGATATGATTGATCCTTCCACAAATCTCCTGAGGCTTGCTCAATGGGCTTGAGAGATTGATCTTGGGGTGTGAGTTGTGATTTTTGATGATGGTCAAAGTGAGTTTATCAAAGATGGTCTTGTTTGATGGATAAATATGTAAAGCTAATGATTTGAGGGGGTGTGTCATGATTCAAGCTTAAGGGTTATTGTCTTCTTCATCTTTAAATATTGTTTCCTCAGTAACATCTACCTCAGTTCATATGCATGACACAAACAAAGTACAACATCAATGGTGATGTCTGCTTACCATCTCTGGCTTGCGTAACAAACTTCCAATCTTGGCAACTGACTCAGTATTTACTTGCAAACCTTGCAGTTAACTCTAATCCAGTTGAACAGCCATTTCAGCTCCGCTCTTTCACCCTGGGCATCATCAGCCCTTGGACTTCCATTCTAGGTCACACATTCTTAATATCTCACACCCATGCCTAGTTAGCCACACCAACTGTATAGTTTGCATCTGGACTATTCCCTTACCCTGCATAAAATTAAAACTTAAAATTTGCATTTTCTCAAATGTCATTCATTCCTGTCTCATCCATTACAAACTGGTACGCTCAGATTCTATTGTCTTGCACCTGCGCTATGACCTCAGAAAGAACTGTAATGTTATTTCATTTCCCATTTCATTCTAGTCATTCATTGCCTCACCGCTCCCTAGCTGTAGCTGGCCATCCATCAGGTTGTATCTAGTCACTTTGGATTACCTTATAAAGGCTACATTGCCCGCCTGAAGATTTTCTCCTCAGTTAGTTAATTTCATCAGTTTTTGAATTTTCTAAATCCAGTCATCACATCAGGCTTGGATTTGTTTTCCCTTCCATTGGAACAATTCCCTCCTCTTGCTTCTTGTTGAGCCACCAACCATAAGTTTGCACTTTGCAGTTAGCCTTGCTACTTGCACTTGCACTTGCACCCAGTATTGCTTTGCGCTCACAATCATCTAAGATTGCCCTATAGGACATGGGGTGGTCGTGTGACAGGGTGGTGATAGATGGATTAAGGCTAGCAAGGGAGGAGTGGTGGGTATGGTAAAAATTGAATTGGATCTTTGAAGAATGATCTCAAAAACAACAATACAAATGCAAGGTGCGGGAAGGGGAAAGGTGGGTAGAGGCAAAAGCCAAAGAGAAAAAACAGGGCAGTAGACAGGAGGAAAGGATTGGATGAAAAGTAGATCTCAAATCAACTAAAGTTAAAAAGAATTTACTTCCATTTGTGTTAGGGCCACTGTTAGCCATCACCAATATCCTGGCACCTGTAAATAATCAATTGTGATGCTGTAAAGATTTTGGCCACAAGACAGGGAATAATCAAAATGATCATAATTTTTTCATTCAATAAACAAAAACAAATTGGGATAAAAATAAATAAATAAATTACAATTTCATTCTCAAACTTGTCTTGTGAGGGATGATGATAATTTTTTCCAGTCTGAGATGGTATGAGGAGATTTGGAGTGCTAGGTTGGTTTGTTTTTGTCTTTGTTTTTGTGATGATGGAAATTTTTGTTTAAGATATTTGGAGTGATATAGATGGATGAGGCTGGAGTGATGTTAGATGTGAGCTCCTGAGGAGATTAGTAGTAGTAGTAGTAGTAGTAGTAGTAGTAGTAGTAGTAGTAGTAGTAGTAGTAGTAGTAGTAGTAGTAGTAGTAGTAGTAGTAGTAGTAGTAGTAGTAGTAGTAGTAGTAGTAGTAGTAGTAGTAGTAGTAGTAGTAGTAGTAGTAGTAGTAGTAGTAGTAGTAGTAGTAGTAGTAGTAGTAGTAGTAGTAGTAGTAGTAGTAGTAGTAGTAGTAGTAGTAGTAGTAGTAGTAGTACTAGGCTTTGAGAGATAAATGAGTTGATAGGAAGGATGAACTGGATTAATCTTATCTTTTTGGAATGATACTTTAACCCTTTTTTATTGGAGTGAAGTGATTAGAGGGATGAGCTCTAAAACTATTTGTTTTTGTTTGAGTGAATAGTTGTGTTGATTGAAGAAGGAATGTTTAGCTGGACATTGAGCAGGAATGAGGGGATTTATGAGAATTCAAAGAGGATTAGAAAGGATGATAAATGATACAGAGAGAGAATAGAGAGTTATATAGTATATTTTAAAAAAACCACTTATTAGGGCATATCAAAGTTAACCAAACCAGCCATTTTTTAATGGCGGTTTTCAAACCAAATCTGCCATTTTTTAATGGAAGGTTTCAAACCCACCATTAAAAATCAAAAAATCCCACTTATTTCACATTAGACATGTCAAAGTCAACATGAAATAAGTGGGTTTTTTCAAATAAAGTATTAAAAGGCTTCCACCACATGTCCACGTCATCCACCCCTGGCTTCCCACCTCCTTCTACCTCTGACCTCCTTGCAAATGTTTTTACCTCCAGCCTCATCATAAAAAGATTCACCACTCTCATCACTTTATCACTATCATCATCACTCTCATCAATTCATCACCCTCATCACTTGATCACTCACCACTTTATTGCTCTCATTCCTTCATTGCTTTCATTGCTTCATTTCTCTCATTGCTTCATTGCTCTCATTGCTTCATTGCTCTCATTGCTTCATTTCTTTCATTGCTTCATTGCTCTCATTGCTTCATTGCTCTCATTGCTTCATTGCTCTCATCACTCTACCTCCAACCTCATCCAAAGAATCCAATCATTGTTTTATTGCTCTTTTCACTTTATTTCTCTCATCACTTCATATATCTCATCACTTTATCTTGCTTGTCAATTTATCCCTCTCATCAACTTATTGCCCTTACTCTTTCCAAATGGCCCCTCAGCAAACCTCCCCCTGCAAGTCCACACAAAAGTCCAACACACCAAAGCAAACATTGCCAAGCAACTCCACAACAAACAATCCTCACCCATCAGCTTCCAAGGGCTCAAACAATCCTCTCCCATCAGCCTCCAAGGGCTCAAGTCAGCTCAAGAGAGCTGATCACATCATCCTGGTCAACTGGCTCAAAATTAACTCCAACTATGATGCCTGCTTTGGATCCAACAATGAAACACGTGTTGGCCAACCTCCATCCTCTAAGGTCAATGGTTATCTCCTCATGGCCAATGAATTCAAGAACAAAACAAAAGGTAGGCTGGATATGTCATCCAAAAAGATGAGGGAGCAATTCAAGATTCATTGAGCCAAGTACAAAAAGGCCCACTCCATGTCAATCTCCATTGGCTTTGGTATCACCAACTCTGACAAAGCTAAGGGAATAAACTCTGTGGTTGATAAGTTGAACTCCATTTGTCCTTTTTGTATTCAAATAGATGAAATCTTTGGAAAGAAGGCCAAAATCACCCCTTTAGCCGCTTTTGATGCCCAACAATCCAATTCAGTCCATGCTGAGGACTTGGCTGGGGATGCTCAGCCTAGCAATGGTGATCCTGAAGAAACCTTTTCTGGAGTGGCCCCCATCTGATGCCAAGGAGGATATTCAATTGCAATCAGCTCCAATCAGGTCTACTTCCGCATTTATTGATGTGTCAAACCATACCTTGGACTCCTCTGCTCCTTCTTTGGATTGCTCTCTTTCTGGGTTCACAGATCTCATCAACCTTGCTGATGCGGAACAAGATACTCCTCAGTCTCCATTACCCTCAACATTGGTTCAAGTAAGGAACCAAGCTCTTTTCTCTTCTTTCTTGTTAATCCTGACTGATTTAGATTGTAAAAAAACAGGCTCATCCATTCCAGAATGGCCAAAACCTCAAGCCAATGGGGCCTCCCACATTGCCTTTGAACACCAGTGACAACTTTCAGAATCAAACCTCCTGTGCCAAGGGTAAGCAAAAGGCCTCCAATTAAATCAATATCAACCCCAAAAGTCATCAAAAGAGGAGAAACACTTCCAGGTTTTCAGGCTTTGAAGAAATCATGGAGAAGCAAGATTCATGTAAGTCCATTGGTTGAATATCCTTGCTTTCAAAACCATTATCATTGCTTTTCCCCTGAAAAAAACAGTCAAATCACAAATTTAATCCAAAAAACTTGACTTTGAAAAGCAAAAGTGGGATTGTCAACTGGCCATGGATGTTCAAAAGCAGAAAGCCAAGAGTTTGGATCATCAACAAAAATGGGATGCTGAGTGGAAGTTGAAACAGGCTGAGCTAGAATTTCAAAAAGACAAAAAGGAGAAGGATCAACAGCAAGCACAACTGGAAAAGGAGAGGGAATGACTTGCAACCAAAAAAAAGGATAAGGTGTCAGTAGCCTTGGCTTGCATTGGTAGCAGTAGAAAAGTAGATGAGATACAGCAGATAACTCAAATGCTGGGCTTGTAAATATATTTGCATGGGTGAATGAAAAACAAAAAAAAAATTTTGATTACAACATTTGGGAGTATTCTTAACCCCACCATTATACAAATCTATTTTGTTTTTTTTTTTAATTATATTTTTTTTCTAGAGTAAATTTGGCCATTATTCAAGTCCCTACAAGTGTATCGAGTTTTTTTATTAATTTGAAGTCACATGGCCATTCTGGTATGGGTTGCTGTGTCCACATCAGAGAAGGTACAGTGCTTGTACTTATTAGCTGCCCAAACCATTTTGACTATACATTTTTGCTTTAAATCAATTCCAAAGCCAAGGTCAGGAAAAACAAATTGGCCATCCAATACTTGATATTTTTCTGTATTTTCAACAATTCAACCATTTAATTTCTTGGTTGGAGCCACAAGTAAAAAGGATTAGCCAGAGATTTCACCTTTGTCAATATGAGCAAAGTTGTAAAAAGAATTGGAGGTGAAAGTGATTTGTGGGGAGCAATCAAAGGGTGTAGGCTTGGAACCAAATTCCAACAAAGAGAAAGAGGGGATGTTTTTGTCCTTCATGGCATCATGGTTTGCTTCAAAGGAAAGTTTGGCCAAATTGAAAAATATTTTTCCTAGAATTTGGGATAATTTGTTGGCCTTAAGGTTGAGGAAAGCATACTCTTGAGGAGAAGATCTAATGGATGATTTCTTCACATAATGTCCAAATAACTCTGAAGGTTGCATCAATTTTTGCAATCCACCTTCCCACATTTTTCCCCCCAAGATCTTGAAGGACCAACTGGGTTGACAAATTTTTTTGACTGGTGAAGGAAAGTTGTCACAAATTTGATGTCCTTCTTGTCTTTGTCAGAAAGTTTCTCCAATGGGACAAATTCAATTATTGCAACCATGGCTTGATGATCAGATCAACTGAGGACATTTAATTTTCCATGGTGGAAGAAATGGAACGGTTTTATTTTTTGTTTTTCTTTCTCAAAATCTTCCTGGGTTGTTTTTTGACTATTCTTTTTCTTTTCCGCAACAATTGAAGGTTACAGATCCAAAGGACGCGGTTTTCCAAGCTCAAGGAGGATGATAGTTTTTCAGTCTTGGTTTTGGCTTCCAACAAGATCAGTTCATCCAGTAAGTCATCCTTGAGAAAGATTGACTGTGAATGGTTTAAAGGAATAGGGATGGAGAGGAGGTACAAAATTGGATAGTTAGGATGATGAAAATTGTAGGATTGATGAGATTGACAATGAGAAAACCAGTTGGAACAATGAAGTTTACCAGATGACTTATTGGGATGAGTTTCAGCTTTGAACCGTGAAGAGTTGAAGTAAGGCTATAATGCAATGAAGGGATGAACAGGAGATGATAAGACTACAAAGAGACAAAGGGGAAGAGATAATACTTGTAAATTTAAGTTGAAATGATCTGAAGAGGAGGAAGGGACACTCCAGTTTGGTTATCTGGTAATCAGATGAGGAGAAGTGGTAGGCAAGCAAGGAGGAGTGCGCAAAACAGGTTGCAAGAAATTGGTTGAAGAATAACTAAAGATGCAAGAAAAGTTGTGGGAAATTTTGAGACCAAGGTTGGAAGGTTGACAAACCAATCAATGGAACCAAGGTGAAGACAGTGAGCATTTAAATGGGTGAAGAAGAGAAGCAAAAACGTTTGTGGTTGGATGGATGATGAAGAGGGTAAAACAAGGTTTTGGCCAAGGTTGAGGGATGATAAGAAAACACAAGCAATATTGAAATTGAACTACCAGAGGAAAGGAGGGGCAAAGTAGATGATCAAGAGAGAGAGATTGATGAAGAAAAGCAAGAGTTGGGAAAGTCAGAAAGACAATGAGAGGGAAAGAAAGAGAGATTGCAAATGAGGCAACAAAGCCGGCAAGAGATTGAGGGTAAGTAGTTTAGATCTGAGAGGCAATCCAGGTTTCCATTGAGGTTTCTGTTGAGGCAGCAAGAGAAGAGGCAGAAAATAGATTTGATTGAGGCAACAACTGGTTTGAATGATTGGACGCTTGACAACTTGGATGAGAGGTGATTGATGATTGATCTTGATCAAAGAGATGGTGAGAAGGGCAAAGAGGGGATAGTGTGGAAGAAGATGGTAGGAGTGAATTGAAGGAGAAAAGGATAGCTGAAGAGTATGATACAGGTCGGCCATGATCCAGCTGGATGGGACCACCTGAGGATCAGTGGGAGTTGGTAGAGCGTAATTGGGCCCAAGTTCCAACATCAAGGAGGATGATAGTTTGTCAGTCTTGGTTTTGGCTTCCAACAAGATCAGTTCATCCCGAAGGTCATCCTTGAGAAAGATTGACTGTGAATGGTTTGAAGGAAAGGGATGGAGAGGAGGGAGAAAATTGGATAGTGAGGGTGATGAGGAGCATAGGATTGATGAGATTGACAATGAGAAAACCAGTTGGAAGAATGAAGTTTACCAGATGACTTAGTGGGATGAGTTTCAGCTTTTAACCGTGAAGAGTTGAAGGAAGGCTATGATGCAATAAAGGGATGAATAGGAGATGATAAGACTACAAAGAGACAAAGGGGAAGAGATAATACTTTCAAAGTCAAGTGGAACTGATCTGAAGAGGAGGAAGGTACACTCCAGTTTGGCTATCTGGTAATCAGATGATTTTCATTCACAGTCCAAGGTAAGGACCAGTATTCATAGACAAATAGAGAACCCCAAAGGAGGCCTAGGAAGCAGGTTAGAGACAACTAGAGAGCCTCAGAGGGGGCCTAAGACATGGGTAACAAGATAATGAAAAAATTAATACAGAAATAAGGTAACTAAATTTGTTAGTTACAGAATATGAACATCAAAAAGACAACAACAACCCTCAATTGGATCATTGAAGATCCAAAGTATTATACATTCTTCAAGAAATGCCTTGGGGCTCTTGATGGTGTCCACATTTCAGTAAAAGTGGCAGAAAGGAACTCTGGATCTGTCAGCTCTCTGATACCAAGAACCTTGCAGTCCTTTAGCTACAGAGAGTGATAAAAGTGCTGGAATGATAATAATAATTATTATTCCAATAGTAAACGCTTAGAAGCTCAAATAAGAGCAGTTTCAAGGATTAATTGGTTTGGTAGTAAAGGGTTTTCAATATAATATAAAAGAGGGGCCACAGTATTATACTACTGGGGATCTTTACAGACTAGCAACCTCTCTTCAAGGGGCCTCCTTAGGCAGTTTTTAAGAACCTTGGAATAAATATGGGTGCCTCAGAAAGGACTTATTCCACTGATGGCTGGGCTTAACAGCACAAGCGGCCTAGACAGAAGGGGTAACACTAACTCTGAGCCCTTTACCACGAAAAATCCTGGAATAATTGGAAGGGTTTCAGAGCAGATGGGGTAGATTGCTTGACTAAACTTCAATGGTTGATTGGTTATAGAGGTAAAATAATAATACTGCAGACTAAGTCATAAATCACTTGCTTATCTTCATATAAGCACTTGATTAACAATGACACGGTGTCTGATTGATAATAAATAATTCCTGGTAAAACTGATTATTGAATAATGGATCCAAAGAGGTCTGTATAAATACCTTTTTGGCGTGATTTTGGTCTTCTCAGGGCACGTAGAGAGGGTTCTGCTCATGGGCTGAGGCTGGCAAGCCAGTCAGGGCAGGATTAGCACGTCCAATTGGTGCTGTCAATCAGCTGTCCTTAGATCTGCTGGATTTCCATACTATTTTAGCCACAGGATCTGTTAATTAGTTATGGCGTAAATTTGATCATTCTGTACTCATCCTTTATTTGTACTATTGATATTGCTTCAAAGTGTGCAGATGTGGATGTTTACTGATTTTCCGTCATCTGCGGATCATTTAGATAATTTTTAATAATTTTTATGAACACTTCTTGTAGTGTTTCGTGGTCTTCAAAGATCAAGATCCGTGGTTTACGTGGTACTCCTTGATCTTTGATTTATTATTAAAAAATGTTTAAAACTTAATTTTCATTAATTTTATTTAAGTTTTGATCTTTTTAGATCATTAATAATGCATATGTCTTTTTGTTACATATAATAGGCAACCCTAACTAGGTTGTAGCTCTTCTGAGCAGTACCTGGTTGTCAGATTAGTCACGACGGATTCAGGCGCGGGGATCAGTAGTACAGATGCGCGCGGGGTAGGATCCGCTGCGTGCGTGGCAGAATTAGCTGCGCGCGGGTCTCTAGTACGCGGGATCCTGCTGCTGCTAGTACGTAGGGTTATGTAATGATGCGGGGCTGCATGCGGGAATTGTGACATAACACATTTCCGTGTGTACGCGCGGGGTCGGATCCGCTGCGTGCGTGGCAAAATCAGCTGCGCGCGGGTCTCTAGTAAGTGGGATCCTGCTGCTGGCAGGGCTGCGCGCGGGAATTGTGACATAACACATTTCTGCGTGTATGCACGGGGTAGAATCCGCTGCATGCGTGGCCAAATCAGCTGCGCGCGGGTCTCTAGTACGCGGGATCCTGCTGCTGGCGGGGCCGTGCACGGGAATAAGACATTTCTGCGTGTAGTGTCGTAATTTTTAGTACTTTTCCTTTTAATTATTTTAAAAATATAAGGACTTGGAATTCAAGGGTGAGGTCAGTGAGTGACCCTACCTAATCTTGGGTGAGGAATCCATTCCTGTAATAATATTTATGGATTTATCACTCCTTACTTTTTTAATTGAGGTATTTCTTATTTTTCATATTTTGTGTTACTATTTGACAGTTTTGCTCTGTATATAGTAGCAAGCTGACATTCCCCCGCTCCAAAATATGTCTATATCTGAAAAAAATTTTGGGCTAATGGGTTAATGCCTTTTGTTGGCTCTGTAGTTCCTTAGGTGTATAGGTCCATCAGGGATATTATGTTCAGGCAACCATTCATCTTTATCAGCTGATTCTCCCTTGTATCTAACCAGGTAGAGTCTGACGTCTTTTCCATTGATCCTATCTTTCTCATCCTTAAGGATCTTGCTAATTTTACCCTTGTCCTTTTCAGGTTCTTCTGTAAAAGGTATTTCAGGTGAAGGAGTATGTTTTCCATTCCTTGGGTGGTAGTATTTGATGAGGCTTACTGGGAGGACTGGATGTTTCCTAGAAAGCTCATCACTGAGGATAACTTCCACTGCATTTTTACCATGAAGTTTGTTAATGGTGAAAGGTCCAACAAAAGCTGGTCTAAGTTTCCTATTTGCACCCAATTTGGTAAAGTTATTGGTAGAGATCAAGACTTGATCACCAATCTTGAAATCAGGTTCCTTATGGTTTTTATCCCATCTTTGCTGGTTATACTCCACAGCATCCTGGACACATTTCACAGCATGTTTGTTGGTTTCATCTATCATCTTCTTGAAATCAAGTGATGTAGGGTGAATGTTGGTTAGCTGGTAGTTAAGGTTATCCTTGGGTAATCTAGGAATCCATCCTCTTTCCAGTATGTAAGGTGCTTCCTTAGTGGTAGAGTGTTTGCTACTGTTGTAGGCCATCTCCAGTGCAGGTAAAAGGCTAACCCGATTGTGGCAATAACCGTCAGAATTTTTGTACTCTAGTCCAAAGCCACAGAATCTCCTGAGCATGTCTTCCAGGGTCTGAATCATCCTCTCAGCTAATCCATCCGTCTGAGGGTGATAAGCCGTAGAGAAAGCTAAGGTGGTTTCAAGAATATCATGTAGATTCCTCCAGAACTCAGAGGTGAATTTAGGATCTCTGTCACTGATAATAATCTTGGGAACTCCAGCATCAGCAATGAGTCTGTTCCAAAATAATAGGGCTACTTCCATAGCAGTGTCTTCCTTATGATTAGGTAAGAACTTTGCTTTCTTGGAGAACCTATCCACAATGACTAAGACTGAGTTGTAGGAATAGGCTCCTCCTGGTGGTAGTCCAGTCACAAAGTCCATATTGATGATTTCCCATCTTTTCTTGGGTTCAGCAATCCTTTGCAGTAGTCCAAACCGTTTCCCAGTAGTTCTGTTGGACTTCTGACAAGTTTCACAACTGGTAACGTACTGTATAGTGGAGTCTCTCCAATTAACCCACCAAGCAGTTTGTTTGACCTTATCCAAGGTTCTATCAGTAGAAAAATGACCAGATGAGCAGTTATCATGGCACTCAGCCAGAACATGTTTGATATGGTCATCCTTAGTTAAGACTATAAAACTTGAATGTTGATGCCTATAGTATACTAGACCATCCCATATGGTGAACCTTCCTGCTTTGTATGGTTTCAAGATAGGTTCAGGTAGGCTATTTATCAATTCAGGAGGTGGAGAGGTACTTTCCATTATAGTGATCAGAGTCTTTATGCCAGAGCTTTAAGCTTCTTTGATAGAGTTGAACAATGATTTATTTAGTTCACAAACGTGGATACTCATTATAGGAGCTTCAATGTTTAACCTGTTAATATTAAGGATAGGGAAGATGTCATTATCCTCCAGATCATAGGCAGGGTTACTTGGGTCATTGGGTAACGCATTCCTTCTTAAACTATCAGCATTCTGATGTTTAGTTCCAGCTTGATGAACTATGGTCATCTGTCCTCTGTACTGTTGTATAGCTATCTACCATCTCAGCATATGCCTGCTAGGGGTCTTCATGTTCATCAAGGTTCTGAAAGCGTTGCAGTCAGTAATAAAAGTGAATTTGGTACCTTCTAAGTAATAATGGAGTTTCTCTAGGGCCCATACTAAGGCCAGGCATTCCATTTGGCTTGCACCGTACTTTTTCTCAGTATCTTTAATTTGTCTAGATATGAAGAGTATAGGTTTTTCCACGGGTTTATCATCTTCTATGAATTCCTGGTGTAAAGCAGCTCCTAGACCTTCCATGCTGGCATCTATGTAGAGCTTGAAAGGTTTAGAGTAATCTGGCTGGATAAGTACTGGAGCTGAAGTCATTTCCATTTTGAGTTCCTCATAATTTTTGACTATATCATGAGTCATTTCAAACACGGTGGTGTTGTTGCAGATCTCATACAAACATTTGGTTAGGAGGGCAAACTTTGGTAAATACTTCCTATAGTAGCTGCAGAAGCTGATGAAGGATAGGAGTTCAGTTTTATTCTGAGGTATGGGCCTATTCATTACTGCTGCTATCTTGTTTTGGTCAGCAGCTAAGGTCAGTCCAGAGACAATGTGTCCTAAGGCTTTTAGTTCCCTGTAGCCAAAGTTACACTTTTTCATTGATACTTTCAATCCTACAGCAGAGATGGTTTTGAGGACTAGCCTCAACTTCTCCATGTGAGTATCCCAATGATCAGAGTAGATGATAACATCATCAATGTATACCATCATCCATCCCTGTCTGATGAATAATCCTAGGACTGTGTCCATCATTCTTTGAAAATGAGAAGGAGCGTTTTTAATACCAAAAGGCATCCTAAGATACTCATAGATTCCCAAATGACAGATAATTCTCATGAATTTCCGTCTATCAGGGCTGATAGGTATTTGGTGAAAACCTTTCAGCATATCCATGGTGGTTATGTACTTAGCCTTGGAAAGGTTATGTAGAGCGTGGTCAATTCTTGGAATTGGATAATAATCAGCTTGGGTGTAGTTGTTAAGCATTCTAAAATCTCCAACCATTCTTGAATTATCATTGTGCCAAGCTATAATTACTGGGGTAGTAATATCCACCTGTTCATTGTGGCCTACTTTCCTTAAGACTTGTAGGTAAACCAACTCTTGAATATGGGTTTCCAGAGCAGCTCTAGATTTTGGGCTTGAAGGGTAAGCAGGTCTCCTGAGGTTAGGTGGGTAAGGAGGCTTAATAGTTAGAGTTAGGATCATGTCATGTCCTTTGATGTTACCAATGGGGTGATCTTTGGTACAGAAAGCATTCTGATTTTCAAAGCATACTTGTAAGATATCCCATTTCTGTTCTTCATTGAGAAGGGAATTTAAAGAAGCTTGAGAAAAGTATTCCTGATTGAACTTCTCTAAGTGTTTTTCATAAGTTGAATCAGAAGTTTGAGCATTGACATGACATATTTGGAACTTCTTATTCCAGTCTCCCCCTACAGTGAAGTATCTACCTTTACTTTGGAATAAATCTATACCATATAGGCAAAGAGAATCATTCCCAAGGATAAAATAGTCACATACTCCGTTTTGGAGCACTACAAATTCATTGTTCATTTTGAGTGATCCTTTAGAGTGAGAGAGTATGATATCAGAAGACCATACTCCAACAGCATTGAGAGCAAAATTAAAGCTGCTGAACTTAGCCTGAGATACTGGTAGTAAGTTCAGTTTCCAGTTTGGGTCTTGCTTCTCCAGATAAGTTGAACCAACACACAAGCAGAAGGCTCCACTGTCTAGAAGTAACTTAACAGGGGAAACTTGGATTAAACCAGTAGCATAGCATGTTTTGCCTGAAGTGTAACTTTTACCGGAAGAAGGTTTTAGGGTCAAAGCCTTGGCCTCAGAGATGTGGTGAATCTTCATGTTGGGGTTCCATTTTTGAGGTAAGTTAGAATCCTCATTGACAGAATTTATGTCCAGAGAAGATTCAATACTACCTTCAATAACATTGATAGGGTTAGTGATTATTATATCACAATCAGAGAGTGATCCTTCAGTATCATCAAGGTGAGGTTCAGGATTGTCACACTCTTCTACTTCAATGAGATTAATCCTTTTCATAGGTAGAGGACAATCAGGTTTTACGTGTCCTGTTTGGTTACAGTTCCAACATACTTTTTCTTTTGATTCTGGAGTCTTCTTGACTTCCAAGGTAGATGGATTATTATCAGGGGATTCTTTAGTTTTGGCGGTATATTCTTCCCTGTTCCTAGTATTTTGTTCCCTTGGGGGTCTATTGACCCTTTTGTCAAGACCATTCATATCAATAGTCTCTTCCAATACACCTATTAAGGTGGGAAGATCTGAATCCATAGGCATTCTACACCTTACAAAGTGGTTGATTTTTCCGGGACATAAGTTGAGGAGTCTTTCATTGACTTCTTCTTTATCAGCATCAGGATAAAAACAGTCCAACCTCTTTTTCTGGTCTAAGCACCACTTATGAGTTTTGTCCTTGGAAGGATCAAACTGGGAAGTTTCAAAAGTTTTCATCATCTTTCTTTTCCAAATCCTGGTGCCAAACTGCACTTTGATTAATTCTTTCCAAGAATTCCAGGATAAAAAACCAACTTCTTCTCTTTTATTGATAAACCAATCAAGAGCTACTCCTTCAAATAATCTGGGAAATCTTACAACAGCTATTGCATCAGGGAGCTCATAGGAGGAAAGAGTGTAGTCAATAAACTTAATGAAACTGACATGGTTGTATTCTCCTTCTCCAGAGAATTTAGGCCATTCAGTGATGGGAGGAAGTAGCTTCAAAGCCTGTTCTATTTCAAGAGTAGGACTGGGTCTGAAATACTCATTCCTAGTTATCCTGGTTCTGGGAGGAACACTAGGAGTACTGGTGAACCTGGCAGGTCTATTTTCTTCTAGGTCAATGACCAGAGAGTTAGTGGAGCTGATCTTATAATCTCTGAGATCATTCTTAATCATACCTAACTCTAAATCAAGTTTGTTGCTTAAAAAGTCAATTTGGTTAGTCAGATGAGCTGAAGGAGTAGGACTAGTTTTCTTAACTTCTTCCTTGAGCTGGTTTATGGTTGCAAGAATATCTTCCTGAAGGATTGATTGATTTTCATCAATATGTTTCACCAGGTCAAACTTACTAGCTCTTATACTATCCTTGATTTGTTGTATTTCCAACTCATCAATTCTCATAATCTGAGATTGAGTGTCAATCACTCTAAAAATACTTGAACTTAATTTGTCCAATTGGTTATAAACTTTGTCAAAGCATTGGCTAATAATGGTAAAATTGTGAGACACATTTACAGAAAAGCTATTAAGAGCTTCTAAATCTAATTGTGGTACACCTTTTTCCACTTCTGGGCTAAGGATATTATGTTGTCCCAATCCTTTGGGTTCCTTAACTTCTGATGGGCTGAGGACCTCCTCTTTCTGGGGTCCTTTTCCTTTAAGGAAGCTAACTGATCCCAAGGATTCCAGTTCTGCACGTAGCCTTCTACTTCTTTCTTTGGGATCAACCTTTGCAGAGAAATCTGAGATTTCTTTGCCTGAGAAATGGCTTTTCTCATACCTGGTTGATCCTCCTGGGTCTGAGCCAACCTGAATTGTTCCCAATAGCTCACGTGCTCTTTCACTAACACTTTGACCCTTTCCTCCTTGGTTGAGTCCAGCTGGGGTGGCGTAGGAGGACCTGTACCCTCCTGGGATAACCTGGTGGGCAACGGAAGGCTCTCCAACAGTCTGTTGTTTGAGTTGGCGGCCGTGGTTGTTGCCGTCGTCATCCCGTGTGACGCTATGGTCACGGGTTTGAGCCCCTTCATTGCGTTCGCAACTGGAGTCCTTGCGCATACGGGTTCCTCCAGGAAGAGATCTATATGACAGGGCTCTGCCAGTTGCACGGGTGTTGCGCCTATTTTGATACATAATACCAAAAAATATGTAAGTCTTTTGTTGAAACTTTGAAAAAAGGACTTTAAATTTATAAAAATAATATTTTTTGTGTGTTTTATATTTTTAATAATTTTTTTATAAATATTTTAACTTACTTAGAGTTAAATTCAACGGTACCAAAACTTGGTTGGGATCACAACTATCCTTGGAAGGTATTCCAACGGGGTATGAGTGAGTCCCAATCAGATCTTGGGATAAATCCAAGGGTAAATCCAATGGTACACTGTCTGGAACGTCCTCTAGGAGGTCCTGGTCAATAAGATCACCAAAAACAAAATCCACTAAGATGGATAAAAAAATATAAGTTTAATATATTTTTGTATTTTTACATGATAAGGTGATTTTTAGAAAAAATAATCACTTTTATTATTTTTGGGTTTTTCTTTATCTTCAGGATTATTTAGTTTATAAATATAAAGCTTCCCTTGATAAATTTTCCACTCCTTATGTTGCCTTAATAAAGAATTGAAATTGATAATTCTTTCAAGCTCAAGTTCTTTGTCTTTTATAACCTGCTGCTTATAATAAAGCAATCTCTCCTGTTGTTTCTCAGGAGTTATAATAACAGGGACAAAGTTAGGGAGTTTTTCTTCTTTTTTCTTTTTAAGAAGGTCCAAATAATAATTTATCAATTCTCCGTTGGTCTTAAGATCCACTAGAGAAACAAATGATCAAAAATATATGTTATAAGCATGTTAACTTATTTTTTTAAAAAATAAATAGACTGGTCCAAGGGATAAATAATTAGAAATTAATTATTTAAGGATATTTCCCAGCCAGACCCCCAGTTGTCAGCTCTCTGATACCAGGAACCTTGCATTCCTTTAGCTACAGAGAGTGATAAAAGTGCTGGAATGATAATAATAATTATTATTCCAATAGTAAACGCTTAGAAGCTCAAATAAGAGCAGTTGCAAGAATTAATTGGTTTGGTAGTAAAGGGTTTTCAATATAATATAAAAGAGGGGCCACAGTATTATACTACTGGGGATCTTTACAGACTAGCAACCTCTCTTCAAGGTGCCTCCTTAGGCAGTTTTTAAGAACCTTGGAATAAATATGGGTGCCTCAGAAAAGACTTATTCCACTGATGGCCGGGCTTAACAGCACAAGCGACCTTGACAGGAAGGGTAACACTCACTCTGAGCACTTTACCACAAAAAATCCTGGAATAATTGGAAGGGTTTCAGAGCAGATGGGGTAGATTGCTTGACTAAACTTCAATGGTTGATTGGTTATAGAGGTAAAATAATAATACTGCAGACTAAGTCATAAATCACTTGCTTATCTTCATATAAGCACTTGATTAACAATGACACGGTGTCTGATTGATAATAAATAATTCCTGGTAAAACTGATTATTGAATAATGGATCCAAAGAGGTCTGTATAAATACCTTTTTGGCGTGATTTTGGTCTTCTCAGGGCACGTAGAGAGGGTTCTGCTCATGGGCTGAGGCTGGCAAGCCAGTCAGGGCAAGATTAGCACGTCCAATTGGTGCTGTCAATCAGCTGTCCTTAGATCTGCTGGATTTCCGTACTATTTTAGCCACAGGATCTGTTAATTAGTTATGGCGTAAATTTGATCATTCTGTACTCATCCTTTATTTGTACTATTGATATTGCTTCAAAGTGTGCAGATGTGGATGTCTACTGATTTTCCGTCATCTGCTGATCATTTAGATAATTTTTAATAATTTTTATGAACACTTCTTGTAGTGTTTTGTGGTCTTCAAAGATCAAGATCCGTGGTTTACGTGGTAGTCCTTGATCTTTGATTTATTATTAAAAAATGTTTAAAGCTTAATTTTCATTAATTTTATTTAAGTTTTGATCTTTTTAGATCATTACTAATGCATATGTCTTTTTGTTACATGTAATAGGCAACCCTAACTAGGTTGTAGCTCTTCTGAGCGGTACCTGGTTGTCAGATTAGTCACGACGGATCCAGGCGCGGGGATCAGTAGTACAGATGCGCGCGGGGTAGGATCCGCTGTGTGCATGGCAGAATTAGCTGCGCGCGGGTCTCTAGTACGCGGGATCCTGCTGCTGCTAGTACGTAGGGTTATGTAATGATGCGGGGCTGCATGCGGGAATTGTGACATAACACATTTCCGCGTGTACGCGCGGGGTAGGATCCGCTGCGCGCGGGTCTCTAGTACGCGGGATCCTGCTGCTGGCGTGGCTGCGCAAGGGAATTGTGACATAACACATTTCTGCGTGTACGCGCGGGGTAGGATCCGCTGCGTGCGTGGCCAAATCAGCTGCGCGCGGGTCTCTAGTACGCAGGATCCTGCTGCTGGCGGGGCCGCGCGCGGGAATAACACATTTCTGCGTGTAGTGTTGTAATTTTTAGTACTTTTCCTTTTAATTATTTTAAAAATATAAGGACTTGGAATTCAAGGGTGAGGTCAGTGAGTGACCCTACCTAATTTTGGGTGAAGAATCCATTCCTGTAATAATATTTATGGATTTATCACTCCTTACTTTGTTAATTGAGGTATTTCTTATTTTTCATATTTTGTGTTACTATTTGACAGTTTTGCTCTGTATATAGTGGCAAGCTGACAGGATCCTATTGCAATTGCAAGGGATTTCTATACCAACATTTCCTGGCAATCTGTGATTTCAACATGTAATTTACATTCTTATACACTGGCTGGGAGGGCGCTGCTCACAATGCGTTGGTATTGGCCAATTCCTGGAGTAAAGACTTTAAGTTACCTCAAGCATATTTTGATCTGGCTGATGCAGGTTATGGGTTGAGTTCAGGAGTTCTGGTCCCTTACAGGGGAACTATATACAATCTCAGAGAGAATGCATTGGCCTCACAAAGGTAAAAGAAAAATCACTTGACACTTTAATTCAGTTGAGTTGTTATTATCAGACTGTCCTGATTCCCATGATCATTTACAGGCCTCAAAATACTCAAGAGCTCTACTTCCTGCGCCATTCTTCCTTGAGGAATGAGATTGAGCAAGTTTTTGGTGTTTTTTAAAAAGATATTCCCCATTATGACACATTTTGTGGAGTATGGACTTGCAATTCAGCAAGATCTGGTATTTTCACTTGGTTGTCTCCACAATATTTGCACAATGAATTATGGAGTTACAGATTTTGCATTTGATGAATCAAGTGGAACAATGGAAAGCCAGCCCAATCAAGGAGAAGCCCAAATTAGTTCAAATTCACATTTGATTTCCTGGAGAGATCATTTATAAAATCAGATGTAGGAACAGTATCAGGAATTAATTAGACATTGGGATCACAGAGGTAATACATCTAGTCCTCATAAACGTCTTAGGAGATAAATGAAGCGGAATTTTTTCATTTTCTTATTTCTTAATAAAGATTTCATTTGAATGTTATTTACACAACATGATATCTTAAAAACCCACAAAACAAAAGATAAAAAAAAAATAGTGGTAAATATCATGCATATGAGGTGGAAGACCCTTGTGAGTTGTTCATGAAACTGTGGATTTGTTGCTTAAACCAAACCAATTGAACATTAGGATCCTTAATCCTTAATAACATGGCACAATTCACCTCATTCTCCATTACACTAGATCCAGCGGTAAGTTCTTCCATATTGGTGAGCTCACGTGCAATATTATCTTGATATAAATAAATTCCACAATACATCACAGTTGGTCCAGTGGGTGCTGGTTGATTCCAGGATTCAACTAACTTGTTCACCACGTTTTCCAGAGCATGGGCTGAAGTGCTTCTATTTTGAATTTGCATGCAACCACCAGGCTGACTTTGGCCACCCTCTACATCTGATTTGTTTGAGGAAGTTACAGGGGCCCCTTGTGGCACCAGTTCCTTGGATGGTCCAAGGTGAGATATTGCAAGGGAACCTGTGGCAGTGTATGATCCAAAAAATTTCCTTGAGCTGTCAAATTTCTGGAAAAGGGGTTCCACAAAACTTGCAAAATTGGGGATGTGCCTTCCAAAAAACATTGAAAATGAGATATTGTATATTTGAGGTTGGTCAATGCATGGGAAAGACTTACATGCAAGAAGGAATCCCAAACTAAATCCAATTCTTTTACCATAAATTGGGTTTCATCCCATCCAAAACCACTGTGTTCCTTCAAAGACATAAATGTGTTTTAGTCCTTTTTGAATTACTAAAAAGAAAAATTGGTCAGCCTTGATAAAAAATGCTGTAGAAAACCAAATGAACACCCACCTGACTCAGCTTAGACTTCACTCTTTGTTCATCCAAATAGACACTGAGGAATTTCTCCATGATCTTTTGAGCCACAGAATGGTGCACCTCAGCTTTGAAGCCAGAGTTGTATTTTTTTTCTTCTTCAACAGCCTTGACATATAAATCCAAGGCCATGACTTCCATTGGACCCAACCAGATTGTCTTTTTGGATTTTTTGGCTGGTTGAAGTGATTGAGCCAAGCTTTCATGTTGCAATTCAGGAGATGGGGATGGGGACCATTCCTCAATTTGCTTGGAATCCTGTGAAAGGATGTTGGCCGGAATACTTGATTGGGAGTTTTCTGGAAGTTGTATTGGGGGAAATGGAAGTAATGGAACTCCAGGAGGGCCATGCATACTAGGTGGTTGGAAGAGAGGTTGAGTGCCAATTGAAGCGGTTGAACTGATTTTATTCATTTGCACATCTTGCAAAGATCCAATTGCAGGAGGGCCAAAATTTGCCGGCGACTGTGATGGAGGAGAGAGGGTGGGCTGGTGGACATTCTGAGAGTTGGAGGGAAATATGGGAGTATTGCAGGCACAAGTTTGGGGGCGTCTTTGTTGAGGACATTGAGTTGGGTCCATAGTTGAGTGAGTGAAGGGGTGAGGGATGATGAAGATGGGGTTGGAGATAGCGGAGGGGGGGGACTGTCAGAAGTCTGTGAAAAAAAATGAACACTGTGGGATTCAAGCCCACAACCTCAGACTCTTTATATGAGTGATGCTCTTACCAATTGAGCCAAGTGCGCTGTTGAGTAAGGAGCTGTTGATTCATAGCTATTTGGCTGATCACCCTGGAAGAGGTGTACTTATCCCAGCATTCTATGATGTGGGTGGCACATACCAGTCAATGAAATGCTCATGGAAATTATTGAATTTAACACCTCTCTGTGCTTTAAGCAGGGACTCAACCATTTGATTTCATTGATAAAAATGGATTGTTTTTTTTGACAGCTTTTAGGCTGCAATCTTTGTGACTGTAAACCTCTGGCTACCATGTCAGAAGTCATATGAAAACAAATTAAAACTGTGGGATTTGAACCCACAACCTCAGACTCTTTATATGAGTGATGCTCTTACCAATTGAGCTAAGTGCGCTGTTGAGTAAGGAGCTGTTGATTCATAGCTATTTGGCTGATCACCACAGAAGAGGTGTACTTATCCCAGCATTCTATGATGCGGGTGGCACATACCAGTCAATGACACAAGGTGGTTTACAGTTTTGCATTCTCCTGTGCAACACCCAGTTGCACAAAGTGAAGCAACATTTGGATTGTTGCATGGATAGTTTACATGTTGCAACAAATACAAACTGGTGTGGAGCACTGTCTGCTGTTGCTGCATAAATGTTGGAATGGGATTATAATTATCCCATAGGTAGATCCATTGTATGTACATACATAAATAAATAAATAGGTACATACTTCAAACAGCCCAATGGTCATCATCAACAATTGATCAACTGGTTCAGACCAAACCTGTCCCTCCAATCCTGAAAATATGGAACTGTGTGAATTTTCAAAGTGCTCCAGTCTTGTGTTTACCAACATCAATGGCCAACATGTTAACGGCCAAATGATCTCAAGGCGTAATCGGAGCAAGCATCAAGCTCACAATTTGATGTTATCTCATGGTGTAACCTCAGAACCAAACTCAAATGGAGAACTATCCAGTTTGTCATCAAATGAATCATCCAATTCCAAATCAACCCCACTCTTGCCAAATCAAAATGAATCCAATTGTGAGTGTTGCATCTAAAGATTTAAAAAAAAACTGATTAATATTTATCATTCTGCTCACAGTGCCGTTCTTGTTATCTATATTTCTTGCCTGGTTGCACCTGAGCTTTGGCATCAGTTGGACAAAATGTCAACCTGCTCAAATATTCCTCCTGAAAATAGTGAATTAATCACAAATTTGGCTGGACAGCAGAGTACCCAAAGAGATCAAGACAATTTGCCAAAATCTGGGAATAGGACCTGTAATGCACCAATCAATCTGCTGTCCTTCATGCTTTTTGCTATATGAAACTGCAAATCCTCCCAAGACATGTACCTACAAGGAGACCCCTTGAGCCAAAATGTGTGGAGCCAACCTTTTCAATACACATTCACAATTCCAAACCACAAATGAAATAGGTGCTACTCAACGCAATCCCTGCTGCTACAAAACTCCCCTAGAGGAAATTTATTTACAGCCCATATCCGTTTATGTCACTCAGCCATTCAGAAGTTTGTTGGAATGGTTTTTAAACCTTGATTGCATTGAAGAAGAAATCTCTGAATGGGCTGCTCAGATCTCAAAATCAGATCCAACAAAAATTAGCGATATTCAAAAATCAAGTGCATGGAACAAGTTTGATTGGCCCAAAAATCAAGATAACAAAAACCCTCTAAATCTCACTTTCTTGTTGTTTATGGACTGGTTTGATCCCCGCAGAAACAAGCTTTCTTGAAAGCAGCAATCTCTTGGTCTGATTGCTTTGAATTGTCTCAACTTATAAGCAACAAGGCAAAACAAAATTTGTTGGACATACGTAGCAGGTATAACACCAGGACCAGCATCACCTTCAGTTTTAACAATCAACCATTTGATCAAAGGACTATTGGACAATCTTCTTGAGTTTCAATCAGGAAAAAAACTATCAACTTACTACTTTCCAGAAGGTTGGACTGTTTGAGTTTGACTCCTCCCCCTATTGGGAGATATTTTAGGTGTTAATAAAGTCTTGGGATTTGCATCTCATAGTGCCAATTAATTTTGTGCATGGTGAAATTGCTGTAAAAAAGATCTTCAAAAATTGGAACTCAGACCACCAAGATCAAGACAAGAAACTCTCTTGGCATCAATGCAAGCCTCAAAAGCTTCAACATTAAGTGCAAAAGAAAAAATTCTGGAAGAGACAGGAGTAAGGTACTCTGAATTGCATCGACTTCTGTATTGCGATCCTGTCAATGATAATCCTCTTGGGATCATGCATAATTTGCTTGAAGGAATTCTTCAGCACCACTTTTGATTTTGATGGGGCTTTGATAAAGCTTTGGTTGATAAATTCAACAGCAAGAAACATTCTTGAAACTTCAAAAACTCAGCCAGTGCCCACAAAGAAAAACACATTCAACTAGACTATGACACCAACAAATCAAGCGTTGAAACTGAGAGCTCTAGATTTAGCAACAAAAGTTCAAGAGACCATGAAAACTGGGATGGTTTTTTTTTGTAGGATGAGGTCAAGTTGTTTGTTGAAAAAGCAAAAAGTGTCATCTTACCTACTGGCATTGAACCACCTCCCCAGCCACTTGGAAAACGGAAAGCAGGAAAATGGAAGGCTCATCAATGGCATTCTGTTTTCATGTATATCATCCCCTTGGTTTTACTGGAAATCTTTGCTAGTGACCCATCCAAGATAATTCCTTGCTCATTGGCTGGTAAGATCTTGATGAATGTTGGTGCACTCTGCTGCTGGACTACTGTGGTTTGTGGAATTCAGCATCAAGAACCAACACCAATATTTTTTGCATCTACTATGAGCAATACTGCAAAACCTCTGCCAAAGTATTTGAAGAAATTAATGTGCAACCTAACCACCACTATACCCTCCATATTCCAGAAATGATGGCTTGTTGGGGGCCATTGAGTGGGGTAGCTGAATTTAGCGGGGAAAGACTGATTGGTTTTTTGCAGAAATTTAAAACTAACAATAAGACTTGTACGTAGACTCAAATATTTTAATGGGAAGCATCATCAGCTGATTTTTTGTTTCTTCAGGTGAGATAAATTGTACAATGATGCTTAAGGTTTGCACAGAACAGTGTCTCTTGGGAAAATACAAACCAGTCACCATGCTACAAAGCAGCAGCAAAATAAGGAGTTTTTGTGCTGAAATATCACTTGAAATACCAGTGTATTTATCAATCTTAAAGCACCTGAAACACAAGGTTGACAATGTGCAAGATTTCAGGGATCTTCCACATCCCCTTGGGGCTAAGGTCCTGTTTAACTATTCAGCGTCTGTGAGAACCTGGAAATGGTGTGGTCAGGGCAACATCAAACAAAAGGTTTCTGTTGGCTCACCAAATGGCGGTATAGTTTTTAAGCAAGGTGGCAAATTAGCTTATGCACTAATTCAAAAAATTTATTGTATAAAATTAGCTTTGGGGAATTTTTTTTTCTCATGGTTGATCCAATAAAAGATGTATTCCTTGATCAGAAAGATAGCCATTTGGAGACTTTCTGGTCTATCATGTCTTTGCTCAAAGTTTTCCTTGGTTCCATCACCTACAATAAAACCATTGTTATTTCCCCTTCTCAAATTTTTTCCCCCTTTGCTTATTTTTTGTTGGAGCCAAACGCATTGGGGGTAGTTCAAGATGGGATTCTCTGCCAACCAGTAGAATATTCCAAGTTTATTTCTCAGGAAGATTGAAAACTCATTCAAAGACATTGCTTTTCCTTACCCAAATTCAGAATTCATTATCTAAATTCCTTGCATATGTGAAATAAATCTGATATCAATTTCTTTCATCATAGTATTCTGAGGTGTTGAATAATGATAATATATGCTATTTTCAAATTTGAGGCATGAAAACAAGTGAAGGACAAGATAAAGTGTATGATATTTGAGTACATGCTCTTTAAAACAGCATCTTGAAAGTGAGCAATAAAAAAACTTCAAGAAAAGGAATTGTGTATAATCTTTCATAGAAGATTTGCATGTGATCTTTGGGTAATTGTGTATGATTGGAAAAGAGCTTGAGAGTAATCCATCCAAGGAAAAATTTTGTGATATCAAGGAATAAAGCATTGATCAAGCGAGGGAAACAAGAGTATGGCCATTTGACAAAAAATGATTACTCGTCATCATCCATTTCCAATGTCTCATTGTCTTCCTCTACATCAGAGTCATACAAGTTTCCGAATTCACCATCATCATGGAAGAGTTCCTCCTCCTCTGAGGCATCATTGTCAGAGGCTCCCTCCATGAGGCTATCTTTGTTGCAATCTTGATCACTATTGTTGGTTGAATTGCTCTTGGAAGGGATGTCTTCCAAACCATAGTTGGCTAGTAAAACATCACTGTACTTGTGATTGAATGCAGAATCACTCATCCGCTCATCAGGGTGTTGACTTGGTAGAAGCAAGTCTGTGGCATCTGGGAGAAATGCTACCAAGCCAGTGTCAGGGATGAGTCTCTTGTTGGAATTGGATAAAGAACCAAACCACTTTTGACTGTAGAAATCTAATGGGAGTCCTTGAGGAGGCTTTTTAAATTTGGAGGGGGCTTTCACTTTGAGGAGTTTCCTCACTCGTTTGCAACCAGTCTTTCCTGTCAGCTGATTGGCTTTCAGCATCTCAACATCCAAACAACAAAAGAATTTGTTTGCATTGTTGGATTGGTATGTTAGAGTTTTGATAATATAGCAATTGTGCTCAGTGCTGAATTCATCATCACTGTGAGCCAAGGTTTCATTCAAGATTTGCAAGTAAAGGCCTGGGAATTTGTTTGCAACACCATATGCATACCAGAATTTACATAAATAGAATACATGGTGTTAGCACAATCACCATTTGAAAATACAGGTTTGGTACTTACACGCTCATGGTTCTTTTGAATAGATTTCTTTCATTGATCTTTCTCATAACTCCCAGCTGCCTTTGATTCTTTCTTGAAGCGTGATTCAAGCACAATGGACAAAATGATTGTATGCGTAAACCATCAGAGACATCTTATTGAGGTTTGACAGGTCCAGATTCATGTAATTGTAGGTTCCACTAGCTGCAAGTTGGCAAAAGGTGTCCAAGGCCACAATGCAACATGCTGAATTGAATAGAGAAGCATGAGGTTCCTCCAGATTGGGTCCCCAGATGCGGATTCCCACCTTGGCTAGGATACCATGAACATACAGGATCTGCATTTTGTTGATGTTTGCTAACCCCTTTCCTAATTTGAGACGCCCTGATTGACCTTGGTTGAGAGTGACAATGTCACTTGGGGCTACAAGATGATCATGCAAATTAGGATCAGAGAGTACTTTTTCAACCTGATCAACCTCTTTGAATTTGTTATGGAATTCCTTCAAAATTTCAGGATCAACCCGTGGTGGAACTGAGTTTTGCTGGAAAAGGCCCCACAGCATTTTGATGTGTAAAAAAAGGGCTTCCTGTAGGTTTTGGATAATGATTAGTGAATTGATATAGCATTGATAAAAATAAAAATTTAGATAAACCTTGACACGATGAAAAGACTTGGGAAATTCATCAAGTTTCATTAATTGTGCAGGATGGCGTTTATGCAAAGCTGAGGGTGGTGTCTTTGGACTTTTTGATTGAGACTGACTGACTTTAGAAGCACTTTTTGTTTTTTTTGATGAAGCTACAGTTTCCAATGGAGCAGATTTGGAGCAAGCATTTTGTTGAGGAGTCACGCAAGCCTTGGACAATGTGGAGTGAGCATTTTGTTGAGGAGTCACACAAGCCTTGGACATTGATTTGGACTGTTTGGGAGTGGATTTGGGACTGATAGGTTGTTTGTCAGATGTGTTTGAGTGGGTTGAAAGTGACTCAATTTTTTTCTCAAGACCAGATACTATTGCTTGAAACTGTGCAGCCTGTTGAGCCAGGGAATCAGCTTGATCTTGTTGGTGGGCTTTGGCTTGTTGGGATACAACTTGGGTGATAATGGAAGTGATGGTGCCATCTGCAAAGGCGCTGGTACTTGCATGACTCATGGCTTTGATTCCAATTGGGATCTGGGACTAAAATTCAGATGTGCACTGTGTGCGTGGGCAGGGGGGGGAATCAAGAATCAGGATTGAAGGATAGGTGCAGTTGGTGGTAACTTTTGGGGATAACAAAGGCACCCATGAGATTGCAAGCTGACGTAATATATCCAACAGATTCGTAGTGAAAAAAAGGATGACAATGATTTTTTTTAAAGTGCAGTTTGTATTATGATCCTTTTATTAATAATTCAAATTGTTTCTATGTATGCATGGAGTATCATGGTTGAATGGTATGCGACAGCTTCTCATGTCGCATGCGTTTCTGCCCTGTCGCACCTTCTGTCGCATGATTAGTCGGGTCATTAGTCGGATTGCGACTGGGTGTCGCATGCATGTTTGCGACACTGAAAACCACCTCGTGTGAACTGCTCATGGCAATTATGTAATCTAACAGGGACTTGCTAAGAGGATGGGCGATATGACATGACACAACATTTTGGTCGGACCAAAATGTAGCGTCATGTCCGATTTTGGCCCATGAGAGAGTTGAAACTTTACCAAGCCTCAAAAAGCGTCATTTGGCAATTTTCATGTCGGTGGGCCCCGAACACCAGGCACTCGACGCCAAACGACCGTCATGTACCGTTATGAAAATCCTGGGGTTTTCATGACGCTTCATGACGCTTCTTGTGGGTCCGAACGGGCCCTTACTTGTGGCAGACTGTGGGTAACTGGCCACCCTCCCCAAAATTGGCGGTAGACAGTGTTTTGTTAAATAGTTCAACAAGCGCGACAGTCTCGTTTGAATTGAAGCCCCCACGCTCGATTTCAAGTACGATTCTAGCAACTGTCGAGTCCTGTCATCTTTTGAGTTTCAGTCATATTGACCATCACAAAAACGGCGGTTGGACAACAGATGTCGCACATTGGCCGAAGAACCCATCGGTAGGAAGCCAGCTTTCGCGATGGACGACTCACCACCGATCGTTTGACCTTAACAACTATTCGCTCTTCTCCATGGGTACATATCAAGTAGTGAGCGCTGTTCTTCACGTGTATAAAGTTGTTAGCGTTCGCGCAGTGAGGTTCTTTCTTCATTCTCAGCCACCCGGCCATCCATCCCCAGACAATCTTCACTCACTTTCTTTTTATGGCTCTACCTACTATACCTAAACGTTCATTGAATCAAACAAAGACAAACCCTGCACCAATCAAGACCAATCATGCGCTCCTTCTTCATCCTCGCCGCCTTGATCGCTTTGCTGCAAGCAAACTCGGGCCACTCCGCCCCTCCTGTGCCCAAAGGTTTTTCAGTTAGTTGCAGCGCTCCTTGTGTAGTCATTGCTCTCTAACTGCATAATGCCCTGACAGCCATCCTGACAAGTCATTACCAATTGTCCCTTCCCCCGGCCCACTAACTCCCAGCTACTTAGACGGTACCTCCCCGGATCCGGTGGCACCGGCCCGATTGGTGGGTCCGGTTTTGGTGAACCTGGTGGTATTGTTGGGACTGGTGGACCTGGAATTGGAGCGCCTGGTGGCCTTGGTCCAGTTGGCGGAGTTAGTGGCCCCGGCGAACTTGGGGGGCCTGGCGGCCTTGGTGGTGGTGCTGCCGGTGGACCCGGTGGCTTCGGTGGTGTTGGCGGTTTTGGTGGACCTGGTAGCCTGATTCCGGGTGGACCCGGTGGATTGATTCCCGGTGGACCTGGTGGACCCGGCGGCCAAAGTGGGTTTGTTCCCGGTGGTATTGGAGGATTCATTCCCGGAGGCTCTGGCGGACTGATTCCTGGAGGTTCCGGCTTCTTCCCCGGCGAATCCTTCGGCTCAGCCGTCCCTCTTGGCTTCCCCAGTGGCATGGCCTCGTGGAACAATGCTCAATCTTCTGTTGACGAGACCCAGTCATCATCTTCGACCCAGTCTCCCTTCGGCTCCTCTTCAACCAACCAAGCGTCCTACAACTCCAACCAGTCTGCTAGCTCGGGTTCGATCATGTACAAAAGGACGCCTTCAGGTTATGGAGTCACCGTTGGTAAATCACCAGACCCGCCATGTTGCTAGAAGGGTGACTGACCCAGCACAACCAACCAGAGACCGAATAAGGACCCCAAATGAAGACCAAACTACAAACATAATGGCACTCCCAAACTGTGTGCATCTTCTCAAACTAGGTTTAAAGAAGATCTTGTAAATAGTATGGTGTATGGTTGTACCTACCTCTTCTCCTTCCTTTCCTGAATCATGGTTGTCTTCTTTATTCATACCTGCTCACCAGGTATCTTATTATTTCCTCATTACTTGTGCCTGCTCCCTGGTCGCAAAACCTGCCAACTCAATTTGCTTCCACTCCTGCTGGTATTACTCAATAGGTATTGGCTGGGTTTGAACCACCACCTGTGGAGACAATTGGACAAGTGCCAGCTTGCGATTATGTACAGAGCAACCTGTCAAAGTATCAACAACAAAGATATAAAAACAACAAGAACAAAAAAATTAATAAACTCAAAGAAGGAGTGGGAAATCCATAAAAATAATTATGGATTTGGATTCCTGAATTTAGGTAGGGTCACTCACCAACCCCACCCTTGAGTTCTCACTCCTTTATATTTGAAATAACTTAATAGAAATTGGCCAGAAAATCACAACACCACTACAGTGACTTTTTGGCCATTATAATATTTCACACACATTGATTATAGGTTTTGTTTTGAAGGTCTGAAATTGATATTACTGAAAACTGGGAACTGAGGAAAAGAAACAAGATCAACACCAGACTCAAGGAGATGTAAACAATCAGAGATCACCAACATCAGGCTTTGAGGAACATGACAAGAGTGGGTGCTGAGAGCACAACAGTTAAGGCTGATGATAAATAGACCAGACAAGGGCAAAAAGCTGTATAGTCAAGCCAGACATTGAACATTGAATGAAGAAAGTAGACAATAGAAGAGACTGATGTTTGAATAGATATCTCACTGGGCACACGGACTAGGCTTGAGAGGTTCAAATTTGGGAGAAGGTGAGGATGAGAACAAGTGGTAGGAAACAGAAAGGAAAGGATGCAAAAGGAAAAGATGAGATTGTTGAGAATTTGTGAATTGTTGAGTCAGTTGGGATTGTGGTTTGTGTGTTGATGTTGAGATTCCTGGTTGCTTTGTGGAAGGATGAAGGTAGTGTCAACCACTAGAGGGTGACTTCAAGATTCCAGGATTGGAGTATCAACATCCTCCAAGTCTTCTACCTATGAGTTGTGCAAGTATGAGTTGGAACTTAAAAGATACTTAACACCCCTCAATGCCCAATGAGATATCACAATTTTCAGAACAACATGGATTTGAGACAAAGAAATGAGACAGAAGCAAGATACTTTGAATAGAAGAGGCTTTAGTCAAGGAGTCAGCTAGCATATGTGATTATTTTACAAGTTTGATAACACTTCTATTTGCATTGAGTTTGTCCCTCATTCCTTTAGTTTTTAAATCCAGATGTCTTGTATTGGAGTTAGAACCAAATCTTTGAATTTTGTCTTCCAATCTGCTATTGTAAATGTTAAGGGGAATGGTCTCCACAGACAGGGAGAATATTTTGTTCATCAGAGACTTGATCCAAGTGGCCTCATGGTACAAGTCCAACAACACGTTCAATTTTGCATCCATGGAGGACCACATGATGTTCCTTTGTTTTCAGCTATTCCACAAAATGAGGCTTCCAAAAACTATACACAGATAGCCAGTTTAAGACTTCTGAGTGTCAGGATCATCAGCCCATGATGCATCAGAGAATACTTGCAGAGTTTCTGACTCTGACAGATATTTGAGCTGCAGTAAATGGTTTTAGGTCAATTTCAGATATTTCCAGGTTTTCTTCAATTCATTCCAGTGTGTGATTCCTGGCTTAACTGAGAACCAAGCTAAACTTGATACAAAAAAACTGATGTTGGGTCTGGTGTAGCAAGCTATGTGGTTGATAATTCCTATTTATGATTGATAGTTGATGTTCAGAGCCTTGAAGGCCTCATGTTCTTCATCAGAGGCAGGCTTAAGTGGAAGATTGCACTTGAGGGGTGTAGTTGATCCCATAAAGTTTCTCAGGCCTAGTTTGACAAGGCCATGTTGAATATGATTTGGTTGACTCCGCAGTATCCTGTTGGGTTCAACTTCAATTTTCATACCTAGAATGGTGTTTGGATCTTGACATGTAGAACAATTGAAGTTGCATGGAAATTTTTTTTCAAAGCCTTGAACATCACCAGCCAGAATCAAATCATGTACATGAAAGAAGAGGCAATATTTTCCATCCTCTGACAGGTAAAGACAAGGGTTGCACATAGATTTGTGAAATGAAATCTCCTTGAACCAAGCTGTCAGAGTTTTGTACCAATTCTTGGGAAACTGTTTTAGTCTGTACAGTGAATTTCTTAGTTTGAGAGATTTGGGACCACAAGTTGAGCCTTTTGGTGTTTGGATGATGACCTCTTCTATTTTTGAGTTTAGGAATGCAATTTTCACATCAAATTTTTTCACCTTTTGAGAGGATTTCAGTGCATACAGAAGCAATAATTGTAGAGTGGATGGTTTAACAGTGGTAGCAAAGTTCTCAAAGTAATCCAATCCCTCAATTTGATTAAAGCCCTGCATGCAGAGATGTGCCTTGTATTTAATTGGGTTGCCATGAAAATGTGACATCCATGGTGGTAATCCATTTGTGCTTTCTTCACAGGAAACCACATATTCATAACCCTTTGGCTCATAGTAGTGATAGAAGCCATACCTTTGAGGTGGCTTGATGGAAGAGCAATCTCAGAGAATTCTTGTAGGTTGAGCAGCAGGAGGTGGTTCTGGGATTTGAGGTGGAAATACAACTTTTTGAAGTTGAGATTGAGAAACTGGGCCCTCCTCCTCCAACAAATATGGATCAGAAATCAAGCTTAGGTAAAAATATGGGGAAAAATGATTATTGGGTGAGTCCCTGTATTCTGTAAAGACTGGAGTGTTTTTGCCTTGAGATGTGTCTATAGGCTGGTTTGTTTGAGAGTTTGATTCCGGATCACTGTAGTCCTCCCAGGAGCCATTGTTTGGAATGGTCAAGTTTGAATTTTGAGGGTTTGGAATCTTAAGGAACTTGAAATGCTTTGTGTGAATGATAGAATTATTTTTGATCAGAAGGAAATAAGAAAATAGAACAGGATTCAAGCATACTAGGATCCATTCATCTCCCTTTTACTTAGATTTTAGACCCTTCTTGCGTCAAGAGACAAGATATACACATGGATTGCCTACAGGTTTCAAGTATGTTGATGGCAAGGCATACCCATGCACCTTTTAGCAAGGTCATGCAGCGCTTTCTTCTCTCAAGATTTGATCAAGAATGAGTGGGCTAGATTTGATGAATTTGTGCCACATATTTGCAGGAAGTTGAGCATCCTTTAACATTGTCCTGGTTGACTCAATGATTGTTCTATTTTCCTGTTCTGCTTTTGTGTTGTATTCAGGATGATATGGTTTGGAGATAACCTGGAAAATTTTTTTCTTGTTGTAAAAGGACTGCAGTTTTTTTATAGAAAAATTCAGATCTAACATCTGAGAACACTTCAGTTGGAAAGTATCCTCTGCACTAATACTCCTTCTCAATTGCGTCAATGATAATGTCTGGAGTCTCCTCCTTGGAGCCCATTGGAAAAGCCCAAATGTACCCAGAAGCACTGTTGACCAAGGTCAGGATGAAAAAGTGACCTCCCCATCATTGAGGCTTGAGAGGGCCCATGAGATCCAAATGAATTCTTTCAAAGACTTTATTTGCCATTGCTGAGCTTTCCTTGAACAAAGATTTGGTCATTTTGCTCTTGAAACAGTGTATGCATTTGAAGTTCTTCTGGAAATCAGGTGGAATGTGCTCCATGAATTGCTTTAATTTTGTTATTGAGGTGTGACCATGGTTTCAATGGATTTCCATAAGATCCTCTTCAGGGGAGAAGGCCAGATTTGCAGAGAAAGTATGCAGATTAGGTGGATTTCACTTTGGAGTTTCCATTGTGTATAGATTATTAACAATTGTCCCACCAAAAACCACAGGGCCATCCTTTGAGATGTTGTATCTATTCTTCATGGCTTTTCAGGGGAATCCCGCCCGGTTTGGCGTTCCTGCACTTAGCAGGTTGATTTTCAGGCTAGGTACGTAGAACATGTTTAACAATTACAAGGTGAAGTTTTCCCAGAATAGCACAGCAGTGCCCCTCACTTTGATTTCCAGCTCAGATCCCTCCCTTCTGTTTTTAATCTGCTCTCCCTTGCAGGGAGAAATTTCCTTGAAGTATTGACTGTTTTTGATCATATTTAGAGAAGCTCTGCTGTCCAAGATGAATTTAGGTTTGGGATTTCCATGATTGAGTCACATAGTGAGTAGCACAAGGTAATGTGCCGTGGGATTTGGATTGTTCTTTCAAGAATTATACCTTGTTTGATCTTCTTCCACCATTCTGGATCCAATTCCAGATGAAGATTCCAGCAATTTTCAGCTGAGTGTAGTTTGTCTTGCTTAGGGTTATGGCAGCCTTCAGTACAACTCCAAAGTGAAAAAATTTGCTCAAGATTTTCTTTATTTCAATTCAATTACAACACTTTTAATAGTATAATCTGAGAAACATGTTGTAGATTGAGATAAGAGAGCAGAGATGATCACAAGTCAGAAAGAAATGAAAAATGAGAAGGAAAGACAAAACGTAGACCAGGAAAACAATGAGAGGGGAGAATAGGACGAGAGGAAATACCTGAGTCAAAAGCACTGCTAGCAGTCTTGGTGCCACAATCACAGGAGGGAGTGGGTTGAGTACTTGCTCCTCCTGAATTCAATTGGGTTGCCAAGGATAGGTTGCATGTGGTACATTTCTCTGTCTGGATAGGGAAGTGGGATGACAAGCCGGGAATCAAGTATTGGATTGAGAGAGGGGAGAGATGGAGTCAAAGACAACGGAGCCGTAAGGAGGTGGAGTTCCAGAAGCCTGGGGTCAAGGTAGACTTAGCACGGGTTGGAAATAATGGTGTTGGTAACGGCGCAGGTCTGCGCACTGGAGGCTGCGGGAGCAACTGGATTGCCACTGGATCTTTAGTTGAAACTCCTCCTAGATTCAGCAGAGGTGAGGTGAAGTTGGAGTCTGGCCTGTACCACCTTCACGTACCCAAGGGGCTTGGTGAGGATGTCTGCAATCATTTTGTACATTGATGTGTGTTTGATGGACAGCATTGATTTGGACACAAGTTCACGCACATACTGAAATCTGATCTCAATGTTCCGGGATTTGGGGTTTAACTGGGCTTCCTTGCTTATGAAGTTTGCCCCCTGATTATCATTCTTTATTTTTGGCTTTGAGATCCAGATGCCAAGTCCAAGGATGAGCATTGACAACCACCTGACTTGTTTTGCACACAGAATTATTGCCACAAGCTCCACTTCCGTCATAGACTGGGCCACAATGGTCTGCTTCTTAGTGGTCCAACTAATGGGGTTACCATATAGCGTGATGACATAGCCGGAGGTTGATTTCTGAGTAGTGATAGATTGTCTGTAATCAGCGTCTTCCCACCCGCACAAATGATCCCTAGGGTTGGAGGACTTTGTGAACAAGAGCCCCATGGATTTTGTTGTCTTCAGGTATCAAAATAAATGTTTGACCATTTTCCACTGGGCTTGAGTTGGCTTGTTTGCAAATTGGGATAACAAATTTACTGTGAATTGGATGTTGGGTCTTGTATGGATGGCTAAGTGTATGAGGGTCCCTAGCACCTTTTGCATATTCTTCACATCAAATTCCGGTGACTCCTGTCCTACCACTTCATGTATGTTCATAGGGGCAGGTGCCTTTACTGCATTGAGATGTTCAAATCCAAAGTCCTTCAAGGCCTTCTCTGTGAAGTCATTCTGATGGAGCTTGAGGGAACCATCCTGACGCCACTCCAGAGTGTAGCCCAGATGTTGAGTGGGACGGTCTTGGAGCTTTATTTTATATTTACCCCCCAGAAGTTCCAGAAACTGCTCAATTTCCTTTTGGTTCACCCCAACAACCAGCCCCTTGTCCACGTGCAAGTGTAACCACATTGAATTTGAATTGTTAACAAAGATGGACTTGTTGCCCGTTGACGGGGTCATGCCAAGTGATAGGAGTGTTTTTGTCAGGTGGGTGCGCCAGCACCTGGGGGCTTGTTTGGTTCCGTAGAGTGACTTATTAAGCTTCCAAACCCAATCCTCCTTTCCTGGTACCTCAAAACCCGCCACTTGCGCCATGTGAATAACCACATCAATGTTGCCATAAAGAAACGCTGTTTTGACGTTGAACTGGAACACATGCCAGTCATTTTGAATAGCAGCTGATAGGAGTGCCCAGAAATATTTGCTCAGGCCAACCAAAGAGTAGGTATTGAGGTAGTGTCTACGGTACTCTTGGTGATTCCCAAAACAGACCCATCTTGACTTGCATCAAGTGACTTTGCCAAACTTGTTCTTTTTTTGGACCAGCCGCCACATCGCACCTATGACTTTGTTTTTGGTTGGTTGGGGAACAAGAGTTCCGGTCTCATGCATTAGGAGTGACTGATTTTTGGTTGTCATTGACTCAATCTGAAGAGTGTAATATGAGGAGAAGGGTAATTTGGAGAAGGAAGGAATACAGTAGGCTTCTGAATAGCCAAAGGAGGAGTATTGATAAGGCTAAAAAGAGCCAAAGGGGAGGAGATATTACTTTTAAAGTCAAGTGGAACTGATCTGAAAAGGAGGAAGGGACACTTTGGTTTAGTTGTCTGGTAATCAGATGAGTTTCATTCCTGGTCCAAGGGGAGGACCAGTATTTAAGCACAACTGGAGAACCCCCAAAAGGGGCCTAAGACAGAAGGTTAGTGACAACAAGAGAGCCCCAGAAGGGGCCTGAGACATGAGTAGTTATTTAATGGGAAAAGTAAGTTAGAGATAAAGGTAACTAAATTTGTTAGTTACAGAATATGAACATCAAAAAGACAACACACCACCTTAACTGACAAATTTAGGAACCAATTTAAGACCAGCAAACATTCCAGAGATTCATGAGAAATGAGAGGAGAATATGAGAATGATAGAGATATGAGAGTTGAGTAATAAATGACAAGACACCACCTTGTCAGGATATGATATGGGGAATGATAGCCTATTTTAAGAGGAGCAACAAGGACCTCAGGCATAGTTGCCTAGCTTAATGGGGAAGAATGATATGATGATGATGATGGTGGTGATCAGGGTAATGGTATAGCTTAATGGGTGAGAATGATATGATGATGATGGTGATGGTGATGGTGATGGTGATGGTGATGGTGATGGTGATGGTGATGGTGACGGTAATGGTGATGATAATGGTAATGGTGATGGTGATGGTGATGGTTTTAGAGATGAAGTTGGAATGGAGTGGTGACAGTTATTTTATGATGGTGGGTGATGGCAGTATTGAATGGTAATGAATGTGATTATGGTAAAGATTGAGGGTGGATAGTAGGGAGATATATAGATAGTATTGAACAAAAGAGGAAGGGATTCCAACACACCAGCCTGTTCAATACTAGATGAGGAATGTTTGCATGTTTTCAAAGTTGATTGTTGATGTAGATGATGATAATAGTGTTGAGAGTAGATTGTTGGTAAGTTTGATGGTTAAATTGGATGATGGGAGTATTGATAGAGGAGATTGTGTGGGTAGTGATGTAGCAGGTGAAGCCAATGAGATCAAGGAGATGAAGCAATGGTAGTTGAGGTAGCAGGTGGAGCAGATGAGATGGATGGGAGCGAGCGAGTGGTGATGTAGCATGAGGAATGAGGCAAGCAAGTAATGATGTAGCATGAGGAGCGGATGAGATGCATGGGAGCAAGCGAGTGGTGATGTAGCATGAGGAATGGGGCAAGCGAGTAATGATGTAGCATGAGGAGCGGACGAGATGAAATGAGGAGAGATGTAGCGGGTGGAGCAATGGGAGAATGACAAGGGTGACAGGACGGGCCAAATGAATGGACCACCCCAAAGGAATGATTGTTGTAGTCTGATGAATTGATGAGAGGAGATGAGGTGGAAAAGATGGTGAGCGACCCAGTCGGAGATTGAGGATGAGAAGCAATGAAGGTTGCAAGCAAGGTTAAAGAGCAATCAAGCGCAGGCGGAGGTGAGCAAGGGAGCGACAAGGTCGCCATTGAGGTTGTCATCAAGACAGCGAGAGAAGTGGCGGACAAGCGAGGAGAGGAGCTCGACCGATGTTGCAATCAAGGTGGAGGAGAATGTTGCAAGAGCAAGGCTGAAAGACAATGAGAGGGGAAATCAAGCGAGATGGGGATGATGGATTGAGGAGGGAGTTGTGAGGAGATGAGGAGGATTAATGGTGAGACCACCAAGTATGGGGATTGGTGGTTGAGAGGTTTGAGAGGAGGCAGATGGGAGTCCAAGTTGAGGGTAGTATTTGGGCCCAAGTTCCAAGCTCAAAGTTTGTCAGTCTTGGTTTTGGCTGCCAACAAGATTAGTTTGTCCAGAAGGTCATTCTTGTCATCATCCTTGGACTCGTAGCGGCGTTGTTTGGAAGATTCTCAGAGGAGTTGAGTGAGCAATAAGGGGAAGCAGGAGCGGTGATGGATGGGATTGGAGGGGAATTGAGAAGGGTTGACGGATGGAGAGGACGGAGGTAGAGGTGAGCAGCAATTGGGATTGGAGGATTGAATGACAGTCAAAGAACACCCAGCGAGGATCCTACTTGAGGCACCAATGGACCAAATTAAGGTAGCAATGGACCAAACAACTTGAGCAGCAGCCAGACTGCTTGTCTTGAGGAGAGCAAGATGAAACAGCAAAAGGTGGTAGATTGAAAGATGGGAGGATTGGGATGAAGGGGCAGAGATCAAACGTAGGTGATCAAATGTTGAGCATGATTGGAGGATGATTGGAGGAAGACGTTGGTGATCAAGGATGAGTGCAAGAGGAGAGGAGTATTGGGGAGATTGTCAATAGATCCGGATGACCATTGTGAACATTTAATTGAGCGGCCCGACTGAGTAGATCACCAACGGTTGTAGATGGCCCCAATGAGGATCTTGAGGAGGATGGTACCAGGGATTGAGAGGATAATTGAGAGATGGAAAAAGGATAGTTGCACATGGTGATTGGGGATTTGGAGTGATATGAGAAAATTGGTAAAGGTTGAGCAAGGATGAGGATGAGTAGTGAGGATGAAAGTTGGGAGAGATCATAATGGTAAGTAAACCAGTTGGAACAATGAAGTTGACTGGATAGCCTAGTGGGATGAGATTTTGGCTTTTAACCATGAAGAGTTTAATATGAGGAGAAGGGTAATTTGGAGAAAGAAGGAATACGGTAGGCTTCTGAATAGCCAAAGGAGGAGTATTGATAAGGCTACAAAGAGCCAAAGGGGAGGAGATATTACTTGTAAAGTCAAGTGGAACTGATATGAAAAGGAGGAAGGGACACTTTGGTTTAGTTGTCTGGTAATCAGATGAGTTTCATTCCTGGTCCAAGGGGAGGACCAGTATTTAAGCACAACTGGAGAACCCCCAAAAGGGGCCTAAGACAGAAGGTTAGTGACAACTAGAGAGCCCCAGAAGGGGCCTGAGACATGAGTAGTTATTTAATGGGAAAAGTAAGTTAGAGATAAAGTTAACTAAATTTGTTAGTTACAGAATATGAACATCAAAAAGACAACACAATCCACTTAGGCCGCTTGTCTGGATCCGCAAAGGCTTTTTCCACCAAGATCAACTCACTAACTAGGGATTTGTCCGCAGTGCCATTTTTGGGGGGGGGCATTGTTGGGGGGGGGCATCAGGCTGACTTCTGGATGTTTGCAGGATAGCAGGGGGATCAATGTTGGAGGACACATCCCGGGGAGCTTTGTTGTAGTATGGCACGTACGCATAGCCCTTGGGGACCAAAACGGGAAGGGGTGGCAGTTGAGAAGAAGCAATCTTGGTGGCAGCTGGTCAAGGTGGTGTGGTGCGCTCTGGGCTGCAAGGAGGGAAGGGGACAGGGTCCCCATGAGGCATGGATTCAATCATCTTGTGGCACTTATGTTTCCGGGGCTGAGAGATGGGGAGAAGTACAGAGGAAGTGTTTTTCTCTGTCGCGGGGATCTTTGCGGCCTGTGGGAGTGAGGATGGTGATTTTTTTAAGGATTGAGTGGAGTGATACGGAAAGACAAGACGGGTTGGCGTGAAGTCCCAGATTACCACCACCCTCCGTTTTTTTGGGTCCAAGAACCGCCCTGCATCCAAGTACCGTTCATACCCAAGGAATACAAGGGGTTTGGATTGAATATCCAGCTTTGACGGGGGAGAGATGTGCACATGTACCTTTAGACCAAAAAGGATTAGGGTCAGTATGTATTGCACAGGCTCTATGGTGGCATTTGCGGTGAGTAGGGTGCTAACCAGAAACTTCCAGCCAAGCGATGCAGAGGGAAGAATGTGTAAAAGTGAAAAGAGCTGAAGCTCAAATGGGATGAAGGGATTAATAAATGAGTGAAAGGAGCTTGTAACGTCAAGCGTAACGGACCTGAGATCAGGAGGAAAAGGAAACTCTGGTTGATGTAATTGGCTGAACAGATGATGAATTCCACTTGAGAGCACTGGTTTTTATATAGAATAAATACACTATAGGCTGACAAGTGGTTGAGTACAAAATGAATAAGGTAAAATTAGCATAAGCAGTTTAAGTGACATGGTCAGTGAAATGCTATGACTAAAGAGTCTGATAGCCATGACTAAGCAGTCTAATAATCAAAATACTACAACACAGCCCAGTTACATTTTACCTGTTGTTTTAGTGCTTGAAGTTTAACAATAATAAGATCAAATCAATCCAATCAATGGTACTCTGAACTCCAGTGAAAGTCACATAAATAAAAACTCAAACTCTAAAACACCCGCTTGAATTGCACTGGAGGAAGTTACTGTCCAAAAAAGGAATCTAACTCTTTTTCTTCAATTAACATAATGTTCTACTAACTGTTGGAATAATTCTACATACAGGTTAGTGACTGATTAATAAGATGAGCTGAATGACTGGTAAACTTCCTGGGGCATTTCTGATTCTAACTGCTATCTTAATGATTTCTACTATTTGCTGGAAAATTCTTCAGTTCAAATGGTGAATTACTTTCAAGATGCGTTGAATTTGTTCAAGTTTGGGTTTAATTGTGTGGAACAGACTTGTTTGAGTTGGTTGATTTTTGGAGTTGAGTACTGGAATACATAATAGATTGATGGATGATTGATGAAAGAAAATATAGGATGAGAATGAGTGGACACCAGAAGATCTGGCCAAGGTCTTGTGGGTATGGTACTCATTGCAAAGTTGAGGGGCGTTGGACTTGCGGGGTTCAAACTTGATTGCAACGGATCTTGTTGAACAAGTTGGATGGCACTTTTATTGTTCCCAGCAAAATCAATGTAGGCCTAGTCAACAACAAGTAGTCTGTTGAATTTTTTTGTTGGATAAGATTTCTTTTATTGTTTTGATCTGTGAGGGGGGATGATTTGATGAGTGATCTAACCAAAAATCGGGTTGGCTGTTCCTTTTCAGCCTTGAACAAGTTACTTGAGACTACTTGGCGGCCCGTGCTAACCTTCTCCAACTGTTTGCAAGTCGGTCCATTGAGGGTTTCAAACAAAGTGCCGGTCATTTGAGGCCATATTGCAGAGCAAATCCAAAACGCTTCACGCGCCGTTTCACAGACCATAGGGCTTGCATCAGCCAAGGATTGTTTCAACGCCTTCTTGATTAATCTGAGTCCACCTCCCAAGTCAATCTGAGATTTGGATCGCTGCCTGTGACACTCCAAAAACTCCTTCAAGCGGGCAATTCCGGCAACGCAAGCTTGTACAGTCTTCTCCTTGACACAGACCAAAATGTACTGAAGCAGACAAGGGTGAGAGGGAACCAATTTGATGAGGGCCAAGACTGCGGCCTGTGGGGCCTGAAAGACAATTTTCTTTGTTTGGGATGCCATTTGGAGTAATGGGGGAAGAATGATGTCAATGAGCGGATCAAGAGCTTGACAAAGTGAGCTGAGTTTGACAAAGGCATTACAGACTAAAACGGCCATAGTTGTTGGCAAGGATGACAGAGACTTTAATAAGACCTCTGAGATAGACTTGAGACCAGCATTACAGACTCCAATGGCCATAGTTGTTTTCAAGGATGACAGAGACTTTAATAAGCCCTCTGAGATAGACTTGAGACCAATGATGAAATCAGGAGTGTACTGAGTGTGGACGTTAGTTTTGATCATCCCACGGAGCGTGTTCAGATTTGCTTCTCGAGCTTGCCAATTGTGCTTGGTTTCTTTACCTTCCCAAGGAGGCGGCATCTTGGCAAAGATAGATTCCAATTTGCAAGGACCCAACACAAAGACCGGATGGATGATTCCGGAGGCAGGTGAAGAGTCCAAACCGGGTGGACCAGACTGTGAACTAGCTAACAAATCAACGAGGTGGGATCAAGTATGGCCACTCGTTTGGGATTACTTTATAATCTAAACCATTGAAAAACTTTTGAGGGTCCAATGAGAAGTGGGTGAGTCTCAAAGGGTCCAAGGAGGTTAACTCAAACTTGATGCTTGTCATCTGATGATGATGATCCCGGCTTCAGACCTGGTTCTGGTTTGCTGGGATAGAGTTTGAACCTTGGTTGATATGATTGGATGATCTCTTGATTCTTGAGGATGATCTGATTGTTATTGGCTTCTTGCTCAGATTCTGTATTGGAATCCAACTTGCTTCTATCCTAGCCATCCTTTGACTACAAAAGGCTCATCCTCATCTCACCCCCTTGCCAAAAGAGTCAAATCTCAGGACATACAACTCAAATGGGACATTTAGCAAGCCACACAGCCCATTTGAGTCGTGTAGCATGCCATACAGCCCATTTGAGCCGTGTAGCATGCCCCATGGCTCATTTGAGTCGTGTAGCGTGCCACATGGCCCATTGAGCCGTGTACAGAGTCGTGTACACCGCTCAAATGAGCTGTGAATTTAAAATTAACCATAGGAATATTCAATCTCAAAATTTTCAAAAAAACCTCCAAAAAATTGGTTGAAAATACAAACAGGATTACTGAAATTTGTTTACTATTTGACTCTGATTTGGAATTTAACTGGTTTTCCTTGAGTGCTGTATTTGAAAGGAAATAATGGATCCCCAGAATAAATGATGTGCAAAATCCTATTTATGGAATCAGAAGGCTCAATCTTCTCCCTGTCTTAAGTATCAACCCATGGCTTAAGAATTATTTGGAAGTATTTTTGAAATGTTTGGAGTTGAGAAAAAAATATTGTGTTTTCCAGAATAAATATTGGAGTCCTCAATTTAATACTGCTATCAATCTTGAAGTTTCTCTGTGTAAATTGAGATCAAATTGGAACAGGAAATATATTGATTGCTTGTAAATGATATTCTCAATTTTTTAAGGGAAATTCAACTCATATACCCAAAGATTTATCATGGGTATCTGAGAGTTTTTATTCTTGTCCCTTTTTTAGCCAACTGAGGAAAATCAGAGGGAGATGTCTCAGTTCAAGAATATGGAAGAATTGTCATCTTGTATTGGCCTTTTTGATATAAGCAACATCTCCTTCATTCAAAAAAACTAAACTTGGTGGAAAAACCTATTTTGATTGGAAGAAAGGCTCATCCATCCTTCTATTTAAAACCATTTTTTACAATAATCTGACGAAAAAAATTCATTTTTGCAATTATATAATTTTTTTAAAAAGTAAAATAAAATAGAAAAAAGAGTTTCACCTTATTTTGATATTCAAAGATCATTTTGTGATTCATAAATTTTAAACTGGATTCAGATTGTGCAAGGAACTCAGAATCAAGTTGACCACAATAAATAAATCCTAGTAAAATAAGCTCATTCCAATTGTAGATGCATGACTCCTGAATCCTGGAAGTCCTCTCCTGATTATCAAGATAAGAAATATTTTGAATATCATCCATCCAAATAAAGTTAAGATTGAGCTTTGTATAGGAGTCCTGAAAAGAGGATGGGCCAGGTTAAAATAAGTTTAGAAACAGCTAAAAAATTCAAAGAAATTGAGATATTCATTGAATTTATTGTCTCTTGTGTTATCCCCCATAATATATTCTCCAAAATTAAAGATGGATTGGATGAAATATTTCAAGAAAATATTTGTGATTACCTTCGAATACTATGGTGGAATATTATTGAACCACAAAGTGAAACTTGGGAATAAAACACTCTGCCTATTGGAAAAATTGTACACACACAACACATGTACATTTTATAAACTATAATCAACCCAAAAGTTAGAAAACTTTTGGAGTTGTTGTATTGTAATTTGATTTAAATAATAAATTGCTGTTTAGTTTTGTTTGTCCATGGGAACAGTGGAAATCTCAATCCCCCTATGTTTCACCATGGATGTGTTTACAGACTTAATTAAAAGTGTTTTTAACAAAGCTTTGGTGGAATCTAGGGATTTGGGTAGGGAGTTGGAAAAGACAAAATTGGAAGCCCCAATTGAATCCTCTTTGAGGGTTACAATTGAGGAACAAGATTTTTCTTCACAACTGGAATTGACTCAAGGTGGTGAGTCACATTTCATATTTCATTTGAATGAGAAGGATTAGGCTTTATCAATACACTAACATAACCATGTGGGGTATAAATATGAAACTAAGGGGTTCCAGAACTGCTTGAACTTCCTCCTGTGAGATCCTTTGATATTATGGAAGAAGAAAAGAATTATTTTCAGAAATGGGAAGTCATGCATGGATACGCATTGAAAAAATACAATTCAAGGAAGGATAAATATGAAGATATAGCTTGTGACAGATTGGGTGTATATGAGGGGCCATGACTCACCAAATGTCAAAGGAAAACTCACAAAATGCAGGTTGGGTTTTGATTTATGATCTGAGCAAGTTTCACAGTGTGGCATCTCTCCATTAGAAATTTCCTACACAACCATAAACCATCTGAAAACCTCTCAGTGCATCCTCAACTGAGGAGAAACTCTGGTCAAGCCTTGGATCACCTTAAGGAAGGCATGAAGGATGGGCTCAATAAAATTCAACTCAAAAGGAAATTGAGGAAGATTGATAGTGTAGATGAAATTCAAAATAGAACAATCAATAACACTAAGCACAAGGTGAAGCTTTCTGAACTTCAAGGGAAAAAGTTTATGGGCCCTCTATTTGAAATGCTCCAGGAAACACAGTGTTTTTCCAGTTAAAAATTTGGTGGAGAGGGTCACTTAGAGGCCCTTTTCTTGGCTTATCCTGATTCTATAGAACTTTTCAAAAAATTCTATCATGTTGCTTTGTTGGATTGTACTTATAAAACAAATAGGTACAACATCCCTCTATTGCATGTTGTAGGAATGACATCCAATAGGAAAACTTTTAAAAAGGATTTTGTTTTTATAACAAAAGAAACATATGAGCTCTACAGTTGGGCATTGAATGTATTAAAGGAGTTGGCTTATGATCCCAAGGGGCTTCCCAAAGTCTTTGTTACAGAACATGAAAAAGCTCTGATTTGGGCTATTGAACATAGGTTCCCTGATTCATCCAGACAGTTGTGCTCCTGGAACTTTTCTAAAAATATTCAAGCAAATTTTCAAGTTTGCTTTAGTAATGACAATGAAGGATGGCAAAGTTTTATGAATCTGTGGGAAAGGTATGGGGCCTCTAAAACCAAGGAGGAGGCAGAAGTCAATGATACAGCACTCAGATTATGCTCATTTCTTTCTTCTCCTGTTCATCTCTGCTGGGAATGCTGATGTTGAGACTTGTATACAATGTTTCTTGAAGGACCATGAGGATGTGCTTGAGTATATTTAAAATGATATTTTCCCTATCAAAGAGACATTTGTATTGGCATGGACATGTGTCCACCCATAACTTGGGAAATAAAACAACCTCTTGGGTAGAAGGGGCCCATTCTTGATTCAAAGGATTGCTTGTGGGATACTTGGGGAACATTTTGGATGTGGGGAAACACCTTGAAGGAACAATTCAAAGCCAAATCTAATCAGTGCATGTGTCACTTCAAAACTCTTGAATAAAGTTGGGAACTGTTCTTCCAAAAGAACTTTTAACTTTGGGTTAAAAATTTCAATTGAGGCAATTAAACTCATTGGTGAAAAATTTGAGAAGTGAAGGCGTAAACATGATGGCAAGGTGTTCTAAAAGTCAAATTTGAAAACAATGCACTTTCCATGTTCCCAAATTCTAGGTGAAATTCTAGCACTTAGAGGATCAATTGTTGTGGAGGATGTTCATCCTCAGTGGAGGTTAGGCTATGACCCTTCCAGTTAAGTAAGTTTACTTTTTGTGGTTTTTGAAGGGTACCAATTATATGAATGAAATAAATAATAGGATTGAAAGAAATAATAGGATTGAAAGAAATAATAGGATTGAAAGAAATAATAGGATTGAAAGAAATTATAGGATTGACAGATTAATTGTTGTTTTTTTTGAAAGATTGACACAGATTGAGTGCTTGAAAAATCTAAATTGTTTCAAAAGTACAATTCTATGGTTATGGGACAACCTCAACCAGTTAGATTGGACATATTGAAGTCCCTGATCAATCATAAATCTAGTTTGATTTCCAAGCCACAGCTTGAGCCAAAGGCCTTATGTTCCAGCTTTGGTTGACCCAAAGTGAAACCAACTTGTTGTGAAATTCAAAAATTTGAACAAATTGAGGGACAACTTAAGAGGGAAGAAAAGGGTTAAAGGAGAAACAAAAAGATGAAAAATTTTAAGTCTTTTATTTTGAGAAGTGTTCATTTTTATGTTTAATCAACTGATGGAGAAATAGCTATAGTACAAGTCAGGCTCTTCATCTGAATTTTGTTAAAATACGTATGCACTTATGCGTGTGCTATGTATAAGTGTAATCCAAATGGGATGCACATATGGGCCTCTCCGGCCCATTGGACACTCACATGGACCATATGGGCCTGTGTGGATGTCACTGATTTGGGGAAACTGGCCTCAAAACGCGTGAAACAGGCCCGGTGGGGGATATGGGAAAATACAGCCAGATGGGCTTTTATGGGCATAATTGGGCCCAAGGTTTATTTTGGACATACTTGAACAGACAGGCTGGCCCGCCAAAGTGTGTTTGTCTCAGTCTTTGGGCTTGGGGTCAAAGCCTGTGTTGCAGCCCGTGCTGCGGCCCCCTTGGGGCCGCTTGTATTCCTTGGTTTGGCCCACGCAGGGCCTGACGGCCCTCTTGGGGCTGTCACGGCAGCCAAGGGATCCCGCGGGGGCCCGTCCGGTCGCAAACAACCGCCACCGCCGGGGGAGCAAGGGCCAGCGGCCCTGGCTCCCTCCCCCTCCCCTTGCTTGCCATTGCGAGGGGGAGGGGGTGGCTGGCTGGGTTGAACCAGCCAGCGACCAACCGCAATGAGGTGGTTGGTCAGGGCAGGGGGGATTTCATCACCCCCTTGCCCAAAGGATGACGAGGCCGGCTGCAAGGAGAGCAATTGGCGGTGGCAGGGATCTGATCACCCCTCCACCATCAAAGCAAAGCAGAGACCAGGGGCGCTCTCCCCCCCCTTTACCAAGGGGGAGGAGCAATGGGGCTGAGGGGATTTGACCACCCCCCAGCCCACTTCAATTGACAACGCCCTGGGGGTTTCAACCCCCAGGGCCCCTGGTAGGGAGAATTGACCTCCCCCTCCAGTGATCTGAGAGAAAGAGGGGGGGGGACAGCATGTCCGCTGGTCACACCCCCCCCATGTGAGTCTGAGACCAGACCCAGGTGTGTCCTGGGTCCCACCTGGCAATTTTTATGGCCAGGGGCTGGTTGCATGAGGAGACCAGCCAGTGTGTGAGGCAATAGCACCGGTTGTAACAGACAACCGGACCAGGGATTGAACAGCACAGGGGCTGGTTCAGCCCTGTAAGTGTGGAAACACCAGAATGGACCGGAATGGGCTGGTTGTAAAGGTTCAGGGACTGATGCCATGTGGGCCAATGTAGCCCAAACCAAGTAACAAGGCCTGTAGAGCCTTTGGAGCTCTTTTGGGTCGGAAAATTTACCTTTTGCCTTGTTTTATCATGGGCTCACAAATGGCCAATCTTTTGTACTTAAGGAGCTCTTCTCCCTGCTGTTTTGAATCCATCCATTCATCATCCAATCAAATTCATGAACAATATCATCCAACGTGTTTCGCCATTGTGAGAGCCCATCAAGCAATTATTGACACAAAGTGTCCAGCATTTCTTTTGCTTTAAATAATGCTCATTTTCCTAAGATAATTGCTGGCCATAATTATAACAAATTTCATAATTCAGAGGAAGAGACTGAAAGTGAATTAGGCTCCCTTCATTTGGAATTGGAAACCTTTTTGAAGGAAGAAGAAGAAGGAATGAAGGAGTCAAACAGAAGCTCATCTTTGGTGATTATCAATTTATTTAGATTCCAATTTTGGCTAATTAATTTTTTATTGTAGCAACCAAAAGGGAATTAAGTCAATAAAATACCTGAGAACTTAAATAGGTTCTTGGGGGAGGTTTGGGATCTGGTTGGTGATGGGAATTGTGGATTTAGAGTCATTGCAAAATCACTTGGGTATGATGAGCATGGACGGTTTAAAGTACCAAAGAAATTATTGAAAAATTGAGGAAAAAGAAGACTTGCTATTCTAAGATCCTTGGTGGAATTAAAGACCTTGAAAATATAGAACAAAGAATTGATGTGAAAGACATCAATGAAAGGATTCCATCTTCAGAATGGCTTTCAAGCTTGAGATGGGCCAACTAATAGCTGATACTTATGGAAGAACAATATGTTTCATTTCATTATACTCATTTTGTACTTATACTTGTATCAAATTGGGTGTAAGAGAAATATCAGATCACATCTTCATTTGCTTTGTAAACAATAATCACCAGGTTCATCTTGTACTTGTGGGAGAAATGATTTCAACCCCACCAATTGTTTCAAAACCAGCATCTGTTTGGTTTGATCATCTAAAAGATCAACTAGAGTTGTATTCCAACTTATAAACCTCATTTTTATTTAATGTTTTTGTTTTTGTTTCTGGTTCTGATCTTGTAATTCTATTAATATAAAAGGTTATCAAATTTTGAACATCATCATTTTGAGTGTTTTGAGTTAACATAATTATATTGTGTGTTTTTGATGAGATTTTATTGGTAGTTCAGTTCAAATTTTGTTGGGCTGATCCCATCATAAGGAGTATTTTTGCTTCTTGTGATGTATTAGCTTATCACAAGTTGAACTTGTTTCTTTATGGTGTTTTTACTTTAGGGCCTTTCCAACAAGGTGGAATTGATAGAAGTCTTTTTTTGTTTTTTTAATTTTGGGGTAGTCCATTTAGGTGGGTTTGATACAAGTTGACCTCATTGGATCAGCTTGGCACAAGTTGACCTTATATTTTTTGGCATTTTTAATTTAGAGCTGGTCCATAGACTTTCATTGTTTATTCAATATTTGGTTTTTTTAATTTAGGGATGGTCCATAGAATTTTGCATTGTTTATTTATATGGGCTAAGCATTCATCGCCCCAGAGTTTTGAAATTTTTAGAATTTCCTTTTAATTTTTTTTTTCCAATTTTTTGATTTTTTTTAGTTTTTTTGGTGTTTTTTTTTTGTTTTGTTTTGGTTTATTTTTGTTTCTTCAATTTTTTATATATTTTTCCTTATTTTTATTTATGCAATTAGTTTTCTAATGCATCCAACTATTTATTTTACACATTTTGATGTTCTTGCACCATTGCACCCCTTCAATATTTCATGCAGCAAAACTTTATTTCACGCATGTTTCAAGAATTGATTTTTTTCATTTCTGACTCTGAAGACCCGTAGAAGGGGCTCTTAAAGCCATGAAAAAATATTTGTTAATTTTGGAGCCATTAGAACCCCTTCAAAAATTCAATCAAAAAATCAAAAAAATCCGTAAAAACAAATTTTTGCATGTGTTTTTGGATCCTTATTTTGGCCATTTTAATTGTTTTTTTTTTTTTTTGAATATTTCAGCTGTCATAAATTTTTAATAAAATTTAAAGATCTTCAAAATATTCATTTCATATTTTTTGGATGTATCCTTTCACCTTAATAAATTCCTTCAAGAAACACAAAAGATTGAAAAAATCAAATTTCTCTTTGGACATTTGAATCCTTTTATTTTCTTTTTTATTTAATTTTTTTTGGGTAACTCAAGCTATCACAGAGTTAAAAAAACAGTTGAGGAGAAATTATGTCTTTATTTCAGATTTTTTGGATTTATCATTTTACCTTAAACATTTACGTCAAAAAGAGCAAAAATTTCAAAAAACTCCATTTTCTCATTGGACTTTTGGATCCTTTTTTTTGCTTTTTTGATGAATTTCTTTTGGGGTTTTCAAGCTTTTATCAATTCATAACAGCTATAAAAGAGCTTTTCATTTTTTTTATAGAATTTTTGGATGTAATTTTTTACTTTTGAAAATTCCATCAAAAAACAAAACAATTCAAAAAATTCACTTTTCTCACTGAATTTTTGAATCCTTTTGTTGACCTTTATAATTGATTTTTTTTGGTGATTCAACCTTTTTAGAATGTTAAAAAAACAAAAAAAATTTCATCAATAATTTTTAAAGATCATCTGCATGTATGTATACACCTTAAAAACTTCATTCAAGAAATTCAAAATAAGGAAAAAATATGGATACAAATATTAAAATTTATTCAACTATGATTGGTTTTATTTTTCTACTTGATTTTTTTTGAGGGAACAAAATCTCATTACCAAGATCCAAATTTCTCCGAAAAATTTTTCTACAAGATTTGGAATGCTTTTTCACAAAGCTTGTCCAAAGTGGATCTAACCTGGGAGCTGGCCAATGATCAGACTCGAACTTGGATGAGACTATATGTTTGGATTCTTCTAAAATAATGAAGAAAATAGGAGAAGTTTTGGAATTTGGAGTGAGAGGGAAATTCAGAGGAAGATAAGTGCAAGACTTTGAATAAGAAAACAGAACCACAGGACACTTATAAAGTTCACCCAGAAGGAAACCATGGCATGGAAATTTCATCCACATATTCATGGGAGCTGGGCCATAAAGGTGGTTCAGTTGCCTTCTTGCTTCTTGGAAATTTTCACCCCAGATATCACGCATTAATGTTGTTTCCTTGAAAATTAGGTTTGAATAAAGCTTTTTCACCAATTATTTCATTAATTAAATCCAGTCTTCTGAGTTCCTCCCCAAACAAATGGCTGCTGCTCTAAAGCCACAGTTCCCATCCCCTATTTCATCTTGAACATGTGAGATATTTGGAATGGCTGTTTTTGGGGAATTATTTTCTTTGTATTGGAACTAAAACCAAAAATCAGAATTGTTTATAACAGAAATATGGACCAAAGATAATGTGCGGGAAACCTAGAGGAAGAACCCAAAAGAAATCAGACAAAATTAAAAAATGAGAAAATACCAAATGTACTCACTTTATCACTGATTGTTGGGGCTGCTAATACCTTCCTCCCAGGAGGATGTTTAGGAGCATAAACATCTTAATTGGATACCTTTAGTCTCTTGATTCTTGTACCCACATTGTATTCAGGAGAAGAAACTGGCTTTTTCACAATGGTTCCAGACCTCTGATAAATGTTTGAATGAAAAAATGAATGAAAAATAATACCCAAGAAATTAGCCCAAAAAAAGAAAATTAAAGCTCACCATCTTAATTGAATCAACATCTGGTAGCTCTTTATCTTCTGAATATTCCCCTTCATCCAAATCTGGCACCTCATCATCTTCTGAATTTTTCTCTTCAGTCAGGAATTCACTCCATGTCAAAAAAATGACAAGCAATCATTAAAAAAAAACAACACATTGCAGAAAAAACAAGTATAGTTGTAAAATTGCCTCTTCCTATGATTCCTTCTTCTTTTTTCCCTTCAACATCCCTTGTATGGCTTTTCACCTTCTTGAAACCTGAACACATAAGAAAAAAAATTAATTATGAAAGTTGATATATTTTTTTTTTCCAAAAAAATGGTGACTGACCTTGGAATTAGCTATGAATTTCTTCTTGGGCCTTCCTCTCCTCTTGGGTTCTTCAAAATATTCAAGACCAGATGGATATCTTTTTTTTGAGGACTGAGAGATCTTCTTGAAACTATTGGCTGCTCCTTTGGGCTTTCCTCTTAATTTGGATCTTTGAGTGGAATTTGGATCTTCAATTGGGGTAAGTTGATATCTGCCACTGTAAAGCTTCATGCTTTTACCCAGATAATATAGCTGTTCTCAAGGTGGCAACTTGCTGAATTATTCAATAATTTTAGTGAAATATAGGTTTTCATTACTGTCTTTGGTTGGAAATTCAAGTTTTTTTTTTAAAAATTTCAGTTGATTCAGGGCTCACAGTTAAATGGAGAAAGGAAAATCAAAACCAATCAGGAAATTGTTAATTTGAGCTTGAATCTCAAAACAAAAAAAGAGAAAAAATTGATGAGATGGGAGATTTGAAATTCCATTGAGGATGAAAATCAACAAATCGGAAGATTTCACCAATTCTGATGGCCAATTTGACTTTGTGAACACATGGTATACCCATGTAAGAAGAGTAACTACAATTTTTGCAATTGGTGGAAGAACCAGTAACTTGATTAAATTAATGAATGATTTTGAGTTCATAGTGGCTGATCTTTCCAGAAAGATGATCCACAAAGTGAGGAAAACAAATGAGATGCTTGAATTCTTGCTGAGAGGCTTCAATGGCTCTATCATGGGTTTGGATGGTGATGGAACAGGAAACTTTTTGAAATGCATTATAGAAAGAGACAATAGAAGAATTGATGAGTCTTTTAATCTAGGAGTGGGAAAATTATATTCTTGATGTACTTGTGCTTCCAAAGTGAAAGTATTTGTTTGCCAAATAGGAGAAAAATTTTATTTTTAGAGGAATCCAGTTTTCAAGAAGGTAGTCAGAAGGGGGAGGATTCCAGACCAGAGAAACTTTTGTGAAGTTTTTGTGATAGCTTCATTCAGATTTTGAATAGAACAACTGATTCCATTTTTTCTGGAATAGCTTCCATTCATATTCAGATTTAAAGTGCTTCCTGCAATGAGTTTGAATATTCTTGAAAATGTTCCAGACACATAGAGGATGATGAGAGGAAGGGAAACTGATTAAATTGAACTAATAAGTGCTTGTTCCTTGTATGTCACAATCACACTAGGCTGTTTATATTCAAAGATTTCCTGAAGTTGATTCAGGGCCCAATCATAGTTCTGTTTTTTCTCTTGAGATAAAAAACAGAAGGCAACTGAGAAGTGTCTAGCAGAATTCTTTATGCCAAGAATATGAAGAAGGGTGTTGATTATTCTCCCGCTCTCATCTATTACTGCGCCTCTGCGCGCTTGAGTACTCTTCCACTCATTTCTGACTGCGCCTCTGTGCGCGGGTGCAAACTGAGTCAAGGACAGGGACTTCCTCTCATTCACACTTGGTCTCACCCCTCCTTACCAGTCTCAAGATCATCATTGACCTACAATTCTATCATCTTCTTCCAATCATTCTATCTTCCTCTTCTTCTCTCTATTTTATTCTTTTTGCCTTTCTTATTTGCTTCCATTTCTATTTTCTTTTCCAATCTCCTCTACGACCAATATCCTACCATCAAATAATTGCTTGACTCAAATACATCAATTTGTGACCGGTAAGATGACAATATCTCCAACAAGACCTCATTGAACTCAATCTGACTCCATACTTTGAATAGTCCATCTCCGTCTATACTTGAATCCTATCTCTTTCTGTTCTTCCATTGTCTTTCCGTCCATAGATCTTCCTCAACTCAAAGCTGTCTCATTAAACAATTCTCATTGATCAACGCTGTAGGAATCTACACTGCTATCTTCCTATTTTATTTATCTTTATTTGAAGTCTCCTTCTGATGCGCTTCCTTTTTGGTTTTATTTGATTTCTCAGCCTGCTGGTTATAAGTTCTCAAGAAATCCAATCAAATCTTACTAAAGGGGCATTCCAAAATTGTTGGTTTTACACGTACAGTCCATCATGATGAGAGTAGGGCAACATTTGAGAATTTTCACGGAATCAGGGTGTGAAATGAATAATGAAGTAATTTGATCATCCACATTGTTCATTTTTTAGTAAAAAGGAGAATTCCAGAGTTCCAGTATGATTGCTTCTACAGGAGTTTTGACATCAAGGGCGTTTTTTTCTATTTGGGATCTTTTTTTGTAAATTTTAAGGAGATTTGTATGGATAGGTGATGATGAGTTTTGTATAGGAGTGTTGAGAATTTTTAAAGGGGGAACTCCAGCTTGGGATAAATTTTCAACCACCTCCTTTTTCTTCCCTTGTATTTTTCTGTGGATGGGATGAGTGGAAGGATCAATGGAAGGTGGATGGTTGTGCTCTGGGCATAGAACCTTCACCACTCAAACACCCAATCTTTTTGAAAAATTCCCTGATAACCTGAAAGGAAAATTGGTCTTTCTTGATTTTTTTTTTTAATTTGATGGTATCTTTGCTGGTTTTATATTCCCCAGAATTATCAAATTTCCAGGTGTAGGCCTGATTCTTGCAATTTGATACTCTGGTAGATATGCAATATCCATGGGACTTTGCCAATGATTGGATAGCCTCAACCAGCTCCTCCTTTGAATTATATGATAGATCAGGAGGAGGAAGCAGAGGTGTGGAATCAAGATTTTGATTATAGAAAGAAAGAGCAAGAGGAGTTGAATGAATAATTTGATTAGATGAGATAATGGAGGATGGGCCTGGTGAAACAGTTAAAAAAGTTCCAGAGTTTTTTTGATGAGAGGTTGGTGGTGTGGTGTGAAAGTGTTTGGTGTGGTGTGGTGAGGTTTGGTGAGGTGAGGTTTGGTGTGGTGTGGTGTGGTGTGGTGTGGTGTGGTGTGGTGTGGTGTGGTGTGGTGTGGTGTGGTGTGGTGTGGTGTGGTGTGGTGTGGTGTGGTGTGGTGTGGTGTGGTGTGGTGTAGTGTGGTGTGGTGTAGTGTGGTGTGGTGTGGTGTAATGTGGTAGTGGTAGGGGGTGATGGGAGGGTGGAACAGGTCACGGAAGTGGTTGATAACATAATTGGAGCGCTCCCAGATGGTTGGTGGTCCCAGGGAAACATTTTCAATCATATTGAACATATGCATGTGAAGGGCCCAAAGAAGAGTAAATTTTTCAATTTTTTTTGGTTTTTTGATGGAAATTTTTAAGGTCAAAAATGACATCCAAACATTCTGCAAAAATGTTAAAAATATCTTTAATGGTTCTCTCAAAATTCTCAAAGGTTGAAAAACCAAAAAAAATTAATCAAAATGGCAAACATAAGGATTGAAAAGTCCAATGAGATAATTGATTTTTTCAAATTTTTGCTTTTTCAAATGGATTCTTTAAGGTAAAATAATACATCAAAAAATTTGAAGAAAATATTTGAATGCTCTTTAACTTTTGTTTTGACTTGGTGATAGCATGAATCACCCAAAAAATGAAATAAAAACTAAAATAAAAAGATTCAAATATCCAAAGAGGAATTTGGTTTTTTTGATTTTTTGTGTTTTTCAAAGGAATTTTTTAAGGTATAAGGATAAATCCAAAAAATATGAAAAAAATATTTGAAAGCTCTTTAACTGTTGATTAAAAATTATGAAAGCTTGAATAAACAAAAAAAAAACAATTAAATTAACCAAAATAAGGATGCAGAAAACCCATGAAAAATTTGTTTTTATGGAATTTTTAATTTTTTGATTTCATTTTTGAAGGGGTTCTAAGGCTCCAAAACTACCAAAAATTTTTTTAGGGCTTTGAAAACTCCAGCTACGGGGCTGTGTATTCAGAAATAAAAAAATGAATTCTTGAAAATGTGTGAAATAAAGTTTTTTTGTGTGAAATATTAAATGGGTGCAACTGTGCAAGGACACCAAAATGTGTGAAATAAAGGGTTGGATGCGTGAGAAGAATAATGCCCTTTATTTATTTTATCTTATTTTAATTTTCTTTCTTTCTTTTTTTGTTTTTTCTTTTTCACCCCAAATGGGTAGTGCACGGCTGCTCACAACCCAATTTGGGTTGTAAACTGGGTTGTGAGCCAGTTCATAACCAATTTCAGTAGTGAGAAAATTTTGTTACTTTAATTGGTTGTGAGAAATGGTTCACAACCAGTTCTGGTTGTGAATCATGCCAAGCAACCCCCATTTGAGTTGTGAACAAGTTTCATAGGGTTGAAAATTTAAAATTGGCCAATTTTTATTTTTCTATTTATTTTCTTCATTTTCTTCATTATCATTATTTTCATTATTGTCATTATTGTCATTAATGTTACTATTTTAATTATTTTCTTTTTCTTCTTTTATTTTATTTTCCTTTCTTTTCTTTTCTTTTCTTTTCTTTTCTTTTCTTTTCTTTTCTTTTCTTTTCTTTTCTTTTCTTTTCTTTTCTTTTCTTTTCTTTTCTTTTCTTTTCTTTTCTTTTCTTTTCTTTTCTTTTCTTTTCTTTTCTTTTCTTTTCTTTTCTTTTCTTTTCTTTTCTTTTCTTTTCTTTTCTTTTCTTTTTCTTTTCTTTTCTTTTCTTTTCTTTTCTTTTCTTTTCTTTTCTTTTCTTTTCTTTTCTTTTCTTTTCTTTTCTTTTCTTTTCTTTTCTTTTCTTTTCTTTTCTTTTCTTTTTCTTTTCTTTTCTTTTCTTTTTCTTTTCTTTTCTTTTCTTTTCTTTTATTTTCTTTTATTTTCTTTTCTTTTCTTTTCTTTTCTTTTCTTTTCTTTTCTTTTCTTTTCTTTTCTTTTCTTTTCTTTTCTTTTCTTTTCTTTTCTTTTCTTTTCTTTTCTTTTCTTTTCTTTTCTTTTCTTTTTCTTTTCTTTTCTTTTCTTTTCTTTTCTTTTCTTTTCTTTTCTTTTCTTTTCTTTTCTTTTCTTTTCTTTTCTTTTCTTTTCTTTTCTTTTCTTTTTCTTTTCTTTTCTTTTCTTTTCTTTTCTTTTCTTTTCTTTTCTTTTCTTTTCTTTTCTTTTCTTTTCTTTTCTTTTCTCTCTTTTCTTTTCTTTTCTTTTCTTTTCTTCTTTATCTCTTCTATCCATTGTCTTTCCATTTTTTAGTTCTTCTTTTCATTCTATCTCTTTTATTTATTCAACTCCACACACAAAATACCAGCCTAAAAATTAAATAAAATTCCCAACTAAATTGATCATGAAGAATCTGCCCCTCTGCATCAAAATAATTTTGAAAAAGCTTACTGCTTTGAATTCTAAATATCTTACCCATCAGTTTCCCCCAACCTTTTAATAATTCCAAAAATCACCTCTCATTTTTTTTTACTAAGAAACATTCCCCCCTCTGGATCCCTCTCCTTCTTATAAAGATAAACCAACTAACCTCCCCCTTTCTGAGAGATTATGTTCCATGCTGCCTCACCTCCTTCCATTCCTTCCAAATTCTGATTTCAAAGGAAATTTCAATTCAACATTAAAATTGATTTTCAGCACCCTTAACCAATGCCCCTTGTGATTTTGATTTAATCAATTGAGTTGGCTTAACTTACTCAATTTTATTGTTTTATTCTTTTTGAATTAGGAAAGAATTTTTATTTCCAATTTTTTCTTTGAAAAGGGTCAAAATTTTTCTGCTTCCATCCAACCCTTTGATTTTTTAAAAATTTAAAAATAAAAATAATATGTATATATCCAATTTAAATAGGGCTTGAATGCTTAGTTTTTAGTTTAAGTTGGGAAATTTTCTCTTGGAAAATTTTTTCTCATTCATCTTGTTTTAATTTTAATAATTTTTGGGCCAGGCTAAATTTGATCCTTTAAATTTAGTAAATACATGCAATTTTGTTTGAGAAGGTGTGATTTGAGCATTTTTTTTTGAAAAGCACACCTTTTGTTGAAAATGATAAATTAAAAAATTCATTCAATAAATTCATGAATTTGGTGCATTTTCCCACTCCAAAAAGGTCTTGAACCCCAAAAGTTTTTTGCCAATTGAAAAAAAGCATGAATGCAGATGATTGAGGTTTGGAACACCTTTTTGAGGTTTAAAGGAATTTATATGGTGGAAGAATTGCCTTTTGAGGAAGTGTGCATGCCACTTTAAATTATAAAGTACTGAATGGGGTGGTAAAACAAGGACTTCAATGGAACCTTGAGCTTATGGAGGTCTTTATACATTACATCAGGCCTTGGGGGCTTAAGTAAGACCTTCAGGCACCCAGTGTAGGCTTACTAAGGTAAAAGAAATTAGAGAATTCATATTCAAAAATAAAGTAAGTTCATCTAACATGAAAAAAAATAATAAGTATTATTTTTTTCAAGAAATTCAAGACAGGGTTTCTATTAGAAAAAAAGCATTTGAAATAAGAAAAATGATAGAAATTTAATTTCTTCCAACAAAAATAAATTTTTCCAGTTGGATGTAAACACCATTGTACCAAACATTATAAAAAATATAAAGAATGCTACATAAATTTTATTTTAGATAGGATTCCAAACATATGGTTGGATTTCTAAGAAAAAAACCTTCATAGAATAAATCAACTATAAATAGAAAAATTTTAAAAATTAAGTTTTTTGAATAAAATATAAGATTTCTGATGTGATCTATAAAACTATTTTACAAATACAGGAAAGAAATAGACAAATTCTACATATATCTATTTTATGAAAGAAGTTGAAATCTGTGGAAATATCTCAAAAAAAATCCAACAAGCAAAACAATAGTAATAAAGTATAACAAATAGGGGTTATGAGAGAAAGAAAAATTTTTTTTATTTAATTTCAGTTTCCAGGAAATACCTCACTTTCAAACACACAAGGAAAAATAAAAATCCCACTTATTTCACAAAAGAAATTTCAGAATTACTGCCAAGTGAATGGGTTTTCTCAAATAAATTATATAAAGGAACTTGCAAAATATGACTTGTGTGATACCTCACTTAACATTCATTGCTTCCCACTTCCTTCCATCTTCAACCTCATTGGATATACCATAACTTTTCTCTCCATCTTTGCCTTGCTACTTCCCACTTCCAACCTCATGGATATATAAATTTCTCTTCATCTTGCTTGATACTTCACACTTCCAACCTCATTGATATATAAATCACTTTCAATCTTTATCAATACTTCCCACTTGCAACCTCATCTAAATTATGACCTCATTCAACTCATCAATTTAGTTTGTTGGCCAATTTATTGCACTCATCACTTTATTTCTCTTACTCTTCCCAAATACCCCCTCAGCAAACCCCCCCTTGCAAATGGTCCAAGAACACTTCTCCAAGGAACTCAACAGCTCAAGGTTGAAAAAAAATAAACCCTCCTAAATCACCAGCTTCCAGATTCTCTAGTCAAAAAAAGAAATCAGATAATCCCATACTTTTCAACTGGATCAAAGTTCCTGAAAATTACAAGACTTGCTTGGGAAATCAAAGCAAAAACTGGTTTTGCTGACCTCCATCTTCAAATTTCAATGGTTATATCCTTATTTCAAATTAGATAAATAAGAAAAACAAAGGTTGGATTGATCTTTCATCAAAAAAAATGAGGGAGAAATTTAATCACTATTTGTCCAGGTATAAAAAATTTCACAAAATTTTAATCTCAATGATTCTGATAAAGCAAAAGTTATCAAATCAGTTGTTGATAAACTGGACTAAATATTTGATTTTTTTATTCTCAAATGTATGAAATCTTTGTACAGAAATCCCAAATCAATCATCTTTCTGATTTTTGCTGAGCTGAAGCACTATTACTATTGTGACCTCCACTTATTTCTCTTATTCCTATTTTCTGTCTATGTTGCTTTATGTTTGTTTTCTTCTTCTCACTCTCACCGCCATGTCTCATCGGGTGCTAAGACTCCAAATCTAGAGTGGGCAACCCCTGAGCGCGACCAGCTGGCAGTCAACAAAAACCTTGACTGAACTCCTGGGAATCATCATCCACCAACTGATTATACTCAAATACTCATCCATCTACCTCATCAAGTGACCGCCGGCAGCCAGCTCAATCCAAGTAAAAATGAGTCCGACTCCATTGGTTATGATCTGTACTAACTATCTCTTCCAGATTGTTCAAGGAGCTTCTTCAGTCATCTCATACTGTTCTTGTAGCTGGTTAAATTCCAACCATCTCCTAAAAGACTTCCGTCAGTGTTGTTTACTTTCCTTTCTCCATTTCAACAAATCTTGTCTCTTCATTTCCTTTCTGATTCTGTTCCTACTCAAAATGCAGTCTGGTCTTGGTTTCCTGCCAACACTAAATCCTCACAATTTTGATTCTCAAATATCTTACCCCATTTATTCCAAGGAGATGGTAGATAATCCTCAGCAAAGCAATGAAAATGATGAGGAAAAATACAAATTATAACAAAAAGAAGGAGGGTAAATGATTTTATTTCATGATTTTATTAATTTCTTTGAAGGGAATCTTGGTCAATTTTCAAAAATAACTCCCAATATCTGGGTCACCTGGCCATATTTTAGATTCAAACTCTTCAACTGTTGAGGAGAAGATTGTAAACCAGCTTTCTTAATACATCAAAAAAAAATTAGAAGGGTGCATTTATTTTTTCTATTGAATCATCCACCTTCTTCCACCACATTATCTTGAAGGCCCAAAAGTGCTGAAAAAAACTTTTAATTAATGAAGGGAGTTCTTCAAAAACTTGATATTTATAATTTTTTACTCAGTGAGTTAATTGAAAGGTATTAATTTGATTTCTTCACAACAGGGTGGTGATCAGATTCATATAGAACAATAACCGTGCCAGAGCTGAAAAAAAAGAAGGACTTTATTTCTGTTTTTATTGGTTGAGCTTGTTATTGGTGTGCTTTTGATTTCTCTTCTTTTTTATGGAATCAATTACAGGTTGCAGATACAATGGTAAAAATTTCCTATCTGACCACATGATTATCACCTTGTGATCATCCTTGTCAACCTCTGAAAATGTTTTTGAATATCTCTTTTCAGACCTCTTCCTCTTACAAACCTTATTCTTTGAATGGTTCTTTCTGTTATAAAATTGATCAATTTCCATAATTTATTTGAACATCCACATACTTTCAACCACTGAGGAAGAATATTTGTTTCAAATAAAGGGTTAAAAAAAGAGCTGAGTGATCTTGAAATGAAAATGGATTACAGGGAATGAAATTTTTTTCAGAAATATTCAACTTAAGCCTAATCAAAAAAAAAGGGGGAGGAAGGGGGGGGAAAGCAAAGGCTGTCAGTCATCTTATATTCTAAGAACAGCATGAAAAATGAAAAAATAAAAAAAATAGATAGAAAAGACTGGAATTGAGGCCCAAATTATCTTCAGAATGAGAAGGAGGAAAGAAAAACATTCAAGTAAGTTTCTTTTGACCGTGTTTATTAACAAACAATAGTGGGGAAAAAATAATGAACAAATGAACAAATGAAAGAAAAAAATATAAGATAATAGAAGAAAAGAAAAGAAAAGAAAATTTACCCGTTCACCTAAAACCAAAAAAAAAGCACAAATTATCCTTTTTTCCACACAAAAGGAGGTTGGAGAATTCTTCAAAATAAATTTTACAATTTTGAAGGAAATAAAACAACAAGCAGAGCAAGAAGAGGGGAAAGCAAAATCAAAGAGATATATCTGGGAGGAGGCTGAAGAGGGAGTCAAAGGGGGTTCAGGATGATGTGAAAGAGCAATTTTTGAGTTATTGTGATGGGGAGGTCAGGGAGGAGATCAGCAAGAAGGACAAGGGATTGAATAAGAGGGGGGCTGATTTGGAGATTGGGATGGGTGAGGGTGGTGAGGAGGAGGAGGCTGGTGATGGGGAGTTTTGGGGTGAGGAGCAGATGGTGATGGTGCTGAGGTGGCGATGGAGTTTTGTGGTGAGGAGTTTATGGTGGTGGCTGGTCATGAGGTCCAGTCTGATGATATGGAGCAAGGAGGTAATGGAGGTTGGTGGTGAGGTGAAGGGGTGTTAAGTGAGAGGGGGGTGACTGGTGAACATGAGATGTGGGTTTACCAAAGAAATCCAGTCAACCTGAGAAAATAATCAGTGTAGCATCCTCATGCAATTCCCAAAAAAATACATAAATAGAACAAAATACAAAAGGGCAAATGTTAAATTGGAAACCCTACACGGCTTGTTCACATCACAAATCAGGTGGTGTGGCATGGTTTGCAACCAATTTTAGTCATGAACAAATGCTCACAACCAATTTCAGTTGTGAACCTTTGCTCACAACTAAAATTGGTTGGGAGCCATGCCACACAACCTAATTTGGGTGGTGAGCCACCTTTCACAACCCATTTTTGGTACACAAAAAAAAAAACAAAAAAAACAGAAAGAAAAGAAATCAAAAATAAATTACATTAAAAGAAATAAAAAACTGAGCAAAAAAAAACAAAACAAAACAAAAAACACCAAAAAAAGTAAAAAAATTGGAAAATTGGAAAAAAAGTAAAGGGAATTCCAAAAATTTCACCACTCTTGGGCCATGAATGCGCATCCCATATGAATAAACAACAAAAACTTCTATAGAACCGCCCCAAAGTAAAAAAAAAAAATTAAATAAACAATGAAATTGTATGGATATGGACCAGCCCTAAAGGAAAAATTCCAAAAAATACAAGGTCAACTTGTGTCAAGCTGATCCAATTAGCTGGACTTTTTTTATACCCGCCTCAATGGAATGCCCCTAAAGTAAAAACACCAAAAAATACTTCTATCAATTCCACCTTAATGGACAGGACTTAAAGTGAAAAAACCAAAAAAAAAGGTCAACTTGCGTTAAGCTGATCCCGTCACAAGAAGTAAAAATACTCCTTATGGTGTTATCAGCCCAACACAAGTTGAACTGACTTACCAATCAAATCTCATTCAAAAAACTAAACATAATGATGTTAACTCGAAAATCTCAACATAATGATGTTCAAAATCTGATAACTCTTTATATTGATAGAATTACAAGATGAGCATCAGAAACCAAACCAAAATGATAAAATGAAAATGATGTTTATGACTTAGAATACAACTTAAGTTGATCTTTTAGATGATCAACCCAAACACATGCTTTGTAACAATTTAAAGATGCAGGTTCTGGAACAATGGGCAGGATTGGAATAATTTATTCCTCAAGTACAAGATGAAACCAGTGATTATTGTTAACAAAGCAAATGAAGATAGAATCTGATTGTTATTTTAAACCCATTTTAATAGGATTATAAGTACAATATGAATCTAATGAAATGAAAAATATTGGTCTTTAATAAGTATCAGGTATTTATTTCCCATGTCAAGATTTGAAAGCCATTTTGAAGGGGGAATTGTTTCATTTATTTCATTGAAATCAAGTGTTTGTTCTATCTTTTTACAGCCTTTAATGCCACCAAGGATCTTAGAATAGCATTTCTCATTTTTCCTAAATGTTTCAATCATTTCCTTTTTTCCTTGAAAACATCCATGCTCATCATGCCCAAGTTATTTTGCAATGAAATTCCCTACACCAACTGGATCCCAAAACTCCCTCAAGAGCTTATGTAAGCTCTGAGGTATTTGATTGAGTTAATTCACTTTTGGTTTCTACACAAAAAAATTACTTAGCCAATTTCTAATCTCATTAAAGAAACAGATACTCACCAAAGATGAGCTTCTGTTTGACTCATCCATTGCTTCTTCTTCCTTGGAAAATGATTCTAATTCCAAATAAAGGGAGCCTAATTCACTTTCAGTCTCTTCCTCTGAACTATGAACTTCAGATGAAGAGCATTCCTTTTGCTAAAAAAAACTTTTTCCCATGTGTAAATTAAAACATAAAAATGAAAAATAAAAATCAAAGCCTTACTATCTGTATTCTTTTTGGTTCCCTTTTGACCCCTTTTTTCCCCTTAAGTTCTCTTTCAACCTGTTCAAATTTGGAAAGTTCACAATAAGTTTATTTAACTTTGGTTTAACCACAGTTTGACCATAAGACCTTTGTCTCAAGCCTTGGCTTGGAAATCAAACTAGCTGTGTAATCAACCACTGACTCTAAGATCTCCAATCTGACTGGTTGAGATTGTCCCATAACCATGGAATTGAACTGGTTAAACAATTGGAATTTTTCAAGCACTAGATCTGGGTAAATCTTTCGAAAATAAAAACAAAAATTAATATTTCAATCCTAAAATTTGTGTCAATCCTATAATTGGTACCCTTCAAAAAACTCAAAAAAACAACTTAATTCACTGGGAGGGTCATAGTTTAACCTCCACTGAGGATGAAATCCTCAGGCGCGACAGATGATTTTGACGCTAGTATTTCATCTAAAATGTTGGAACATGGAAAGCCCATTGTTTTTGAACCAGAATTTGATGACACCTTGCAATCATGGTTGTGCTTTAACTTCTCAAATTTTTCACCAATGAGTTTAATTGCCTCAATTGACAATTTGTAACCCAAAGGCAAAAATTTTTTTGGAAGAACAGCTCACAGCTTTATTTGAGATTTTTGAAGTGACACATGCACTGATTAAATATGAATTTTAATGGTTCCTTTGAGGTGTTTCCACACATCAAAAATTTTGCCCAAAGATCACACAAGTAATTGTTTGAAAGTGGCATGGGCCCCTTCTACCAAAATATGTTTTTTTATTTCCAAAGTCAGCGTTGACCCAAGTCCGGGCTTCTAAAAACATCTCTTTGAAATGGAAAATGTTCTTTTACCTATAATCATGCACATGCTCATGGTCTTTCAAGAAACACTTGATACGAGTTTCAACATCAGCATTCCAAGCAGAGATAAAAAGAAGAAGCAACCAATTGGCATACTCTGAGTTCTGCATCCTTGAGTTCTGCCTCCCCCTTGGTTTTAGAGGCCCCATACCTTGCCCAAAGAGTCATAAAACCTTTCCATCCTTCATTTTCATTAATAAAGCAAACTTTACAATTTTCTTGAATATTTTTAGACAATTTCCAGGAGAAAAACTGTCTGGATGATTCAGGGAACCTATGTTCAATAGCACAAATCAGAGCTTTTTCATGGTCCGTCAAAAATACTTTGGGAAGCCTCTTGCAATCATAAGCTAACTCCTTTAATGCATTTAATGCTTAAGCGTAGAAATCATAGGTTTCTTTTTTTATAAAAACAAAATCCTTTGTAAAAGTTTTCCTATTGGCTATCATTCCTACAACTTGAAATAGAGGGATGTTGTACCTATTTGTTTTATAAGTACATTCCAACAAAGCAATATGATGGTATTTTTTTCAAAGTTTTATAGAATCAGGATGAGCCAAGAAAAGGGCATCTAAGTGACCCTCTCCACCTAATTTTTACCTGAAAACCCACTGGGCTTCCTAGAGCATTTCAAATAGAGCACCCATAACATTTTTCCCTTCAAGTTCAGTAAGCTTCACCTAGCGCTTAGTGTTATTGATTTATCTATTTTCAATTTCTTCTACACCATAAATCTTTCTCAATTTGCTTTGAGTTTGATTTTATTCAGCCCATCTTTCATGCCTTCCTTAAGTTGATCCTGTTGGGTTAGGACCCTTGTATCTAGTATGACACACACATGTCAAGCCCATGTCACACATTTTGTAGTATACCTGGGGAAGCCCAGGATTGTGAAAGGAATCTTTCCTCATCCTTCCACGTCCATCTCACTCTTCCCCAGGTATGTTTCCTTTCTTTCTTTCCTCCTCTTTGTTTTTCTCTATTTCTCTCTCCTGCTCTCATGTGAATGATGTCTCTCTCATTCATTCAATTCATATTATCTTTCCACATCCATCTCACTCTACCCCAGTCAACCTCATCATGTTATGAGCCCAGATGTTGGCTACCTTCTGTGCCTGAACTTTCTTATAGATTTGTATTCTTAGTGATAAAGAAACTTTTAGTTAGAGGACCACGCCCCCATCTCAATCCTTGAGACCCAAAGCCTCCAATATGATCAATGTTGGCTCTGATTTGTTTATCTCATCTCCAAACAAGCTCTCAAGCGCCAAACTACCCATTCTCAAGTCCCCAGGCCCATACTTCAATAATTTAGACTGGGAATTTGTTGTAACATTTTACTTTGAGGCCACTGGACTAGAGTATATCATTGACAATCCTTGGCCAGAAAACTCTTGACTTCCTGGAAAAATGAGAACAAAATCATCTGCGCTCTGATCACACAAGCAATAGACGCCCACAATCTCAGATACGTGTGAGAACATTGTAGGCATGCTTGTGGCATGTGGGTTGCTCTAAATTGAGCTCATCAAGACCAGACGATGGGTGGTTGGGTCTACTGGCTCAGAAAGCTACTCCTCACCAAAATGGATGGAGAAAATATCAACACCCACATTGACACCATGGCCAAGTACCACAAACGTATCAACTTGCGTATCACCTGCAAAAACACCCTTAACGCCGATGACGTGCATTTAGCTGCCCTTCTCAGCTCCATCCCGCAAGATTAGCTACACTGTGTATCATCACTCATGAACCAGGAAGGCGTCAAATCCAAAATGGTAGTTACTGCTTTGAAAAACAAGTCCACTCTTTGTCAGTCTCAAACCAAAGTAGAGGCATCTGTCTCATCTGCAAAATAAAAGCAAAAACACTCCAGCAAACGCTCCAACACTGCTACTTCTGTAACCTAGAGGGCCATGACTTGAACAATCGCCATAATACTTGCCGAGTGTTAAAAAAACTCAAGGAGTCTCAGAAATCAAACCCAAATCAGCAGCAACAAAAGAAGCCCTTTGAGAAACAAAAGCAGCCTGCACAGGCAGGACGCACCACCGCCGCTCCAATCACCAACCCCACCAATCAACCACCTTGTGAAGAGGAGTTGGAATACTTGGGATTGAAGTATGAGGTAACTGCCAGTCTATCTATTGCTCAACCATTGTGCCTGTTGACCACATCCCAAGTGGACGCCAATCTGAATTCTGGCTGTTCCATCTCCATGACCCCCCACATATTGTTGGTCAAGCATCTAAAGCTTGATATCACACCAGTACAACTGGTGGATCACTTGGTTGTATACAACTTCCCTTTTCCAAGGGTCAAAAGATTCAAACTCTGGTTGTTCCCTCCTTATGTAAGCCTATGCTATTGGTTGCGGGTCTATGTGACCTTGGTTTTGCTCTCATCTTCACGTCAAAAGGGTGCAACATTTGACCTTACGAGGAAACCAGTTTCAGAAATGCACCCACAGGAGTAGGATATTGGAGAGGAAATCTCTACTACCTGCCCTCAGAAACTGTGGGTTCTCCACCTGCTGAAGAATCTCAAAGTGTTCATGCTAAACTTTCTCTGTTTGACTACCACCTCAAATTATCTCACCCAGGCCTAAAGCCACTGAAGAAACTTCTCCTTCTGAATAACATCACCTTCTCAAACGCAAACAAGATAGAAGTTCAAAAATGTTCCATCTGTATCAAGTGCAAAATGACTTTTTCCTCCCTCAAATCTTGTCGTCCCTACCTTTCAACCCACCCAGGGGGACTTATTCACTCAGATTTAGGCTCCTTTGAGGTAGTCTCAAGGGAGGGCTACAAATACTTTGTCACGTTTTTCAATGAATTCTCCAAATTCACCACCGTCTTTCCCATAAAGCTCAAAAGCAATGTATTCAACTTCTTAAAGCTTTTTTGGTTGTCCTTTGAGGTTCCCAACAAGATAAAAATCCTCTCCCTCCGTTCCAATAACGGAGGAGAATATATATCTTCCTTTTTTTGAATTGTATCTCAGAAATCTTGGAAAATCCCATGATCCATGCCCGCTGCATTCACCCAAACTCAATGGGGTGGCCATAAAAACCAACAGGACAATTTGGAATTCCATTTGGTGCTCACTCCTACAAGCATCAATTCCAAAATCATTCTGGGCAGATGCCCTCTGACCCATCTTCTCCTATCAAAAATCATATCCCTGCCACACCCCAGCCAGCTTCAAAAGCCCTCTCTCAATTTTTGGACGTGTTACAGTCTCTCTTATGAAGTTACATCCGTTTGGCTTCCATGCGTGGCTCAAAGTGCCTGAGGCCAACAGAGGAAAGCTCAACAACAAGGCAAGATCTTCCATGCTGCTATTGCCTCTTGGAAATGGGAACAGTTATAGAATATGGGATCTTGAAACTTGCACAGTTGTCAAGGGTTGTGATGTAATTTTTGAAGATCTCTCATTCCCATATCCCTCCAAGCTCACCCCCCTTTTGCCACGTGCTCTTGTAGAATTTCTGTGCCCACAATCCACCAGGAATCCTGAAATCAATCTCCTTGCTGATCAATCATACCCTCCTCCAACAGTACCACCAATCACTCTCCTGCTTTCCTCCCCTGTCAACAATCCTCCTCTAGATATACGTCTCAGAGAGGGTGTTGACCACCGTTTGTCCACTTCCATCCATGCTCCTGCAAACCACCTACAATTTCCTTCCTTGTCTTATGAAACCACCAACAGCCCAGTAGATCAACCTGATTCCTGGCACTCAATCCCCTCTCCAGAACCGGACCCTTCCTCCATCACAATTTCTCTAGACAACACTGTTGTCCAGATTCAACTCCAACCTGACCCTCCACCATTCCCTTGCTTGGCGGCGCCTTCATGTTGGTTGACTTGCACTAGACAACCACCAGATTGATATGGCCATTGGTATAAGGCTGTCCGTGATCCCTTAGATGTTGACACCCCAAAGACGTGGCATCAACTTCTCCAATCCCCCAAAAAGAATTTTTGGCTGAAGGCAGAAGACAATGAATTTGCCTCACTTCTCGGGATGCAAATGTGGAAACTAGTTCCGCGCCCTCAAAAATGGAAAATTATCAAATCAAAGTGGGTATTTAAAGTAAAAAAAAAGAGTTGATTGGTCAATCACAAAGTTGAAGGAAAGGCTGGTGTCAATGGGGTACTCCCAAACTCATGGGATTGACTATGAAGAGGTTTTTTCCCCCACCTTGGGGCTTGAATCCCTTCAACTCATACTCAGCCTGCTGGTGTCTAACAACTGGAAAGGGCAACAGGTCAACTTCAAGACCGCATTCCTCAATGTAAAGCTTGAACACAAGGTGTTCATGGAACAACCACCAGGTTTTGTGGATCCACAACACCCAGATTGGGTTTGTAAACTCAACCAATTGTTTTACAGCCTCAAACAATCTCCTAGGCAATGGAATCAAGAACTTCATCAGTGCCTAGTCAATCTCAAATTTGAAAATTCAAATTACAATCCTACTCTTTACTTCAAGATTAACAAGGGCAAGCTTGTTTGTGCTCTCACCACACACCTAGACGACCTGGCAATATTAGGTGAACCGGCATATGTTGAGAACCTCATCAGTTCCCTAGGAAAAGCTTTCCAAATAGGGGCCAAAAAGGACTGAAACTACTTTTTCTCCCTTCAGACTAATTGCAACCGTCCAAATTTTCTGATATACCTAAACCAATCCCACTACATCAATTCTCTCCTTGAACGCTTTCTCAAAAACATAAAAATATTGGCTCCTACTCCCACAGACTCCTAATTCAAAAACATCCATTGCCGCTCTCCAGATGAACCCTCTACCTCTGGGCCATACAATCAACTCATTGGCTTGCTTCTGTGGGTGGCGCAATGCACTCAACCTGATGTTTTGTTTGTTTTCAATTGCCTCTTGCAACACCTCCGCAACCCATCTGAAGCACATTGGCAAGCAGTGCCACAGGTGCTTCACTATCTGGCCTCCACAAAGGAAATGCGTCTAAAACTTGGTGGATTGCTGAAGGTTGCTGGTTTCTCCAATTCTAATTGGGAGGAAGACCGCAACAATCAAAAATCAACCTCTGGCTATGTGTATTGTCTTGGGGAAGGAGCTATCTCATGGAAGTCTTGTAAGCAGGCAACTGTTTCACTCTCTAGCATGGAGTCCAAATACAAAGTGCTTTCCAACTCATGCAAAGAAGGCCTCTGGATCAAAAATCTACTTTCAGAGCTTTATCTCCGCACACCAGATCCAATCCCCCTCCATGTTGATAACAAGGGATCCAAGGCTCTTCCAAAGAGCCCCAAAAACCACACGTGCACAAAACACATCCATGCAAGATGCCATTTGATCCGCAAATGCGTGCAAGATGGCTCTTTCAACCTTTTCCATGTTTCAACCAAAGACATGTTGGCAAATATGCTCACCAAACCCCTGAACAGGGTTCTTCTTGAAAAGAACTGTCAAATTTTTGGGGTGGTTTTCTGATTTTATTTTTCTCTTCTTCTCTTCCCTTTGTTTCATATCTGCTTTTCCATTCTCTTTTCCATGTATGCAGCAAGGGGGGGTGTTGGGTTAGGACCCTTTAATCTAGTATGCCACACACATTTCAAGCCCATGTCACACATGTTTTAGTATACCTGGGGCAGCTCAGGATTGTGCAAGGACTCTTTCCTCATCCTTCCACATCCATCTCACTCTGGCCCAGGTATGTTTCCTCTCTTTCTTTCCCCCTCTTTTTTTTTGCTCTTTCTCTCTCCTGCTTTCATGTTACTGATGTCTCTCATTCATGCAATTCATATTATCCTTCCACATCCATCTCACTCTGCCCCAGTAGACCTCATCAGATCCAAGGCTTGACCAGAGATTCTCCTCAGTTCTGTATGCACTGAGGAGTTTTCACATGGTTAATGATTGTGTTGGCCATTTATTTTGGAGAGATGCCACATGGGATCCACTACTGTTCCTTTTTATTAAGTCCTTAATGGGAATATTTGAATTGGTGACCAAAACCAGGCTGCAATGTTTTATTCCAGCAGATAAAAAATGAGTCAAAAAATGACAAAAACAAATTAGAAAAAAAGAAGATTAATTTAAAGGAATGTAATCAACAGGTTGAGGCAGGGTGCGGTCTGGAATAAAGTGAGAAAGATAATTGTTTGAGAATGATTTGTATATCTGAAGATTAAAAATGATTAGTACGAGTAGACTGGATGAGGAACCAGCTTAATTAATTTAATATGAGCCTGTTGATGAAGTGACAAATCCAGCCAGCGCAATGGTTGAAAACAGTGATTGAAGCACATGAAAGAGCAAGGATATTATCATCAGATAGGTTTAATGATTGATGAGCTGAAACAGAAAATCTTACTTCTGTCTAACTGGCTGCAGGCTTTGTGCTTGGTGGTGCTGATGGATGGATTGTATTAATGTTGTTGTTGATTGCATAGTTGATGAGAAAGGCTAAGTGGTGGACAAGTCCACTGAATTGGTTGATAGGAGTGTTGGGCAATAGAATAGAGGTGAGGAAGGGTTGAGATATCCGCAGTCCAAAGAACTGCAGAACTAGAAAAAGTGCATGGAGAGATTATATGGAGAATTGGAAAAAGAATGAAGAAACAGAATAACAATAAAAACAGACACAAAAGTTGCAAGAGACACACAACTTATATTGCTTCAAACTGAATATCACAAAACGTGATGTATATGTTGAAAGTGACAAGGGAGTCTAGAGATAAAAAGCCAGTCATTAAGTAAGATCAAATTTCAAAACACTCCCACAACTCAGAGATCAGTAAATGAGAGAGCTAAATGCATTTAAAAGACAGTTATTTGAGATTTTGTTGGTGGCCTTTGTGAGAGAGTCAGCATTCATTGATATTGATGAAATCAGCATAACCTTAATCAGACCAAGTTTTTAGTCATCCCTAAGGCTCTTGGTCTTGAGATCTATGTGTTTAGCCTTTGAGTTGGAACCAAACTCCTCAATCTTGTTTTCAAGACCATTGCTATTGAATTGGTTAATAAGAAATTTCAATGGTGACCAATAGATATCCTCAATGAGTTTCTGTAACCAAAAATACTTGAGATGGCATCTGGTGGAAATACGCATTCAGACTCCTTTGAGGAGTGTGAGATACATCGTGGTTGTCTGCTTGTCCAGTACAGATGACTTACTTTCAAAGTACAGAGGAATCCACTTTTTTAGACTCTTAAATTGGGATTGTCAGCCTAGATAGTGTTTCTGAATCAAACTAGGCAATTGGAGATAGATCTGGGTCCAATGGTTAGAGTGAGCTCTTTTTTGTTTGAAAGGTATCTCCAAACATATAAAACTTCATTTCAGTGGCTCAGTGCGCATTGGCAACAGTGTCTTTCCAGAATCAAGACTTCAAAGCTTATGTTGAGTTGAGCTAATCCATATATTGAATTCAGATGACCAATTAGGGATTGGTAGTTATGTTCAAAGAGTTGAACTTGTCTTTATCTTCCTTTTTGGCCAAAGTCAGATGAATTTCTGGCATGAGTCGAGTTGATATGGGTCTTCAATTCAACAGGTTTAACTCCTCAAGCCCTTTTTCAATGTGCAGTTGCAGCAACAGGTGTATCAGGCCATCTCCTCTGTGAAATTTTATTTCTAGCAAGGTGTTAGGAGAGGGAGCTGTGTAGTCCTTAAATTTTTAGAGAAGTTTTTTTTCAAACTCTTTGACATTGCCAGCTACCAAGAGATTTTAAACGTGAAAATAAATGACCAAGACTTGATTTTTTCCTATGTACATACAGTTATCACAATTGGATTCACGGAATCATTGACCTTTGATAAACTGTCTAAGCATTTGATACCAGTTCCTTGGAGCTTGCTTGAGTTCATAGAGCAATTTTTTAAGTCTGAGATACTTGGACCTTTTATTGTACCCAGTTTTAGTTTTGATGAATACTTTTTCATCTAGTTCTGAGTGTAAGAATGCACATTTTATTTTGAGCTGGATTTTATCTAGGTTCTTGTTGGCTATGTAAGTGAGAAACACTTTCCCTGTGGTAGCCTAGGTCTTTTAATGGTCAATTCAATATTTTTGATGAAATCCTTGGACACACAGTTTGGTTTTGAGTATAACTGAGGTGTGTTTTACGCTTGATCATGAATACAGGGACAGTTTTGAGCAGAATTTTCATGATACTTTCTTCAACTTCTTCCCATACTCAAAGCTCTTCAATTTTGTTGAATTCCCTCATTGAAGATTTCTTCCACCCAGATATGTTCCATGGCCTCCTCAAGAGTGCTTGGAATATTTTTGGATAAGAAGCCATATTGCTATGGTTTTGAAAATTGGGCCCCAGGTTGTTTTTGATGGTTGAATTGTTGTCAGTAGTTGCTTCTGATTCAGAATCAGACTAATCTTTGATTGAGAGAGGGGCAGTGTCTTCTCCAGATGAGTTCTTAAAAATCACAGTATTGTGATTAGGAGTTGGATCAGGGATTTTTGGATTGATGCTTTTGTCATTGATGGAGATAGGGACAGGTTTTTGACTGTTGAAGATTACATGTTTAGTATCAGTTATTTTACCAGATGGGGAGATCTCTTTATAGGAGAGAAGCACCGGGTAAAAACCAATCAGAAAGCCTGGAGCCCCTTTTTAATCAAGTTTTGATTTTATCTCTGTGTTTCTGAGTTTGAAGGTGAGAGATGTCCGTAAGGGTTTGACATAATTTTCTGGGAGGGTTTTTTTGTGCATCTTGTTCCATGGATATTTATTGCATTTTTTTTAGGAATTTGATTGAGCATCAAACTTCATCCTCTCACAACTTTGTGCTGGCACAACTTTGGTAAGTTAGAGTCAGATATAGTAGCTCTTGCTAATTCAATGATGGTTCTGTTGGCACGTTCTACTAAACCATTGTGTTGGGAATGGTATGGCTTGCTAAAAACTTGATTGATTTGATGCAGTTTATAGTAGTTTTGCATTTTTGAGTTGAAAAACTCACCACCAACATGAGAAAAAACTTCCTTGGGATATTGATCTGTTTTCTGGTGTTGGTTTTTGATGTCAAATATCAGAGTTTCATAAGTGTTTCTTTTGTTTTTCAGAGGGAAGAAAGCAATTTAACCAGATTAAAAATCTATAAGGCTGAGGATGTCTCTGAGCCCGCCTTTTTCCATAGGATTTATGGGTCTGATAATATCAAGGTAGATTTTTAAAAGCAAATTTGAGAGGTTTGTTTCTGGTGGTTGAACAGTTTGCGGGTAATCTTTGCCTTGTCACAGCTGAGGCACTCAAAGTTTTTCTTCTGGTTTTTTGACACAGAGAAGTTGAGGTATTTATCAATTAACTAAATGCTGGCATGGCCTAGGGACTGGTGTATGGATAGAAGCTCTTCATCAGAGTCATATGATTGATGAGACTTTCCTCTCATATCTATTATGAATAGTCTGGTGAGGATGTTTCCAGAAAGTAGTGTGGTGTCTTTTATGACCATTTGGAAGGTACAAGGACTGGAATTGGTATTGAACTTGAGTTTGGCACCTTGTGATATTAGCGCACACAGTGAGATGAGGTTTACAGTAGATTCTGGTACCCAGGAAGCATTGGAAATTGTTAAGTGAGCGTCCTTTGTGATCAGTGCTGAACCTCCCATGGCTTCTATCTTTATAGTTGCATACTTCTTACCAGTTAGTATCTTTTGGTTTCCTTTGCTTTTGGTTAAGGTGAAGAATATGTCTTTTTTGATTTTCATGTGGATCAATCTTCCCAAGTTTAGAATGAAATTGTCTGATGTAGGATTTTTGGGAGGTTTTTTTCTGCAGAAAAACAAGTAGAAGTGAGCTTTGGGTTTATCTTTCTGTTTTGTCTTTTTTCCACAGTTATGGAGGTTACTTGGTTTGATTTCAGGGAATTCAAACCATCAGGAGCTAGAGGGATTTGAGGTGATGGCTGGGTTTTGTCTGCCATTTTTGCATCTTGGTCTGCTTTAAAGCACCACTTTAACTGGTTTGGCTCAATTTCCTTGTGCCATTGCTTTGTTCTTGTATTGGATGAGGTGGTTAAGTACTATGTTAATTTTCATCTTGGAGTTAGAATGCATAATTTGTGACTTCATGTTGAACATTGTGGAAGGAAATTTGAAGAGTACAAGATACGCTACTATGTTAGAGGGGAGATAGATGCCAACTTTGGTGATGTTCTTCAGATATAATTTGAAAGAGGTAACAAAGGCTTCAATATCTGCTTCCATGGTTAAATTCAGAAAGCCATTGAATACTCTTTCCCTGTTTTCCAATTGAGAAGATGCAAAGTGATCTCAATTAGCCATCCAAATCATTATGGCACTATCATTGTTAACAATGTTGATGATATTAGTGTAGATATTTGAATCCAATTTTGCAAAAATGTGTGCAACAAACTCTTGACTAGTCTCTTTTTCTAATTCTGTCAGTTTGTAAGGGTCATTCATTATATCAAATATTCCTCAAAGTTTGAAAAGTTTTTGGAATGTTTTTTTCCACATGTTGTAATTGTCAGCTGTAAGTAGAGGGTTTGATTTTACTAGAAATTTCATTGAAAGAGACTTTTAATTTGTTCAATCCCCCCCAGGTCCTGGAATTGAAAAAGTTCCTGGTTGATCCATGGTTATTGGTGCAGGATTTTAGCAGTGTGAAGATTTGAATTGGTTACCAAGACCAGGCTTCAATGTTTTATTTCAGCAGATATAAACTGAGTCAAAAACTGATAAAAAAATAAGACAAATAGAAGATCAATTTAAATTAATGTAACCAACAGGTTGAGACAGGCTGTAGGTCTGGAATCAAGTGAGAAAGATAATTTTGTGAGAATGATTTGTAGATCTGAAGAGTAAAGATGATTAGTATGAGTAGACTGGATGAGGAACCAGCTGAAGTAATTTACTATGAGCCTGTTGATGTAGTGACAAATCCAGCCAGTGAAATGGTTTAAAAAAATGATTGAAGCACATGAAAGAGCTAGGAGATGATAATCAGATAGGTTGAATGATTTATGAGTTGAAACAGAAAATCTTACTTCTGTCTAACTGGCTGCAGGTTTTGTGCTTGGTGGTGCTGATATATGGATTGTATTGGAGTTGTTGTTGATTGCATAGTTGATAAGAATGGAAAGTGGTGGAAAATTTAGTCCACTGAATTGGTTGATAGGAGTGTTGCATGATAGAGTAGAGGTGAGAAAGGGTTGAGATATCCGCAGCCCAACCAAATGCAGACCCAGGACAAGCGCCTGGAGAGATGATACAGAGAATTGAAAAAAGGAAAAAGAAACATAATAGAAATAAAAAGAGATAAAAAAGTTACAAGAGACATGCACCATATAGTGCTTCAAACTTAACATCATAAAACATGATGCATATGTGGAAGTGACAACAGAGTCTAGAGATAACAATCCAGTTTCTAAGTCAGATTAGATTTCAACAATTAAATGCAGCCATGTTGAAACCAGGGGGCTGGGCCTTGCCACTGTTCTCATAAACAAACAAAATTCAAGGCAATTTAGTATTCAATCCAATTTTCAATTCAACAACTCCAACAGTTTTCCCACTTTTGGGTTGAGGAAAGTAAAATTATGTGACAAGAAATTAATGTGTACGCAGTTTGTGAAAACACTTTTTTTGCCAATAGGCAGAGTTTCTGATTCCAAATTTTCTTTTTTTGGTCCAATAACAGTCCCACATAGTATTCCAGATCCCCAAATTTGGGTTGGTGGCACTCAAATGTGGTCCAGGGGTATGGCCCACTTGGGGCTATTTTTTCCCAAATGGGAAAGAAAAATAGGTGCAACCCCTGCTCACAATTTGCGCATACCCCAGGGGCTTGCAAATTTTCAATTGCAACCCTTTACAAGTAACAAATCTCCAATAACAACTTCAAATGGATTGCAATTGGGGATTCAAAACCCCCAGGGGATGCAAAAGTTGTGAAAAACTTTGCTTGCTCCTTGGTGAGTTGTGAATTTCCATTCAAAATCCATCTGGGCCATGAATTGCAAGTCAAGCTTGTTTTCAACCGCAGTGTGGAGACTCCTTTGGGATTGGGTAAAGTTTAGCAAATAGCTTGCTGGCAGTAACTTGAGGGGGAATTTAGTACTACAACCATTTATAAGATAGAGGAATACTAAGGGTGGTTTTGAATTGCCTGCCCCTCTAAGTAATATAGTAGCATCACAACAATAGAAGAAAAGAGATTTGTGGCTGTTTTTCAAACAGAGTTTCTACTATAGTAGTCTCTATCAGACCTAGGATCAATGTATTCAACCTCAATAAGGAGAAGTGGTGGAACAGATAGTGATTTGGAGGAATGAATCTAAGTAAGGGAAGAATCCTTTATCTACTCTTATCCTTTATATATTTTTTTATTGGTTTTATTGGTTACTCATTGATACTCCTTTGATGATACAGGTGATGATTTGATAAGGTTGAAATAGTTGAGACTATACTTGATAACTGATGATGAATGGTTGATGATGATTGATTATTGATGATGATGATTATGGTTGAGGTAGGTGATGATGATGGTTGATGATGGATGATGTAGGTGATGATGATCATTGATGATGATAATGGATGGTGATGATGATGGATGGTGATGATGATGGATGGTGATGATGATGGATGGTGATGATGATGACTGATGATGGTCAAGGTAGATGATGATGATGGATGGTGGTGATGATGATTTTCAAGTTATGGGGACATGGTGGTGATGTTCAAAGCTATGGGGTATTGGATCAATAATAGTGTTGGTGGATGGTCAAAAGTATGGGTTATTGGGCTGGGTCATGGTCAAAAGTATGTGGTATTGATGATGGATGGTCAAGGGTATTGGTGGTGGTTGATGATGATGATTATGATGATGATGATAATGATGGTGATGGTGATTGTATGGAATATGGGATTGGTGATGGTCACAGTATGGGTCATGGGATAATGGTTGAGGATGGTAAAAGTATGGGTTAAGGGTTCCTAGGAGGCATGGTGATTGCTGGAGGGAAGGATGGGGGGATCTGATGGGAGAGAGAGGCCCTCTATTTATAGAAAATCCTGCCAACAGGGCTGCCCCTGAGGGTCTCCCTGGTACAGAAAATAAAGTTCATGAGGCATTTTGGCTTGTCAGAGGAGGAGGCTGTTCATGATCTACATGCATGTACACCCTTGCATGCATTTCTGTGCTGCATTGATACAGGTCCCCACTGCATAGATTACTTCTGTATAGTGGTGGTTGGTCATTTGTTTGGTCCTTCATGCAGTGCCTTGCATATATTTCTTCTGTATACAGCTGCAGGTTTGTTTCTGCATGCAGTTCCTTGTATATATTTCTTCTGTATACTGCTGCAGGTTTGTTTGGTACTGCATTCAGGGTCTTGCATATATTAATTATGTATATTGCTGCAGGTTTGTTTGGTGCTGCATGCAGGGTCTTGCATATATTAATTATTTATGATTTTTCTGTATGTGGTATGTACTTGAAGGAATAAAGGGTATGTCCATGAACTTTCACTGGTCTGTGACACCTGGTAGGGGTATGAGTAGGCCAGGGTTGATTTGAGCTGTATCTTCTAAACCATGAGAGATAGAGGGGTACTTTGGCTGAGTGACTAGGGGTTATTTTTGGTTTAGAATCCAGTTTGAGTTCTGTTTGATGATTTGAGCTTTCCTTATACTATAAAAGTGATTCTGATGGCTATAGGTTAGGTTTTGGAGCACCACAGCGGGGTTTCAAATTCAACATTGACCAAAAAAAGGGAAATGTTATATTCACAACCCTGGGTTGAAACAGGTTGTGAATGCTGTTTCAAAATTCCAGGAGTTGCAGACCAGCATTCACAAGTTGCTTTCAACTCCTTGAGTCATGGAAAACCCCAGGGGGTTGAAAACCAGGAGTTTACAACTTATTTGGGTTGTTGAAACATGGGTTCACAAGCCCCCCAGGGTTTTTCAAGTTTAGAATGGGGTTGCTGATGATTTTTGGCCCACTTGGGGAAAATAGCCCCAAATGAGCCAATTCAGGGGGACTTAGGGGTACCTAGGCACCCCTGGACCACATTTGAGTTTCATCAACCCAATTTGGGGATGTGGCATACTTTTTGGGAATATTGGACGGCAAAAAGAAATTGGAAACTTCTAGATTGACCTCTGCCTACCTATTGGAAAAACAAAGACTTGTCAAAAACTGTAAAAACACAATACTTGCCTGTTGGATAAATTTATTTTTCTCAACCCAACAGTGAGTATGCTTTGGAGTTTTTGAAATATTTGGATTGAATTATAGATTGACTTTTGATTTTTTTGGATTATGGGAACAGTAGCAAGCCCAAGCCCCCCTGGTTTCAAAATGGCTGTGTTGAAGGAATTAATTGATAGTGCAATTTATGGCGCTTTGGAAGAATCTAGGGATTTGGGGGGTAGATTTGGAGAATAAAACCTTGGGAGCCAAAATTTCACCCTCATCTAGGGTTATAATTGAGGAACAAGATGTTCCACAAGTGGAATTGACTTGTGCAGGTGGGTCACATTTCAGGTTGCATTTGATTGATTTGTTTTGATGAATACTAATGGAGGATTTAACTATGTAATTATGTAGCTATGAGGTGCCAGGACCCCTTGAACCTCCTCCTATGAGAGCCTTTCCTAGTATGAAAGAAGCTGAGGAATATTGTCAAAAATGGGCATCCATGCATGGCTATTCCCTCAAAAAATTCAAGTCAAAGAGAGACAAATATGTAGACCTAGCACATGACCAATATCGAGTGTACATAAGGCCCTTTCTCAGAAAAAGGAAAAGAAAAAATCACGCAAGGAAGGTTGGGTTTCAATTCTTGATCCATGCACGTTGGACAGTAGCAGATCTCACATGGTCTCCATTAGAAATTACCAACACAATCATGAACTATTTGCAAAACACTCAGTGCATCCTCAACTGAGGAGAATCACTGGTGTGGCCTTAGATCAAATGAAGGAAGGCATGAAACATCACCAGGACAAATCTGGTGTATCTGGTCATCCAGTTAAATCACATCCTTTGAATGATATGGTTGCATAAAATTGATTTCTAGAATGTTTCCATCATTTGGAAACACAGGTTACCCCCAGTTTAATATCAGTTGCTTCACAATTTCTCACATTATTCCAGTTTTTTTCTGATTTCATTCCATTCTATTTCCCCTTTTAATATTCTAGCTTTCTCCTTTTTTTCTTCTTGTTTTACTTATGATTTCAATTAGTCTTGTCCAATTTTTCCATTTTACCTCCTCCTCAATTCCATGTGGTTTCCAATTTCTTCCTCCCTGATTTCTCCCTTATTTCTCCATTATTTCTCTGTTATTTCTCCCTCATTTCTCCCTTATTTCTCCCTGATTCTACCTGATTTCTACCTGATTTCTCCCTGATTTCTCATGGATTTCTCCCTTATTTTCCACAAGTTTCTACTTTTCCACCTATTAGAACAATCCCTCCTAATTTTATGAAATGAAACAAGAGAATGTTTTGAACAAAATTTACCCTCATCATTCATAAAATTCCTTCTCTCATGAAATTTCTGTTCTATCTACAAGTAATGCTTCATAATTTTAATTGGAATTATCTCCAAAAATAATTCAACAAGAAAAAATTGAAAAAATTCATAAAAATTTGCATATTCCATAATTTTTTGATTTCACTTTCAGGAAGATATAATTTTGGGACAAGTATTATTCCATTTGGAGAGAAATATGCACACTGGCCATCAACAGCATCACAAGAAAGAATTTGTTGTTCAATCCCATTGTTAACTTTTTAAACATTGATATTCTTCCAATCAACTAAAAAATTCCTGTAAATATGAAATGGAGTCACTTCCAAGAAGTAACCTGGTATGCTCCCATATGGATCCACCCACTGAATATGGTTTTTATCTGACCCAAGAAGGAGGCTTTATTCAGGTTATGTGACACAGAACTGTTTCCAGCATTTGATTCTGTTGTTGACAATGCCATTTTATTTCAACGGAGATGACTCTGATAGTTCCACCATGGTGAGAGAGTAACAGTGTTTGGTTCATTGGCACTATTGATTTGATTGAAATCTTGCCAATTTGTAGAAGAGATGGAATTCCTGAGATAATTGAGGAATTTGTAATTAGATTCTGGATTTTCATGGACAGGATTTAGGTATGGGATTGAATTTGACCTTGTGAATGATTCAACAGTCCTTTAAAGTTGTTTTATCTCTGGTAGTGCACCTTGTGAGTTGATCAGGGACTTTAAATTTTGAATTCTGCAGAAACTTTGAACTATAGTAAGTGGTATTTCATCTGATTTAATGTCAATTAAAGTCAGAATTGTGTTATTCTGTATGTCTTTGATTGAAATTAATTCACATAACCAAAACATTTTTGCTTTTGAACTTGAAAAATAGCCCATTCAAGCGCTTGTAAGCCCAGGTAGAACATGTGGGGCCAGGCCCCCACCTTTGTAAAAGCTCAGGTATATGGGATGCAAGATGATGATTTGGCTTTTGATTTTGCTCTGGAAAGAGCTTCCTAAAGATTTGGAAATATTTTCCCAGTTCCTGGGAAATCAGAACCATTTTGGGAGCTGGTATTCCAACAAGTGGCAATTTTCAAACAGGTCACTAAATGGAAGGTATTTTCAACAACTGTTTATGTGAATGGAAATTCTTGAAATTGCTGTAATAATGAAATTGGGCCAGTAAAATTTATAAAGAAGAGACAACTCTGCAGCCTTGAGACTTCCATGACTTGCTTCTCCAAGGTGTTTTGTTACTCTTTTCCAATCAGAAGGGATCAAAGTAACATTCATGACTTGTTGAATATTTTTCAGAAGAACAGAACCAAACTTGAATTTTGAAAAAATTGGAGGGCTTTGCTCAGGGATATCAATAGTTTTTGGATCCAAAAATTAAACAGGTACATAATCTAAATCAGAGAATGAAGAAGATGCCCCCATGAATTCTTCATTAGTAAGAGCCAGAGGTTGTTCTACCCCTTTGCCTTTGGATTTTTTTGTATTTTAAAAATGTTTCTGGGCATCTATTTTCCAGTAAAACAATTCACTATAATCAATTTTTTTTTAAATGGGATCTCCATTTTCTCCACCTTCATATTCATCATCTTTTGATTCATCATCTTATGAGTCTGGTGCCTTTTTATGTATCTTTTTCCAAGAGGATTTTGGAAGGTTTAATTTGGTAACGCCATGATCTTTCAAGGCTCCAAGAATCATGCTGGGCATTATGTCAAGGTTTGACATTTTCGTGAAATCCCAATAAGGAAGAACTTCAAATATTGAGTAACAGAAACCATTCTCTTTTTAGAGATGATCTCTGTGTGATTGAGTTGCATGAAAACATGTATTTACTTGAATTTTGTGCTCTGATAAATTTATTGGGGCTCAATTGGAAGGCTCAATGTCAATACCTCAGAATTTTCAATGTTAAAGAAGTTGCAAATACTTTTTCCTGAATGACTGGTAAATCCTATGATCTTGAACTTTCCACAACATCTGCTATGACAGTGAGTATAGCAGCTCTGATGGTAACTCCTGAAGGATTATTATAGGTCTTGGAGAAGTGGAAACCATTTCAAAGTTTCTGAATTTCTATGACTAGGGGGGTGAGTATATGATTAACTTGAGGACCAGTAGGATCCTTGGGGTCAGGTATGATTCCTACTAGATAAATTTTTTCTGCTTTCAGATTTATTTCAGGGGGAAAATTCAGGCATACCCTAGCAATGGTTCCAAGAGAAGCATGACAACTAGACTTGCCAAAAGCATTAAAAAAGAAAACATATAGGGTGAATGCCAAGCTCCCAGACTTTTACAGAAAGGGAGAAGTTTCATTTGGGCCCTTGAATCTTTACCAAACAATCCTATCCCAGATATCATTCATTGTCTCTTGGGTTTTTTTGGGATGTTTGAGAATTTCTTCCTCAACACCTGGTTGGTTTAAAACTCTTGCCAGCAGTTGTTGAAATGGTTTTTAAATAAAATTTTTGCCTGCAGAGAGTTTTGACTGTTGTAAATCTTTTGTGCTATGCATGGAGTTAATGGAAGTTGTCATAGGTCCCAATTTGGATGAACAAGGTTAATCCTGGTAAAATATTTTTAAATATTTTGTGCATTTGATATCAGGGTCTGTGAAATTCTATTCTTGTTCAACTAAGTTGAAGAAATCTGGAAAACAGAAATATATCTCCAGTGAAGCATCCAGGTTGATATGCTTGAAGATGGTCAAAATGCTGCGGCAAATATTTTGAGCTGTTATTGGGCTGATGTTCTTGAAGAGTATTCTGAAAAATTGTTTTACTTTCAATATTGAAAGCACAAAGCAGGAACCTTGATTCCTCTTCACTAATTTGATGATTCACCTTCATGATGGCTGTGATCACCATTGGAAGGATGATATGGTGTTGGTTTTGTATCTAGGTTCATAGGACAAAGTCTTGAGTGTCAAATATGGGAACACCAGCTGGAGGTGAAATTGAAGTGATATCATCTTGAGATTGGGAAAGTTTTGCATTGTTATTATCTAATGGATAAATATGGTTTTTTTGGTGATTTTGTTGGCAGTGCTTGTGGAGCAATTTGAGTGGAAAAAGGACTTGTGATGATTTTATGATGCTTAGAATATCCAGAAGGGGTCAATTCTATTCCTTGATTTATCCCATTGGGAGTCATATAAGTTTTTCTGGAGTAGTTTTCACACATGCAAATAATAAGTTGGATATTTTTGTGGGCCATTTTGGTCCAAGTTCTTGATGAGTCAAATAATGGATGATGGAGGAGAAAAGTTTTTTTTTATATGAAGAAATACACATGAAATAGGTTGCAGGTAAAATATTTTTGTTTTCCTCCTCTCAGTGGCTCATGTGGCTTACTAAGATGAGAACAAATTGAGTGCTTATTTTGAAAAATCAAAACTTATTCCATGAGACATGTTTCAGGAACTTGGAAGAAATATTTTCTTCACTTATCATGAAACAGTTGATGGCTTATCATGAAGCATTTTATGGCTGATCAAGAAGCAGTTGATTCCCTATCATGAAAAAATGGAGGCTTATCATTAATATTTGAAGGCTTATCATGAGGTTTCTCATTTCATCACTTATCATGAAGAATTATTGATTGAAAAGTGTGGTGGAATAATAGGTTGGAAGACCAATAGAGATAAATTCATCCATCATGCTTGTCAAACTCAATTACCATAGAAATACCTGGAAGAGCAAACTGGCCTTGTTTGATGTCAAAGCCTTGACTGAAGTGAGCTGGTTCACCAGTTGCCTCATGGATACCACAAAAGCCACCATAGATGATAGCATTGATTTTTTCATCAATATGAGCTTGATTGTAAAACTCCTTCCAGGTGGCAGTGATGTTGCCAGCAAAAGGCTTGGTGTCCTGGGGGTCTCCATATTATTGGTCACCAAAACTTGGAATGTTGGCCTGTTTCATCTGCTTCATTGCATGTGAAAAGAGTCCAGGGGCCAACACTTTGTATTTTTTTTTGGAGATGATTTGTTGAGAAAAATGCATCTTGTCCATGAGAGTCTTCTGCTGTTTGTATTTTTCTGGCATAAGTCTTTGACTTAAAAGGATTATATGTTCCTAATCAAAATAATTTAATTTAAATTGGTATCAATTTCAGTCAAAAAATTCAATAATAAAATTACTTGCCAAATTTTTCCACTTCATCATACCCCTTATGCCAACCAAGTGCTTTCATGATAACACCAAGAAAAGAGGCATTTTTTTGATTCCCATAGAAAGGTCCCAATTGGAAAATTGTTGTGGTCAAGAGTCTGAATTCCTCATATTATGTGGGTCTCATGTCCAAACACTTGGTGAATTTTAAAACCAAGCCACATTCACATTAGTGGTTGGTGAGGAAAACCATGAGAGGGCCTGGGTTAATAAAGTTTTTGAACTGATCAAGGAACCTGGTTTTGTTTGCCATTGAGTGAAAATCTGGACATATGATCATTGTAAAGTGGTCAGGTTGGTTGATTGAGAGGCTGAGACTAGGGCAGTGAGTGATATTTGCCAATGCCTCAATTTTCTTCTTCTGATTTTCAGAGCTGAAACCATAATACTTACTGGTGGAGGTATGGGTGAGGACATGTTGGCTCTGAGATAGACGTGGAGGAAGGACAGCAAGATTGGGTATGTTAACCATGGGTGTTGAGATTGGTTGGAAAGAGCCACTTGCTCCATTAGATTGATTGGCCTGCCTAAAGGCTTCCTGGACCTCCTTGAAGCGGATTCCATGTCTCTACAATCCACAGGAAAAACAATCAGCTTGAATCCAAATATGGGATGCCATGGTGAACCATGAAGTGCTTGCACAGCATCCAGGCCATTCATCATCAGGAGTGAAATACAGGGACCCTTTACTGTATAAAATCCCTGCATGAACCCTCCCCCCAACAGGCATCCCATTCAACAGACATTAGAGAGAAATGAAAGATCATCATAGGGGATAATGATGTGAACTATGAAGTGAGCTTGCGCAACATTCAGGCCACATCTTCAACAGAGAAGCAATAAAGGGTGCCCATCCTGGATAAACCCCCTGCTTAAAATTCTAATCAGACAATCATCCCCTGGGAAAGGATAAGAGATGAAAGTGAAACAACCAACCATCTTTTTCCTGGGGGCTGTGTGAAAATAGTCAAAGGTATCAACAAAAATTCTGTGATGAAAGACATGAGATGAGGGAGATCAACCTGGACAATCCATGGGGAATGGTCTCCTTTTAAGCTTCCAGGGAGAGTCTTGATATCAGCTTTCTTTTCCTCTGTATTCAAATGATCGCATGCACAAAAATATAGTCAAGCCACTCACATGGTATATGAATGAATATTTTGATATCAGAAAATTCACATCTCAATTTAATCTTTATTTGAAGATGGGTGGCTTGAGTGGCCGAATGCATGACATACAGTTAAAAAATCAATACTTTTCATTTGAGATGTCATTTGTAAGATGGAAAGATTCAGTTAATACAGCAAAAATAAATAAGTTCAAAAAGAGGAACAGAGATGTGACCAGCAAAGGAATCAGTTTCATTCCAAAAATGCTTGATATACTCAACTTGATTGGTTAAATGCATAAGTCTTGGTTGCCTTAGTCTGGTTCTTGAGACACTGATCATCCATAATTTGTCAATGTTCCTTTGCCGGCTTATTGGCAGCTTTCTTTGATTTTTGAGGAGCCAAAAAGGGGAGAGGTTAATTAGAAATGAACTGATACCCCCATCCACTAAAAACTCTCCAAATAATATTTCATCAGGAGCAAGCAGTTGTGGGCCCATGATGAAACAAGAGAAAAGGCAAAAATTCCCCCCCAAAAGGGGCTCTAGGAGCTCTACAAGCCTTCTTACTTGGTTTGGACTACATCAGTCTGCATTGGGTCAGTCCCTGTAACCTTAAAACCAGCCTATTCTGTTTTATTTTGATTTTTCCATCCTTACAGGGCTGAAACAGCCCTTTGGCTGTTCAAAAACTGGCTGGTTGTCCCTTAAAACCAGCCTGGTTACTTCTATGATCTCAGATACAAGCTGTTTGCCTCATGCAACCAGCCCCTGGCCCCTCACATGAACCAGGTGGGACTCTGGACACACCTTGTTCCAGTCTCAGGATCACAAAGGGGGGATTTAACCAGTGGTCATGCTTCCCCCCCCCTTTCTGCCAGTTTCCTGGAAGGGGGTGGTCAAATCCCCCCATAAGGGCCCTGGAGGTTGATGCCCCAAGGGAGTTGCTAATGGTAATTGGGCTGGGGGGTGATCAAGTCACCTCCAACCTGTTGCTCCTCCCCCTTGGTAAAAGGGGGGGAGGGGAGCACCCCTCAATGGTATGAGGGTGGTCAGGTACCCCCAACCACTGATTGCCTTTTTGTGACCAGCCTGGTCAAATTGCTAATGGTGGAAGGGTGATCAAATCCCCCCCACCACCAGTCCCTTTGTTTCAACCAGCCTTGCCACAACGGAGGTGAGTGATCTTGCTCTCCCCACCACCGCCCAAACAGGTTGGTTGCAGCAGCCGCAAAAACAGACTGGGGTGGAGGGGCTCCAAATTAGTCCCTCTGCCCCCCAAAACGGCCCTGCGGCCAGGCCCATGAATGGGCAAAGCACAAGAAAACTCAGAAAGATACCAAGTGGTTATGGAGAGGTGGCTGATTGTGGGCCAAGCCTCATTAGCTCGCTGGCGCGCGGGTTTAAAAAGTGCAATTGCTTCTCAAACTTGCTAAAGACCTTTCTTGCTATTTTTTTGCACTAGAAAGGGATTAGCCAACAAGATTTTATTCAAAAAAAATTGTGGATTCTCTGATCCGATTCCCGGTTTGCCCAAACTGGGCATTGCGCACGGCCACAAAAACCAACCAGGGTGGAGGGACTCCAAATGAGACCCTCTGCCCCCTACAATGGCCCTGCGCTAGAGGCTGGGCCCATAAATGGGCCAAGCACAAGAAACCATGGCCCCAAGCGGGCCGCAACATGGGAAATGGCAATAGGCACTGAGCCAATGCCTGGTTTTTGTCAAACCAGGCATTGTGCACGGCTGAAACAACCAACTGGGGTTTAGGGACTCCAAATGAGTCCCTCAGCCCCCTACAACGTTCCCGCATGGGCCTCCAGGCCCATAAATGGGCCAAGTGCAAGAAACCATGGCCCCAAGCAGGCTGCAACAGGGGCAATGTCAATAGGCACTCAGCCAATTTCCAGTTTCCAGAAAGCGGGAATCAAAAAAATTTCCATTCTGTTTGTAATAAATCTGATGGGATGAATAAATCCCATGTGGGCTTACATATTGAAGAAAATTGAATCTTCTGAGATGCCTGGTTTCCCAAAAGCAGGCATCAGGAATTCAGAATTCATATCTCAGTTCTTCCGATGAGCTGATTTTGTCCCAAGGGGGCATAACATGTAGCAAAAATCATATGTTAAATGGAAATGACTGATTTCTGATGCCTTTTTTTTCAGAAACCAGGCATTGTACTCTGGGGTTTATGCCCCTGTAGAGAAAAAAAATTAAGATAAAATTAAACTGTTTCATGATTTTTCTTGACAAGTTCAAGCTTTCCAGTGGTCTGGTTTGTCCTACTGGGGCATTTCATTTGACTTGAGGATATTTCTGAAAGACAAAAATAAATACTGATGCCAGGTTGCTGGAAAACGGAAATCACATGATGTGTTATGCACCTGTAGAGCATGAAACTACCCATGATGCAAAGTAAAAGAAATCTGGTCTAATGTGACATTCTGTGTCAATTACTTACTAATTTTTTTTGTACAGGGGCTGGAATTGCCCAAGTTTCATGTCTGGTTCCCAGAAACAGCGCATCAACATACATTTAACTAGCAACATAAAATGAAAGAATGGGGTGTAGAAGGAAAAAGAAACAGCATAATGTTGCTGTAAGATAGTCTAGTTTTGACATGCTCTACATGAGCATAACATTGCTTCAAGGTGATGCCTGGTTTCTGGAAACCAGGCATCACAGGAAGGGTTATCCCCTGTAGAGATTAAAAAACCACAGGATGCCAAATAAAATAAATCTTGTCAAGTTTGGAGTGCCATAAATTTCCTTTCTTATTTTGCTCTACAGGGGCATGACACTGCCAAAGGTTCATTTCTGGTTTCCTGAAAGCCATTGTCAAAATCCATCAATTTAACTGGCCATACAGAGTGGAGGCATGAGATCAAGAAGTGCACAGAAGAAGCATAATAAGACTTGTAGATAGTCTGATTTTGATGCTCTCTACAAGTGCATAAAATGGCTCCAAGTTGATGCCTGGTTTCTGTAAACCGGACAACACAGGCAGTGTTATGCCACTGTAGAGCATGAAACACCCCATGATGTAAATTAAAAGAAATCTGGCCAAATTTGAATTTCTGTGTCAATTAATTGTTTATTTTGCTTTAAGTGGGCCTAAAAATGCACAAAGTTGATGTCTGGTTTCTGGAAAGTGGGCATCAACATCCATAAATTTAACTTGCTATACAAAGTGAAAGCATGGAGTGAGGAAGGAAAAAGAAGAAGCATAATGTGGCTTTTAGGTAGCCTGGTTTTGAAATTTTCTACAGGGGCATAACACTGCTTCAAGGTGATTCCTGGTTTCTGGAAACCAGACATCCCAGGAAGTGTTATGCCCCCATAGAGCATTAAACACCCCATAATGCAAAGTAAAAGAAATCTGTCTAAATCTGAAGTTCTGTGTCAATTCCTTGCTTATTTTGCTTTCCCAGGAATAACACTGCAAAAAGTTGATTTCCAGTTTCCAGAAAACAGGCATTAACATCCATAAATTTAACTGGCTATACAGAGTGGAAGCATGGGGTGAAGAAGGAAAAACAAGCAGCATAATGTGGCTTGTAGGTAGCCTGGTGATGTCTGGTTCCTGGAAACCGGGAATCACCTTGGAGCGGTGTTATGCCCCCATAGAGCGTGAAACACTCCATGATGCAAAGTAAAATAAATCTGGTCAAATTTGAAGTTCTTTGTCAATTCCTTGCTTATTTTGATGATTGCACTTCTTTGGTCCTATTTTCAAGGTTTATTGTAAATCCCATCCTCTATGCATATATTTATAATAATTACACCTGTCCCAAAACTTGGAAATAAATTCTTCACATGATTTTAATTTAAATACCCCTCCTATTTCAAATTCTGGCAGATTTCCCACACTATTACCATCCTCCTCCCTTCTCAACACATAACCTGTCTTATTCCTCCATAAACTCCCATACCCACAATGCAGTTGATTAATCATACCCCATTCTGTATTAGCCTTGTTGAGGTTCCTCTTGCTGCAATAACTACTCCAGCTGTCCCAAACCTGTTACATAGTGAAGGAACCTATTGGGCATCATTATAAGCCAGAGATAAGAAGCTACATGTCTACATACAAGATCTTCCTTTCCATGTAGGCGTGCTTGCCCCTCCACTTGACTCAATTGTTTTAAACCTCCTCACTCGGCCCACAGGCTATGGACCATGTGGTGATTTGGAGGAAATGATGAGGGAACTGCCTTATTCAATTCTCTTTGTAGAAACCATTCTCCATGTTGGTGTTTCCAAAATTACCACATTTAAAATTTTTCTCCTTCTATTCTGTCATGAACAACATATATCATACATACTTGATTAGCTTCTTGGCACTCATATGGTGTGTCCACTGAGTTTGATTGGGTTGTCAACTCAGTGGTTTTTTTGTTAAACCCCGGTTGGCAGGTGCTCAAATCCGCGTGGCGGTTAATCCACCACCAATTTTCAGGTGGTCAACCAATGGGGGTGTGCCATCAATTTAGCCATGGCAGCTTTCAACTGAAGCTGCCAAGATTTTGGAATCAATGTCAAGCCATCCTATTGGTTGTAGTGGTAATGAAGATCACAAAAGCAGCAAACTTGTGTCTTGTTGCTCTGAGTTGATCAATGGCAAAGTTGGGTTGATAACCCGACAAGATGGGGCGGCCCCTTGGCTATTTCCCCATCAACCAATTTGGTCCGGCCATCAACCACAGCTTGTTACATGACCAGCGGGAGTTGAAAACCCAAACAAACTCACTGGATTCACCATATAATCATAAAAAAAACCCCCAAGTACAATTCTTCAAAAAACCAAGGCTTCCCACTGGCCAAACTACCATCCCAAAGGATGAAAACGCCATCACTTGTTGAAAACCCCTACTATGATCCAAACCTCCTTGAAATCCCAGGTGGATGTGATCTCAATCAAATCCATCCCAATCCACAAATAGTTACCACCAAAACCCTCCCCCACCAGGCTCAAGGAATTACATTCTTGCTTGATTTTGAATAACCACATTTGACCTCTGCTCTGGCCTTGCGGAATAAATCAAACATGAATGCCTGGCTGCCAACATTTGGTAAAAAAAAATCAGCGGCTCAGGCTTGGCTCTACTTGATCCAAAATTAGTTCCACTAACTGCTTTGGGCTCAATAATGGATGATGATATAATTATTGGGAAATATTTACAAGCAATCTGCCTAATTTCTCACACTATAACTGAATCAACCTCTTTTTACCATCACCAAGATAACCCTCCAGCTTTTCTATGTCATCAGGCAACTGTCATCATATTCTAACCCTGCCTGATACAGAACTGGGCAAAAAACTCCAAAAACATGTTCTCCCTGTCACAATCAACCACCTTATCTACCATGGACATGAAAGGCATTTATTCAGTCCAGATTTCCTCAACCCCGCCCTAGTCATCATCACCACTTATCCCCTCATGGCATCTACTCATGAGAAGGCACAGAAGGAATCCAACCTTTATTCTTCTTTCATTTACTGTTGTTATTGGTTCAGGATAATCCTTGATGAGGCACAGTGATTATCACTGCCACTACATGCGATTCCTGAAACTGCTCATCTATCATTTTATAGCACAAGAAGGAACAGAAACACAAAATATCGGCAATTAGAGCTCAACAGTGCCTATGGCTCACAGAGACCACGGTCCAGAACCAGCTAAAGAACCTGATTTCATTGCTGGCATTCCTCTACAAATATATTGAAGAATCTCACAACCATTGGATAAAAATGCTTCTACCACATCTCAAACTTGGAAACTTCAAACCACTACAACTCATCTTGTGTCACCTAGTTCTGAGGAGAATCAAAGAGGATTAGCTTGATATTCTACCAGTTGCAAACCATCAAATCATTTACATACCCCTGAAAACCTCTGTGTTGAGGTTAAACCTGCTAACATGATGTATCACCACAGTACGGAGGCTGTGCAGTTGAACCTAGACCAGTAATACCAAACAACCCTGGCAGCCACAAGCGTCTGTAGCCTAGTTGGTAAAGGCAGCACTCTAGTATGTGTCTCAGTCTATCTGACACCGCATGCAAACAACGGACAATTTTGCATAATTGTCACCCGGGGCATTTTGGTGTCGCGCGTGTGAAAGCACATGAGACAGCGGTGCGACAGCTGAATGCCCACCTGACTCTGCGCGCGAAAACTAGTGAGACAGGTCTGGTGATGATTACCAGCCATGACCGTCCACTCTCTCCTTTAACCAGTATCCCAATAAGTTCTCCGATTTGTGTCTCCCACTCTGTTACTTTCAATCCACGTCAACACCCAGTATGATCCTTTGTCTCTGTTCAGCATGTTCAACATACACCTTCATCAATTCCCAGGGTCAAGCACAGCAAGGTCATTTCATCTCCCAGCGTAATTACATCAAGCATCGCTCTGCAGACAAAAGAAATTGTGCATTGGCCTCAATGATCTCACCGGAGAATTTCGCTACGCCTGACATTGTATTGTCTGAAGAAACCGAATCCGGATCAGAATCAAAAGTATCAATCTCAAGTGAAGAAAATCCATTGAGCTCAACAACGCAAGCTGCAGCTAGTAAGATTGTCCAACTTTTTATATTTACATTTTATTTGCAATTACATTTGCCTTGTTCAGCCCAAAGCTTACCAATTTGTGTTGATTCCCATGTGCGTTTTCATTGTTTATCTCATGGCTACATCTACATGGTAGCGCTAGTTTGAAAACTTGCAATATGGCCCGCAATCTATTGGTGAAGATAATGCAAGGGAATGGCACATCGGCCCTCGACTTGCTTGTTCCTAAAAGTACCCAAACCATCCTCAAGAACAAGCTCAGTGTTCATTTGGTCAAGATTGTCTGCTGCCCCAAATGTTTCACCCTCTACCATCCCCCCAACCTACCCAACCACTGCAAATATTGTGAAACACCCAAATCAAAGCCTTGCGAATCCCCATTATTTGCGGAAAAGAACCTATTTGTGGGCTCCTCACATCTTGGAAAGTTCCAAGCATCAAACTCTTGTTTACGAATAAACCAAACACCGTTGGTTGGCATTCCTCAATGCACATTTATTATACAAAAACTCAAGGTTTGGCTTGAATGGTTTCTAAAAGTGCCAACAATTGAGAAAGAAATAGATGACTGGACTCAGAAAGCCAAGGAACTTCCAGCAGAAGTAATCACAGACATCCAGCAAGGCAATGCATGGAAGCAGCTGTTGTGGACGAATTCTCGGGATGATCTACGACTAGTTTTTTCTCTGTTTGTGGATTGGTTCAATACCAGAGGAAACAAACTAGCAGGTAAGCAAGAATCGGTTGGGCTGATTGCCATGAACTGCTTGAACCTTCCGCCAAAGATCCGGAACAAATTGGCCTATACGTTTGTGGCCGGTATTACTCCAGGACCAGACTCTCCTAGCATGACTACAATCACCCACCTGTTGAAGCCTTTGATCGACGAATTGGTTGAGTTAGCTGAACCTTTCAGGCTCCCAACTCCCTCGCATCCTTCTGGAAGATTATGCCAGGTAAAACTCTTACCTCTAGTTGGCGATTTGGGGGGGACTCATAAGTTAGCGGGTTATGCATCACACTCGGCCAAGTATTACTGCTCGTGGTGTAGTTCAACAAATGACAAGCAACCTCTACTTAAAATTGGAGACCCGCGAGACGGAGTTGAAGTTCACAGACTCAGCGACCTCTGGAAATCAACTCAAACATTGAATGGACGGGAGAAAATCTTATGCAAGACTGGTATTCGTTACTCCGAACTCAATCGGCTGTCATATTGTGATCCTGTACAACACGTGGCCTTAGGGATCCTCCACAACTGGTTCGAAGGTGTTCTCATGCACCATTTTCGCGAAAGGTGGGGCTTTCAAAGCTTATCTTTTAAGGAAAAGCGACGACAAGGAGATCATCAAACATCCAGGAAGAGAGCCCGACTGGACCCAAGCGCCCCCGCCGACGATGGTGATTCAAGCTTGGAGAGTTCTAGCAAAGATGACAATGATGTCAATCTTAACCAAGGAGAAAATGGTGGTCTCTTCAATGAGAAGGATATGGACTAATTTAGGAACGCTATGCAAGATGTGGTACTGCCTACCAAGGTGGGGCACTTGCCTAGTGAACTTGGGAAATCAAAATGCGGAAAACTCAAGGCATCACAATGGTACATTCTCTTTGTATATGTTGTTCCCCTCATTGTCGGCGAAATTTTTCTGGATACCCTTGAAGAAATTGATAGCAACTCGAACAGATTCTTGATCATGGAAAACATCTCAAACCTGATTGCTTGTACTCACTATGTTGCTTCACGCAAGATTTGAGAATCCCACAAATCATCTTTTGCCAACTTTTATAAAATATATACTTGGACTTCAACAAAGATTTTTCAAAATCTTGTTGTCCAACCAAACCACCACTATGCGCTGCATATTCCCAAGCAGCTCAGTTTGTGGGGACCAATGATGGGGGTAGCCAAGTTTTCTGGTGAGAGACTAATTGGCCGCTTGCAAGGTTTTCAGACTAATTGTCGGACTGGTGAGTGGATGGTTTTGGCATAGTTTGAGCAGCAATGAACTGATGGTTGTTTTGGGCTTGGCAGGTGAGTTGGAGGGAACATTATTAAAAACAGTCTGTTGGATACAAAGGCTTGAGGCAAATGAAGACTTTATTAAATTTGTCAATGTCATCAACAAGGAAAGCAAGAAAAGAGGGAATGGTGGCCGGAAAGTAAAGTTAGATGATATTGCTTATGAAAGGCTGCTTGCATATGTACAAAGGGGCAATCCAAATGTGAAGGACTATTGATTCTTACCTCTGGACAACAATGCAAAGGTGTTACGGCCGAAGGTAAGTGTGGAGCAAGTTTGGAAAGGACCAGAAAACATGGTGGTCTTGGTCATGAAACCAAATAATTGTGTGGTGTATAAGGAGGAAGGGGTGATGAGATATGGAATGGTCAAGGATATCTTTACACTTGACTCACCTGGGGGCAGATGCAAGATGGTGTGCCAAGTGCAACAGATAACCGACCAATTCTACAAGGATGTCAACAGTCCAACCAAAAACTTTTGCTACTGGCTCTACAAGATGAAAGCCGTTGTTGCCCAACTCCTTCCCAAACCCTTTCACATCATTCCTGCTGCCAGTGTCAACCATGTTGCGGCATATCGTTTTCTCCCTGATGGCACTTTCCACCTTCATTCCCATGCAATCATTCTTTTCCCAGTAAATCATCTTTCTGTCTTACAAATCTTGCCTGATTCCGGCTCTCAGGTAATTTTGTAGCCAAAAAATAAACCATGTATTTTGTCCTGCAAACCTCTCTCCCGTGCAACCTCTCTACTATGCAATGCAAATGTTCCAAACTTTTAAATATCCAAGTAGTTATTCCACCAGCTATGCAAAAAACACTACAATGCATTTCACATGGGTAGTCACAGCCCTACACCCATTCTTGGTGTCATCAACACAGTAATTACAACAATCATTCGGAGAGAAACAATCATACAAACTAAGAGGATCAGCAATCCTTGCAAGTCTTACTGACAATCTCACATGGCCCGAGGAGCCATTACTCCTGCATCACATCCTGGCCCTCATCATCACCCTCATCAGAAAGGCTTTCGGCCCCCTCCTCCTCCTCCTCAGATGGGGAATTGTTGTCGCCATTGCTGTCTTCATCATAAGATGGGTTGTTGTCTTCATTGTAATGATTCCCCCAATCGCCATTGGACAAATAAGACTCAGAGTCCTCCGGACTATCTGCCTCCAAATCAATGACACCACCCTCCACATCCAATTCTTGACTGCTCTCTCCTTCAGCTTCAACCGCATCCTCATGCACAATCTCGATTAACCAATAGTCCTTCAGGACTCTTTCCAAGTATTTCTTGTTGAAGCGGCTGTCCAACATTTTTTCATCTTTGTCGTAGTTTGGGTGGTTTTTGGGAAAGAGAGACTTGGTGGCATCTGGAAGAAATGCCACCTGATTCACGTTTGGGATAGTGCACTGTTGACCAGTTGGTAGCTCTGCCAACCATTTGCGGCGGTAGAAATCTAAAGGAAGCCCCTCTGGCACCTTGGTGAACTTGGAAGGAATGGGTTGGGCAGGTAATTTCCGGGATATCATATGGCTGGTCTTCCCTGTTTCAATTGCAACGTTTTTCATTGCCATGTCCAATTGACAGAAGAAGATGTTGGCGGCATTTGATCAATAGTTGAGTGTCTTGATTGTGAAACAACTATGCTTGGGATCCCACTCATCATCGCTGTGAGCATTGAGTTCAGTGATGATTTTCCGGTAGCGTTCTGGAAAATCATTCACGACAGCAAACTTCAATTGTGACTCGCACAACTGAGAGGAAAGAAAAGGTTAATTATAAATTACAGTAATGTAAAAGTTAAATTTGATCACTCACCTGAGAATGATTTTTGTGAATGCTTCTCAACTCCATAGTAGTGTGATTTTTTCCAGAGACCTTGCATTCAGCGGCAAACTTATTTGCCAAAACATGGTGTACATAGTGGTTATAAGCTTGGATCATCATTAACAAATTGTCCTTGTATTTGTGGTTGAAATTCATGAAATCTTAAGCCCCTGCAACCGCCATCTGGCAAAAGATATTGATTGCTGCAATCCAACAGGCAGCGTTGAAGAGGCTCTCAGACCCTTCTTCAAGGTTTGGTCCCCAGCATCAAATTACGACTTTTGCAAGATATCCGTGAATATAGGAAATGTGACCTTCATCAATGTGGATGAAGTTCCTACCCACTTTCACTCGACCAGAACAACCATCTTTCAAGGTTTGGACATTGCTTTGGGAGATTAACTGGGCTGCTTGGGAGTCTTGAGAAAATCTTTCAAACTCATCAATCAATTGGAAGTTGGCACAGAAGCTTTGGATGAACTCGGGATTTGCGGCAGGAAGGACTGATGTGGTTTGGATGAGGCCCCAGAGGAGTCTGATGTGAACAAACAGACATTCCTACAAACCAAGTATTGGCAGATTAGCTCCCCTGCTTGGATCAAACTTCAGGTGGGTCTTCCACTAACCTTGGTGGTCTTAAAGTCGGGGGGGGGGAATCATCCGTTACCATTTGATTTGGCTTTTTCTTGGAATTAGATCCAGATCTGCCTGGAACATTAGCACCAGCGGCATTGGCTTTCTTGACCGGGGTGGTAGTCTTTCTTTGAGTGGTAGGTGCAGGCTTGGATTGAGCACGTCGGAACTCATTTTTTCAAGTTGAAATGGTAACTAATTTGGACCTATTGTTGACAGGCGGAGCAGGTGCCGATTTCTTCTTGGTATCCTGGGCACAAGGTTTTGCAGCATCCTTTGGGTGAGGCTTGTGGCTAGTCGAAGCTGTTGAGTTGGCCTTTGGAACTTTTGAATTGGTAAATTTGGTGGTGGGGGGAGCCCGGTCTAATTCCAGCTTGTTGATCCGTTCTTGCATTTTTTCAAGGGTGCCTTGAAGACTGGACTTCAAGTTGGCCTCAAGATTTGCGACTTGAGTGGATAGAGTGGTGGCAAGCATATTCTCCAAGCTTTGGGGATTGAATGGCACAGTGGGGGGGTTGGCATAGTTTGGTGGGGCGTTTGAGTTTTTGGGGTCTTGGGGAATGATTTTGTGGTTGGACATGATTGAGGTTGGATTGGTAGGAAGGGATTAAGACTGAAGGGTTGGTGGGGAGGATGAAGGGAAGAAAATTGATGAGGGTGAGGGGTGCAAGTTGGGGAGGGGTGGGATATAGCACACGGGGGTGGGCGGTGGGGGACTGGGAGCCAGAGCTTGGCATTTGATGGCAGCTGTCTCACCAGTTGTCGCGCGCGGAGTCAGGTGGGGATTCAGCTGTCACGCTGCTGTCTCATGTGTTTTCACACGCGCGACACCAAAATGCCCCGGTTGACAATTATGCAAAATCGTCCGTTGTTTGCATGCGGTGTGAGGTCGTGGGTTCAAATCCCACCAGACACATCTTCATTTTCACAGTCTCAACACTCTGCACAAGAATATTAAAATTTTCAAGATGAAATCTTTGTCAAATCACTCCAAAAGAAAGAGTCCTGTTCCAATCAAGGTGACAATAATCCTGGATTCCTCACTAGAATTCAGGAAATCTGTGGAATCTGTGATCATTGCTTGTTGGCCAAATCAAATCTTTTTCTCACATCATATGGTCATTCTGAAACAAAAGTGAAAGAAGAGGATTCCAATCCTTCAAAAAGTGGTATAATTCAACATTGAGTCCACCCTGCTGTGTTTCTGGAGAGCTCAAAAATTGAAAGATTAATCAACATGATCATTGATTAATTGGATAAAAGGGATAGCCCAAGCAAGATGGTGGTGTTTTCTTGTTGGAAAAGGCTTCTTGATTTGTAAGACTTCCTCCAGGAAAACTTCAATATTCACAAAGATGCTCATGTTTTTAAAGAAAAATTCAAATCTCAGAATTCAGATTGCTTTGAGTCATAACAAGATCAAATATTTTTTCTTGGATGGCGCCATGACAGCTACAGAGAAAAACAAATTCCTGGACAATTTTTCCAGAAGTACCTCAACCCAAACTCTACTGGCCTCCATCCAAGCTGCCAGGGTGGGTCTCAACACAATAGTGCCAAAATTGTTTTCATCATGATATTTGGTCCATTCTTTCTTTAAAAACATTAAAAGTAGCTCATACTCCACCTCCACTAGGAGCCACGGTGGAATACCACAAACCAGGCTCAGGTTTTAGATCTTTTGCATAGATTGGGCTAGAAAAAAACAGTGCATGTGTATTACATGATTGCTCCAAAAAAGAATTGAGGAGAATATTCAAAAGGTGGGATCCTGTTCACAAAACATTTTCAAGAATATATGGTATTTATGTTCTCCTGATGTTGATTCAGGTTCAAATGAGAAAGTAAAAGCTAGCAGAGAAATTAGGATCACTATTATTCAACCATTCAGAAAATCTGCACTATCAAGCTAAATTTTTTTTCTTTTTCAGACCAACCATCATCACAACTAAAGATTGGAGAGAGATATTTCAGATACTACAGGAGGAGGAATCATTTTCTTTAACCATGTATGACACTTCTTCTAAGCAATGAATGAAAAGATATAAAATAATATTTATGATAATATTTATTTATTATTCAGGCTTCAGGTGTTCCCTCATTCTTAATCACCTCAATATCTTGTATTCTTAGAGCAGTTCTTGTTGCGGGCTTTAGTGCATTGAGCCAATTATGATTGTAAAATTGTCAAGATGAAAGTTGGCTGGAATCCTTAGATTGACCTTGAATTGGGTGGAAGATTTCCTATCAAAAAACTTGGGCTGCCTTTTTGCCTTAACAACCCGGCTTCCAATCAATATTTGACGGTCAATGAATTCGATCAAGTGGGAAGCTCTCTCTGAACGCAATTCCAGTTGCATCTTCCTGTGAACAGTTATACCATTTTCATTCACCTCTTCTGTATCAGAGCAAACTGAAGGATCATTGAACTGTGCTGCAAGGGCCACATAATTGTTTTAATCACACCATTTCTGCCTCCTTTCTGCTAGCTACAAATTTGAATCATACATTTTCAGTTCAGTTTCCACAAGTGTAAGATTGAATGGCTTAATCTTTTCCATATTTTGGAAGTCCTTTGCTTTGCTTTTCTTTACTCAAAAGCATGTAAAAAAATAAGAAATCCATTACTTGGTTGAATGGATGCTTTCATTCAATCATCTATTCAAAATTAAACTGAGTCAGACAAAGCTCTAAAAGCTGGGTTTGGGTGAAACTGGTTATGGGTTGGGTGTGGTTTTCAGGTGAGGCTGGTGCAGTTTGATTTTTCTGATCAAATGCAATCCAATTCCCATTCTGAACTTCCAAATCATTCTCATCATTGGTGGGTGGTCCCAGTATTGTGATGGCATCCCTATTCTTCATTTGAAGCAAGAATCTGGCATGAGCATGACCACAATTGGCATGGTATCAGTCTCTGGTGGGAGTTGTTTTTTCAACTCTTTCTGCCTCTCCTTGTTAGTTTTCCTATTTGCAGATAGGCATGCCCTGGCTCTCAGTCCTTCATTTTGTTATGCACATGAGTCCTATGCATAGTCTTCAACCAAAACTCAAACCAGTTAGTCATTTTTAAATCTTTTTTGTGTAATTTAAATTCTTAAACACCTTCTTCAGCATTGTCAGGCTCATTTTCTGCTCCCATGGCTAGAGAAATATAAAATTTTCAGTTGATTTCCATCAGATAAAAAATTCAAATAATTCACTCACATCTTTCAATAGCCAACCAATCAGCTGACTTTATTGCATGACTGGTCAAAATATCCCAAAAAATTAAGTGAGATTATTGAAATACTCTTTGATAGGAGCCACAACATACCATTCCCACGTGAAGTTCCAGCAGTTAGTTGGTCTAGAAATAGAATAGAATTCAAATTCAATTTTCAATGATTAAGTTTTTAGTCTTTATTTAACTTGATTTAACTCACAATTGGAACCAGGTGAAAAATTTTGTGAAGCTGTTGTTGTGTCATCCAACCCTGAAGGTGGGCTTTGATTAGCATTAATTGATTGACTTGGAGGTGATATTCAATGAATTGGTACATCCGTGGCTGCTGCAGTAGTTCCTGCATTCACATCCATGGTGGTTTCTGAAGTAGGTTTGGGAGGAATTGAAGCAGTATTGCATTGTTGGAGGTGTGGATCTGTTGGTTCAGTATTAATACCCACAGGGTTTGAAGGTGATAAATCCTTTCCAGAGGCTTGGGATGCTTGAGGATGTGAAATAACTTCAATATTTTGATTTCCCAACACATCTGCATCTATTTTTGGTTGTTCTTTGGGGAAAGAAGGGGATTCCCTTGTTGATACAAATGGAGGATTGCTTAATTCATCCAGATTTGGGGTAAAAAAGCTCAAATGAAAATCACTTGAATCAAAGAATGTAGAAGGTTCCCCTGCCACAAACTATTGGATTGGGAGAATGGGCTGCATGTCAGTCTTTCCCCTCAAGATTTTATGCAAAAAAAACCCATGAGAGAAGTGTTGAATACTAATTTCCCAATTTCACCACTTCCAAATCACTCATATTGATTCAAACCTGGGTCAACGTGGACTCCTGTGTATCTTGCACTTCTGGGTTCTGCAAAGACCTCTCCATGACATTCTTGGATTGCCAAGCAGACACCCTCAATTTTCCCTGGAAGTTACTTTCCAAGAAAAATCAACTCAAGCCACCCTCCCCTCTATCATCAAAATGCTGTATTTTCCTCTTAAGGCTAACTTAATGTGCTCTGGACAGGTGGAACTTGTGAAAATTGGAGAGGACAAATCCAAGGCTTGGGTAAAAAAAAATCAAAAATGCATCAGTTGAGCCAAAATTAAGAAAAATTCAGCTTTATTCCACTCATAATCTTCTCTTATACGCCTTACAAACCAAGGAAAATCTGCATTAATATTTACTCCTATTTCATAATCACATTTTTGCACCCTCTTATGCATTTCTGGGCCTAAATAGAAAACACAAAATATTACTCCTCAAGTCCTCAGTCAAAATTGTGGAAAAAATAATCAAGTTACCCTTTTATTTATGTATCTCTTGATAAACTGGCTGGCAATCTTTCCCATACAAAACTCTTATACCTACTACCACTATTCCCATGTCACCATGTGACCTTACTTTTTCAGATTTTACGTGTGAATTTCCTATTTATTCTGAATTTTTTGGTAAGGATTGCATGCATCTGTGAATTGGAGCATTTGGAGGCCTTTGGGATCCCAATAGATTTACTTCAAATTGTTGGCCTCCTTCAAGATTACTTCCAAATAGTTTACCCCTTCTTCCCTGGAGCTGTAGTGTCCCCCACTCTGGAAATCTATGGCCAAGTTTCTCCCCTCTATCCAAATATCTTCTTTGTTATTCTGCAAAATTAAAGAATGAATCAGAACTTTCCTCACAGAGAAAACTAGCTACAAATATAGATTACCATCTGGAGTGATATTGGGAGGTGAAGCTTCAACTGGAAAACCAGGAATCATCATAGTGGAATCAAAAATGGATTGATGCATTCTATTCCCTCCTATCATACCACTTTTGAAATAATTTTCACCAGATTATTCATAAAACTTTATCATCAAGATCATAGACCGTGACAAATTTGAAACTTTAAAACTTTCAAAAACCTTACTGATGTTACCATGAGATTAGATCCTGAAATATATGCCTGCTCATTGAAATTAACCACAAGAATTTTTTGGGAGTGCTCTCCCAACACTTATTCTTGTTAAAAAATTTTAAGACAGTTAACTCTTAAAAAAAAATTCTAACCAAAAATACAGCTCACCAGGAGTAATCAAATTTACTTCCACTGAACCATGCCTCAAAGAATCATTTCTTTGGGTGGAAGGAAAATTGGCAGCCCTTTTTTGTATTTAAAATTAACTGATGTTTCATTCACATCAACTTTTGCCAATGTTTTGATAAATACTGCTTGAGGATTCAACCAATGTTGAAATCTCTGCATATTATGAAATGAACAATGACATGAATGATTCAAAGCTCATGGTTATCTCAAAGCAAAAAAAAAAATCAAAAAAAAACTGTTTTTCTTCCTTTCTGGGAAGCTTGAATGCCTAATACTTTCAAAGCTGCCTCAATCTCACCATATTAAGACAGAAAATCTGACCTTTCCATTTGTTCTGTTTCAACTATCATTCTCCACAATGCAGGATTCTTATTTTCTGGAAAAGGTAAAGAAGCCTGTATCCTGGAGGCCAGGCTTGAAATCTTCCCACTTAAAGAAATTCATTCAGAGGCCAAACTTGCTGCTTTGGAAAACATTGGGCAGGCACACAGGGGGAAAATCATTACTAGAATTGAAATACAATAGAATATGTCAGAAAAAATTCAGAATAAATAAATCAATGGATGCCACATGCTACCTGGAGATGAGTCCCTAGTGAAATCAACTCTCATTGCTCCTAATGGTTGAATGAATCCTTCATAAAAAAATTAATATCACCAACAAAATCAATTGATTGAAATAAAACAAAACATATCTCCCCATGGGATGCCTATCTTACTATCCAATCTCAATTTTTTGTTGAATTGAACATTGAATGAAAATCATTTGATTACCACTTCTATACCCAGTACTTCTTTGATCAAAAAAATCTAATAATACAGAGAGACAAATTTGCACTCTTGTTTAAGACACTATGCAAAAAATTCCACATAATATGTCTCAAATCTTCTCAATTGAAAGTAGTGATTTCCTTGTGCTCATATTCAATCACACAGCAATCAAAGCACATCAATATCATACCTAAACACCTTACAAGTTTTAGTTTTGATACCCTAAATACAAGAGCATATCATTGCGCAGAAAAATTTACTTCGTCCTAAATTACTCTGGGATTCTTTACAAGACCAATATTTAAAAAAGTACCATGGTTGAGCAAGTCAGCTCCTAATCTTTGGCATTGCGTATTTCTTCCTTGTAAAAATAAATCTTGTATTTCAAAGAGCATTCCTTCTTGATCAATGGACCTGCCAAGATTAAAAGTCATTATCTGACTTTGAAATATGGTCACACATGAACACAGAACTGGCCTTTTCCAAGCTGTTTAGGTGGCATTTGGCTTCCCAATGTATGTGTAACTGTAAATCCCTCCCACCCGCCAAATTGAAGTTACAGGGAGTTACAGGGGTTTAAGGTTAAACCTAAAAAAAAGAGGTGTTTGGCAACCACTGTAACCTCTCAAGTGTAACTTCAATTGAAGTTAAACTCCCATTCTGCCCTCCTCAAAAAGAGGTTACATAAACTTACAAGGTTTTGACCTTGTGAATTTCTGTAACTTGCTTTTTAGGCGCTAAAAATGAGAGCTCACAGGCCCCAAACCCTAGAAGGTTTTTGGCTTCCAGGCACAGATAAGAGTGGGTACTTACAGTTACAAGTGGTTGAAAAATGGGCCCTTACAATGCTTGTTCCAGAGTTTGTAAAAGTAAGGGATTTGGGTTTCATTCATGCCCATAGAAACTTCTTGAGACATTTCTCAATTCCATTGATGCTCTAAATTTTGAAGGAATGTATCATCATCTAAGAGCTGTTTAATTCAATTTCTACTATCATGAACATTTTCAAGCTCATCAATTTTTTTGAGCATTCCAAATCTTACCCCATTCAAAAAATCAACTTGAGAATAACTCAGATTCTTGCTCATATTAAGCTGCTTCTTGCAATTTCTTGGTGGAGTAAATTATTTATTGTGATATAAATAGCTTAGATGTTGTACATTGGAGGGATGCGGAGGTTTTAGAGAGTTAGAGGAAGAAAAAGCCTCATCTATTTGTGCCCTAAATTCAGGCTGATTTTCCAAACAAAAATGTGTGAAATTATGCTTTTTAAAATGTGTATTTTCAATTTTTTTTTGAAATAAATGCATGCTGATATTTTTGGAAATCAAACAGGTTTTAATTAATTATTTCTTGGAAAGAAGTATGCAGCAGCTAAAACATGGTTTGGAAAAATGGTCATGGGAGATAATATAAGCTTTTTCACATTATCTTTATACAAGAAAAAGTTTATCTCACCTATTTTTTCTTCAATATTAAGTGATCCATTGCAACTATGAATTTCCTGGTTTCTGGACCATATTAAATTTAAGGTGATTTTTTTGAAGATTTATGAATCAAATGAGAGGAAAAAAGGTGGGTAATTGAAGAAATATTTACTTGGAAGGGATGAAATGGGGTTAAATTATTTGAAAAGCATACAGTTCTGAAAGATACCAAAAATCAATCTGAAAAAAATCAAAGAGAAACCAGGGAGAAATCAAGGGGATTCTTTGGGGAAAAATAATTGAAAATCAAAAGACACCTTTGATAAGTCCTGCAGAAACCAATTAGAAAAACAGTCAAAAATTTGGAGAATAAAATGAGAATTCATTGGTCACTTTTGGATAATTTAAAAGTATACTCAGAAGAAATCATGGATCAACTTTTTTTCCATCCTTGTGAAATCTACCAGAAAAAAAAACAGATTTCATGGTGATTATCTCTGGAAATTGATTATAAACTGTGAAGAAATTGGGGAAACCATCATGGTGAAGTGAAGTCTCTTGTCAGCCAGAGATTCCTGATTTTTCCTGGTTGATTGGCCCAATACAATTAAACTCAAAATCAAATTGAGCAAGATTGATGATGGATAACATATTTGAAATAGAACAATCTATAAGCACAAGTTAAAAGAAGCAGAACTTGAGGGGGAAAATGTTATGGATGCTACATTCAAAATGCTCCAAGATACTCAGGGGGTATCCAGGTCAAAATTTGGCGGAGAAGGCCACTTACAGGCCCTTGTTGTTTCTCATCCTGAGTCTATAGAACTTTTTTAAAAATTCCATAATATTTCTTTTTTGGATTTTACTTATAAAACAAATAGGTACAATGCCCATAATGACAGCCCACAGGAAAACCCTTAAAAATGATTTTAATTTTATAAAAAAAGAAATGTTTTAGTTCTACAGTTGGTCTTCAAATTCATTAAAGTAATTGGTTTATGATCCAGAGAGGCTTCCAAAATTCTTTGCAATGGACCATGAAAAATATCTGATTTGTGCAATTGGACATAGTTTTCCTGAGTCATCCAGACAGTTTTGCTCTTGGAACTTGTCTAAAATTATTCAAGTGAATTGAAAAGTTTGCTTCAGTGATGAAAATGATTTTGAGCTGAGGAATAACAGAGGTGTGAGGTAAAGTAGAAGGATAGGTTTTCATAAGTAAAGATAAACACATGGTGAGAGTGAATAAAGAAGGAAAACAAATCTTACCTGAGGAATAACAGAGGTGTGAGGTAAAGTAGAAGGATGAGGAAAGAAATCCTTCTACTTTGCTCAAGCTCTGTCCTCAGGTAGCAGTACTAGCAGTCAGGTGTCACGTACAGTGTGACATGGTGAGAATACAATGAACATTCAGTGTGAAAGAAAAAGATAGCGCGGGTCTAGAGACTGAGTGGGGGAGAGCACTGACATGTTCAGTGTGTGAAATATAAAGAAAAAAAGAATTGAATGGAAAGATAGAGTTGTGAATATAACATGAGGAACACAAAGAATAGAAGAAATAGACAGAAGGAAAATATGGAATTATGGAGACATGAATATACTCCAACAAATGAAGGATGGAAAAGTTTCATGTCTCTGGGGGAAAAGTATAGGGCCTCTAAAGCCAAGTGGGAGGCAGAAGTCAATGATGCAGAACTGAGATTAGGCCATATTATTGCTTCTTCTTTTCATCTCTTCTGGGATGGCTTATGTTGAACCTTGTATAAAGTGTTCCTTGAAAGAAAATGAGGGTGTTCTTGAGTATATGGAAATTAAAATTTTCCCTACCAGAGAGACGTTTGTAACAGTGTGGACTTGTGTCAACCCTGACTTTGAAAATAAAATAATTTCTTGGGTAGAGGGGGCTCATTCTACTTTCAGAAAATTACTTGCAGGATCTCTGGGGAAAATTTTGGATTTGTGGAAACACCTTGAAGGAACAATTTATACCCAAATCAAATCAGTGCATGCATCAATTCAAAATTCTCAAATAAAGTTATGAAATTTTGTTCCAAAAGAAATTTTACCTTTGGGCTGAAAATGGTCAATTGAGGAAATTAAAAACATTGGGGAATAATTTGGGAATTTAAAGCATGAACATGATGGCAAGGTGTGCACCAAGTCATATTCCAAGAAAATTGGCTTTCCCTGTTCCCAAATCTTAGTTGGAATACTAGCATTGAGAGGATTGGTTGTTCCTGAGGATGTTCATTCTTGGTAGAGTTTGGACTACAACCATTCCAGTTCAGTAAGTGAGATTTTTGGATTTTTGAACTTTTTTGAATGGATGTTTGATGAATGAATGGATTTACTAATGAGTTATTTTTTGCTTTTTTGAAATATTGAAACTGATCCAGTGCTTGAATCATATCAATTGTTTGAAAATCTCAGTTCAATTGTTATGGGAAAACCTGGAGAATTTAAAGTGCACATTTTTTGAAACCCTGGTCAATGATTCAAGCATTTTGGTTTCTAAGCCAAGGCTCAAGCCAAAATTCATACAGTCCAGCTGAGTTTGACATAAATTGAAATATAAAGATTGTGAAATTTCAGGATTTGAGAATTTTGAAAGGGAAATTACAAGGGAAAAAGGTTTAGAAGGGCACCAAAAATATCAAAAATTTCAAGTCTTTTATTTTGAGAATTGTTCATTTTATTGGTTTAATGAACTGATAGTAATATGATTTTTATAGCCCACATAATCAGGCTCAGAATCTGAATTTAATATTTCAGAGGAAGAGACTGAAAGTGAATTAGGATCCATTCAATTTGAATCAGAATCCTCTTCTGAGTAAGAATATATGCAGGAAAAGTCAACCAGAAGCTCATCTTTGGTGAGTATTGATTTGATAAATGTGATTAGAGTGTTGGCTAATTGAGTTTTGATTATAGGAACCCAAAGAAAAATATCTCAATCAAATACCTGAGGAATTACATAAGTTCTTGGGTGAGTTTTTGGATCCTGTTGGAAAAGAGAATATCATATTTACAGCCATTGCTAAATGACTTGGGTACAACAAAAAAGAATGGTTTAAAGTGCCAAGGGAAATGATTGAAATTTTGAGGTAAAAAAAGGCAAGTTATGCTAAGATCCATGGTTGAATAAAGAGGTTGAAAAGATTGACAAAAACTTGATTTTCAATAAATCAATGAAAATATTCCCTCTTCAAAATGGCTTTCAAATTTGAATATGGGACAAATACTAGCAGATACTTATGCAGGGACAATTTATTTCATTCCATTGCTTTCATGTTGAACGTGAAATACTATGAAAATGGATTTAAAAGAACCATAAGAGCCCATCTTCATTTACTTTGAAAAAAATAAGCACTGGGTTCCTATATTACTTGAGGGAGATCTTATTCCAATCCTGCCCATTGTAGCAAAACCTTCTTTTTTTACTATAAAGAAGGCTGCTGGTTGGGTTGATCATCTCAAAGATCAACTGAATTTGTATTTTAATTTATAAATACCATATCATTTACTGATGTTGTTTTAAATTTCATCATTTGGGTTTGGCCTAACATAAACTTTTGATTCTGATCCTGTACTTATATTGATTTCAAGTGTTATCAAAATTTGAAAATAAATTTTTTGAGTTTTTTGAGTTAAAATCATTATCTTGAGTTTTTTTAATGAGATTATATTGGTAAGTCAGTTTGACTTGTGTTGGGATGATCCCATCATAAGGAGTATTTTTACTTGTTATCATTGGATCAGCTTAACACAAGTTGAGCTTGTTTTTCTTTGGTCTTTTTATTTTAGGGCTAGTCCATTGAGGTGGACTAGCCCTTTTTTTTGGGGGGGGGTTGATTTAGTTTTGCATTATTCCAATGAAACAAGTTCAACTTGTGTCAGGCTGATCCCATCATAGGAAGTCCTTCTACTTCTTATGATGGGATCAGCTCAAAACAAGTTGAAGTTTTTTTTTTGGAATTTTTTTAGGGCTATTCCATTGAGGTGGCTTTATTTTATTTCATTCAAATATTATATTGCTTAGGGTCTATATTTTATGTAAATTGTTCCTTCCTATTTTTATTTATCCATTTTTATTTTTATAGTTGTTTTTTTTTGGGCACAATTTTTTAATTTTTTAGACTTTTCAATTGTTTTTATTTTTGTTTATTCACAGGGCCATGAATGCACATTCCTTGCCCTGGAGTTGTGGAATTTTCGCAATTTTCTTTTTAATTTTTAATTTTAATTTTTTAATTTTTAATTTTTGTTTTTTTTAATCTTTTTTTCAACTTTTGTTATTGTTATTGTTTTTTTCTTTTTTTTTTCAATTTTTTATTCATTGTTATTTATTTTGATGATTATTGTTTTTTTTCTCATTAAACTGGAGTTGTGAAAGAGTTGAAAACAGCAATTCATGGCCCAAATGGGCTGGGAACCCCATCACACAACCAATTTTGGGTTATTTAGGGCATTTAAATTTGTCCAAAATAAAAAATAAAAAATGCATGGGTTTGAATTTTGACCCAGTTTTAAAATAAAAAATCATGATTCAAACTGACCAAGAGTGAGATTAAGAATTTAGTCTCTCATAAAAAAAATAATGAGATAGCAATGGTTTGAGGAGGTTAAGGAGTTCCCTCTTCAGATATATTGTCCAATTAATCCTTGATTTTTGCTGATAGCCTATGCAGAATAAATATTCATGCCTTAGATATCTATATATAGTACAACCTCATAAATCTTACAGATAAAATCATTGGCTTGCTCATACTTAATCTTGCAGGTCTGCATATCCTCTAACCTTTCTCACCCTGTCTATACCATATTCCATTATGCTTTATCCTTTGGGAATACTTATGTACACCTCTTGCACATTTTATTACATACTCTCTATATTTAGTACAGTGTCATGAATCCCATATATACTGTACAGTGGGTAGAAAAAACAATGGGACTGATTCCCTTATTTTTGTTTGACCCATCTTTTTTTTCAATTTCATGTTATTTTTTCTCATGTAGATATACAGGGAAAAAGTTTATTTTTTTGTATTTCAGTGATATAGCGTCCTAATTTTATTGTAAAATGAGTTTCAAAATTTGAAAAAAATAAAAAAATAAACCAAAAATTATAAATGGAAAAACGGTTAAAAATTGACTGAGGATTGATGATGGATAAAAAAATATCAAAAAACAATGTACCATTGAAAAATGATGGCAGTTGCACAAAAGAGAAATTAAATGGTAAGGAATGAGGGAAAGAAAAAGAAAGGGATAGAATTGATTTTACAATTGTGTAGAACATACATTAGCCTTGGTGACTGCCTGCATGTGATCAGGCATTGATGTGATCAAGTTCTGAGGATTTTGACAAGGAAAGTCCTCCCAGGAACTTTGGAGCGCCTTTTCCATCTCTGGGATTGACTTTGTTTGGTAGAGCTGCTGGATATTGTTTTTTAAAATTTTCCATAAATTTTTGATTGGGTTGTGGTCGAGGGACTGTTCTGGCCAAAAAATTTTTTTGATGTTGTTGGAGTGTTCCCAGTCCTTGCTAATTTTTGCCTTGTGGACTGGGGCCCCATCTTCCATCAAAAAAAAGCAGATTGATCAAAATTTCTGATCCATGGACCAAGAGCACCCTTGTAGATTTTTTTGATAAATTTCTTTGCTGTTCTTTGCTTTTGCAGAATAATGAAAAGAGGGAAGTTTCTCTTGTCAATGGATTCACCCCAAAACATGATAGAGGACCTCCAACTCTTGAATGTGGGGGCCAAGAAGTTTTATTTTAATTTTTCTTGAGTGGTTCTCCATCCCATTACTTGCTGGGATTGCTTTCCAATTTCAAAGATGGAATCATCAGTCCAGATAAACTTCTCCAAATCATTTATTGTCCAATTTTGATGATCATGGGAAAAGTTCAGTTTTTGTTTTATTTGATCTTCATTAATAAAAGGCTTCTTGGAAGCCACCCTTGAAAAAAACCCATTTCATGGGCTTGTTGTTGGATTTTCCTTGTTGAAACCTTTTTCAAAATCAGATTTACAATTTCTGGAGCCTTTGTCTTGCGTAAATGCTTGATGATGCGCCCAAGATCCCAAAGATCTCAATCAGTCAATTTTTGAGGTCTTCCAGGTTGTTTTGCGGTTTGAATCAAATTTCTTTGCCTGCACCACTGGAGAAAATTGAAAACAGTTGACTGCAGTATCTTCAATTTTACTGCAATCACATTGCTCAATGCTCCTGCTTCATACATGCCAACAATGATGGAATTTGTATTGTCTGGTAAGTTTTTTTTTTTAATCTGCATTTTTAATAGAGAGACACTACCTGAGGAAAGATGGTGTGGGAACAGAATAGAACAAAATAAGTTAAAGTTTTCTTGGAGTTCAATAGAACAAGGCAGTTGTAAATAAAAATTCCCACAAGCTAATAAATCTTGTTTTTAGCAGTAGATTGGGAAAGATCAACTCAATCCCAACCAAACTCCAGGTCTTCAATGAAACTTTCCAACTCTCTGCAATCAAGCACTTGAAGGGTATGAGATAACTTTGGGTGGCTGTAAAGACAAAGCAATTTGTTTTATGAAGCTCTGGAAGCAAAGCAATAACAAATTCAAACAAGAAGAACTAAACAATTTTCAAGGGACTCAAGAATAGTGTGGCAAAATGCAAATTCAAAGAAATAAAGTGAGTTTCAGCACTCCAGGTTTCAAGCTGATTGAAACCTCTTAATAAAACATGACCTATTCCAGAGAGACAATCAAAAGAATGATCAAGACCAGTATGGTCAAAGAAAGGGATCAAAGAGTAGTATAACACACTCAAGAATTCAATCAAATGAATTCTTCTTCAACCAGCTAGTCTATTTGTTGGTGATAACAGATAAGACCACAGAGGGGAGGATCAGGAATTTGAGTTTGGAGGCTCAAGGATCAGGGGGAAATCATGGATATACCCTGCATAAAGATGATGAGGAATTACACAGATAAGGGGGGGCAGATGGACTCACTACCCATGGATTTATTGATTGACTGATGCAATGGATGATTCTGGAAAGATTCTTGGGAAATCCCCTCCTTTCATGGGAAAGAGACCCTGTAGACTATTTAAAAGAGGATGACACCAATGAGCATGGATTTTTTTTTGTTTTTCAAAAAAAATAATAATAGGATCAGGGAGGTCTGGTTCTCCCTTCCAATCCTTCCGGGACTGGGGTAAGAAGATCTCCCCCCCGTCCCCAGATACTTGCGCGCAACAACAACAACACCCACCCCCATCCAAAGGAAGAAGGGGGGGTTTCTGAGCAATAGGGTGGGTATCAAGAGGGATGACTAGGACCATCTTTGTTGCAAAGATCCTGTGCTTGAGATCTGTTGGCAGGGGTGATTGTGGGTGAGTTGGCTGATTGAGTCTATAGATGGGGAGGATCCGGATCTCAAGAGAGGAGAGAGGAGAGGATGAGAACATTGGATTACTTTCTCAGTCTGACTAGGAAAGTTTTGAGTATAAACAATTTTTTCCAACCCAATAGGATTGGGAATCTTGATGGTTTGGCTTCAACAGTTGATGGTTTCAAACAGGGTAGATTGGTCTTTGTCAAAAATAAGATTTTTTGAGGGAGATTGGGATAGGAGTTGCCACATTTGATCTTGATATCATAGATCCTGCTCTCATGAAAGCTGTTACTAGGCCCAATGATGGTACCATTCCAGTTGGTCATTGTGATATTGTCACTGTTGGCTGAACCATAGGATCATGTGCCATTGCAAAGGCCTTTCTGGCCTTTCTCAAAATCTTCAAGTAGACAGAAGTTTTGAGGGACCTTTGCGCCAGACATGGATGGGGATGGGGATGAGGATGGGGATGCTCATTTGCGCACGCTCCACCAAAGAAATTGGGTGCTGAGCCCAAAGAAAAGGAGTCAAACACAAGACCTGGGGACTTGAAAACCCCAGGGGTACTTCCTAGACTGCTAAGACAGCGGGAAGTTGGAAAAATTGGAAAAGGGAAGGTTGCCATACCAAAACGTTTTTTTTGACAGGTTATATAGAATAATTTAAAACTTGCCCCTTACTCATGAGATGTCCCAATTTGGTCACCACAACAAGGATTTTGGGTTGGTTTGGAGTGGGTGGGTTTGGGCACTTTGAAACACAGTCCAATGACTTCTGTCTACCCACTGTACATCCTTCAACTTTACATTCCCAAATTAGACAACCCAGACCTGTGCACTTGCCCCAATGTAGTAGGCAGCCTATCCCAATGTAGTAGAATCACCTGGCTAGTCCTCTCTGTTACCTTGACTGCTCTTGTCAGTACAAATGTGGTCTGAGCCCCAACCTATTGTACCTCTGTTGTAGCTCCAGCCCTTTTTCTATATAAAATGGCCTCCTCTTCCTCCTTTATGATTATTCCCTAAGAAATCAGTTTAATGCTTCTTACTAGGAAATCCATCCCAGAAAGTGCCATCCAAGCACTCTATTCTTACTCTATCAATTTTTCTTCTCCCTGTAGCATCCTTCAGTAACCTTGCCCCTAAAGCCTAATTTGAGTAGATCATACTTGTTCCAAGCCCTGCTTGCATGCAAGCAGCCCTTGTGACATTAAACTTATTGATTACCCAAAACGCCAACCTCACCCACTCACAGTCCTTACTATTACTTATTGGGCATCAAATTTTGATATTGAATTTGTGGCAATTTTTGTTATCCCATTTATTTAATTCCACATCCCAGAATGGATTTGATTGGCTATTGAATTTTTGGCCATCTTTTCTATGAAGTTTCAACATTTTGCTTTGTTGTTTTGATTTTATTCTTTGAAACTTTAAAATTTTACTTCAACCCCTTAATTCAACGTATTTATGCCTCAACGCCTTTACTGATGCTTTAACCTTGGGCCACCTCCAATAAATTAATTTGGAATCAATTCTGAGGAAACACTGAACTAACTGACCCTTCTACCCAAAGAGTGTGTGGAACCGGAAGAACATTCTCAAACTTAACAGCACCAGCAGCTAGAACCTCCACTCCAATGGATACTGGCCTATTGTATCCTGTGTTAAAATGTGGATGCACTCAGGTAATGTGCATAGGAGTGTGTAATCCAAATGGGATGCAAAAATGGGCCTCTACGGCCCATTGGACATCACATGGGCCACGTGGGCCTATGTGGGTGGTATTAGTTTTGGGCATTTGGGCGCCAAAACACTTTTTTATGGTCTTTTGGGACACAGGCTCTCACAGGACCGCCAGGGTGGATGGGCCACCCAAGCCAGATGGGCTTATTTGGGCATAAAAGGGCCCAAGATTTATTATGGACATACTTGGCCAGACGGGCTGGCCCGCCAAAGTATGTAATTCTCACGATTTGGGCTTGGGGCGGCCCATTGGGGCCCCCGCCCGTTTCGCGGCCCGCTAGGGGCCCCTGCCTGTGTTGCGGCCCGCTCGGGGCCGCTGCCCGCGTTGAGGCCCGTTTGGGGCCGCCTGTGTTCCTTGGTACAGCCCACGTGGGGCTGTCGCGCGGCCGAGGGATCCCGGGCGGTGGGATGCTGCGCGGGCCCGGCTGGTTGTGCTTGGCGACCAGCGCCGCGGAGCCGGGGCTTGCGGCCCCAGCTTGCTCCCCCTCCCCTCGCTTGCCGTTGCAAGGGGGATGGGGGCGAGCTGGCTGGGTTGAACCAGCCAGCGACTGGCCGCAACAGTGCGGTCAGTCAGAGAAGGGGGGACCTGACCACCCCCTTGCCCAAGGAGGGGGCCGCGCCGGCTGCAAGCATAGCAACCGGCAGGTGGGGGGGAATTCATCACCCCTCCACCATTGAGTGTGTGAAGCGACCAAGCAGGGGCGCTCTCCCCCCCCTTTACCAAGGGGGAGGAGCGATGGGCCTGGGGGGACCTGATCACCTCCCAGGCCAACTTTCTTGACAAGGCCCTGGGGGTATCAACCCCCAGGGCCCCTGGTGAGGGTATTTGACTGCCCCCACCAGGGATTTGAGAGAAAGAGGGGGGGGACAGCATGTCCGCTGGTCACACCCCCCCATGTGAGTCTGAGACCAGACCCAGGTGTGCCCTGGGTCCCACCTGGCCCATTTGAGGGGCCAGGGGCTGGCTGCATGAGGCAACCAGCCCATAAACAACGTAATGAGGCCATCATGGCTGGTTTTAACGGACAACCAGTCTAGGGGATTGAAAAGCAAGGGGCTGTTTCAGCCCCATAACGGTGGAAACACTGGAATGGACCAGAATAGGCCGGTCGTAAGGGTTTGGGAACTGACGCCATGCGGGCTGATGTAGTCCCAACCAAGTAACAAGGCCAGTAGAGCCTGTAGAGCTCTTTTGGGGCGGAAAATTTGCCTTTTGGCTTGTTGTATCATGGGCTCACAAGAGGCAAATATTTTGTACTTAAGGAGCTCTTCTCCCTGCTGTTTTCCATCCATTCATTCATCATTCCCATCAAATTAATCCAACATATTGCCCCATTGTGAGAGCCCCATTAGCCAATATTGACACCCAGTGTCCAGCATTTCTTTTGCTTTGAATACTGCTCATTTGCCTAAGCTAATTGCTGGCCATAATTCTAACACATTATCAGTACCATCATCATCATTATTTCCAAGCAAGATAGACCCTTATACCTTACTTTGGACAACTTCAAGGACCTCAAGTTTTCCAAGAAGATGTCTTATATCCCAGAGTCCAGCTCCACAAGGTTAGTTTTGAATAGTAAGAACTATAATGCTTGGGCTGTCCTTATGGACAGTGAGTTGGATAACATCTGTTGTGGGGATATTATGAAAGGAGATGATACTTTGATCAGTTCAGAGGTGGAGAAGAAGGCCTATCATCTCATTCTTAGACACTTGGATGAGCATCATGTAACATGGGTTTCTGATACTCTGAAGAAATTCTGAAGATCTAGTTGGATTTCAACAGCAAAAGAGTTTAAACCAGAACTACAAACATGTGTTAGTTAGAAATAGATAACAAATGAAAAAAGTCTTAACCCATACCCAAGCTTGATAAATGACTAGGACTAAGGCCAGAAGGAGAAAGATTGAGAGGTGAGGCGACGCGGAATCTGAAGAGGGACTAATTATAAAAGACTGTGGAGATGTCAGAGGAGAATCATACAGAGTGAGAAAAAAATGGCAAGGAAAACTTCTTGAGAACATGGCAGTGGCACCCAATTATCTTGAGTCCAATGAATCCCAATGCAGAACTTGCTGAAGGTGTTCTTGAGTTTATCTTTCAGCAAATAAATTAGAAAAAGTTCAGATTGGTGAGGAAGAGCAGGACGTGCAACAGCAAGATTTAACCCCCAGACCAATCAAGACCACAATGCATATGCACCAAAATACAATCCCGCGGCAGCCAGATGCTCCTGTGAGTGACCACAAAAAAAGAATAACTAAAAGAATCATATAAGTAACTAAAACTAGAAATAAAATGAGAAACAAAGTAAGAAACATAAAGTAAGAGAGGCAATAATTCAACACCCCCCCATAATTTGGTGCGAGTTCACCAAAAACAGCTGGAAGTAAGTAAATGAAGAGCTTGCTTTGTGGATGCCTTAGTTAGACAGTCTGCAATCATGCTTGCTGTATCTGTGAGAGTGACGCGAATTTGTTTGTTGGAAAATTCATTGCGCAACCATTTCAGTTTCATATCTATGTACTTTGTCTTGGAATTGGATCCAAAATGTTTTAGCTTATCTACAAGGCCTTTTTTATCCACAATGAAGTTTGAGGAGCGTAATGTAGGTTTCTTCCAAAGGTCACAGACGACAGATTGAATCCACAGCAATTCTAGCGCACCATCAATCAACAGGTTTAATTCCGCTTTGGTGGATGAAAGCGTGATGTTGGATTGTTTCCTACTTTTCCAAGCAAAATGAGTCTTCTTCCAGAATACAATTTATCCCGTTTGTGATTTCTGGGTATGAGGATTATTGGCCCAGGTAGAATCTGTGTAAACGGTCAAGCCTTCATTATCATTGGTAACACTTGGCTGCAGAGTTAGAGACAATGACAATGATCCCGCGAGGTACTTCCTTCCAGTGACTGATACCTGGATTCTGATTGAACTGGGAGAGAATGGAAGCGACGGCGTAAATATCTGGTCGAGTCCGCCCAGAAAGATAGTTAAGGAGCCCCGTGTATTTTCTGAAGTTGACGCCCGTCTTGGCAAATTCAGTTTGTTCTTCAGAAGAGGCTGGAATGAGTTGAATTCCCGGAGTCATTGGAGTTGAGACAGGTCTACAATTGGTCAGATGAGGTTCTTCAAGCACCTTCCGGATCAACTTGGTTTGATTGAGCCCAATTGAATTGTTGTTCTGAGAGAATTCCATCCCAAGAATGGTGTCTGGTGGATGCGCAGAGGAGTTTGGAAATCAAAGTAGGAATTCTTCTTCAAACCAATCAACATTGCCGGCCACAATTAAGTTTTCAACATGAAAGAATAGAGAAGATAACCAGGTTGAATGAGAGTACAAAAAAGGATCTGCGTTTGATTGAATGTAACCAATTCGCTCCAGCCACCCTGTGAGTGTTTTATACCAATTAGAAGGGGCTTGACGTAAGCTGTATAGAGATTTTCTTAATTTCAGGAATTTTGATGCTCGATTGCTTTCCTTTGGCTTTAGGATATATAACTCTTCCTCCAAGGGAGCAAAAAGAAATGCTGCCTTCACGTAAAACTGTTGGATTTTGCAACCTAGATCGAGCCCGCTCAACAAAAGCAGAATGAGTGTTGTAAACTTCCCTGTAGGAGCGTAAGTATCCCCAAAATCAACGCCCGGAGTTTGCAGATTGCCCATTATACACAGTCAAAACTTCCGCTTCTTGGGTGTGAGACTCATGGCTGGCTTCACCTTATTGACCCACCTCGTCCTAAGGAAATGTTCCGGTTTAACATCACAGTCTTCCCATATCTCTTGTGACTAAATCACATCCAGCTCAATCCCCCTCTTGTGGAGAGGATATTGTGAGAAATCAATAGTGTATATTCCCCCAAGGTTCCACCATCTGTATGTCGAGTGGTCTCTTATATATTCTATATACATATGTTTCCAGAAGGTTCCATACCCATACTATGTTGTTCCAGATTATTCCATATGCATATCATAACCATACTCTTAATATTCCCCCCCACAATTTATCGCGGATGAGTGATGAATTGTGGAAGAGGCCAAAGCAAGAAGGAAACCTAAAGAAAGAGCCAATAGGATTGGATGACGGCAGTAAAAAAATGAAATAAGAGAGAAGCGTGGGCGATGAAGGAGGGTGATGAAAAGAAAGGAAATATAAGGAAACAAAAAACAAAGGAGAAAAAAAAGGAAGAAGAAAAAAAATGACAAAAGGAACCAATGGAAAGCGCAGTATGTGGAAGAGGCAGGTGTTTGCGGCCGGTAAGAGAAAAATGCAAGTGCAGAATTCATTGTGCTTGATTTTCCCCAGCGCTTTTGTGAGGATGTCCGCTAGTTGCTCTGTGCCCTTTATCCAGGAGATCTTTAGGTCGCCATGCCGAAGGTGCTTGTTTACAAAATGGAATTCGCGGTTGATGTGTCTTGTACGTTTCATACTTGAACGATTGGATGCAATTTTCACCGCCCCTTGATTGTCAGAGAGGAGGGTTGGGCACGGTAGCCCCTGAACAATTTTTTTTAATAGCAAGGAGATCCACAGTGCTTCTACTGCTGCATACGACAAGGCCATGTATTCTGCCTGACATGTGGATCAAGCCACGCAGAGTTGTCGCCGGGAACCCCAGTGAATTGGTACATCCCAAATTTTACAGATGAAACCGTGGGTGGATCGCAAGCCCTCCCCACCCCAGTTGGCGTCAACGAACACATCCAGTGGTTTTGATGATTGAGGGACTATATGTAAGGCGTAGTGTTTTGTGTGGGAGACATATTGAATGAGTCGTTGTAGGGCCTCCCAATGAGTGTTGTCTGGATTGAGTGCAAAGCGAGCTAGGAAATTGACCCCAAAAGCTATGTTGGGTCGCTTCCCCTGTGCTAGATACAGGAGCATTCCGATTTGACTGAGGTAATTGCCATCAGCCTTTGTGGAAATGTTGGACAGCAAGTTGGTGCTTAAGATTGGGGTCTTGGCCGTTAGCGTGCAGATTTCCAGATTGGTAAGTTTCTCAATGAGTGCTGGTTGCTGGAGTTTGTAGCCACCCTCCACATTCTTGATCTGTATCCCTACTATTGATGCCAAGGCGTTGTCCCATTTCAGCCTAATTGCCTCGCCCAGTTTTGCCTGTAACTCATCCAGTAGTTCATCGCTGTCGGCCGTAATGATCCCATCATCCACATGTATCCAAAGGAAAGCGTGCCCTTTCTCACCGTCAAAAACGTAAGTGCTATTGTCCTTGTTATTTGATTTGAAACCAATGCGTTCTAGTCGCTCCCGCAGATGTAGCCACCAACATCTCCCTGCCTGTTTTTTACCGTATAGGGACTTTAGCAGGCGAATGACCTTACCATTGGGGAAATATAGTCCCTTGGGCGGTCTGATATATAGCTCTTTGTTGATTTTGCTGTGTAGGAACGCAGTTTTCACGTCAAAGGATTGGATAGGCCAGGAATTCTTTTCTGAGACTGTGAGGATGAGTCGCAGGGCTGCAAAAGTTGGTGTTGGTGCAAATGTGTCCTCAAAGCTTATCCCCTTGACCTGCGTGAAACCTTGAGCGACTAGCCAAGCCTTCTTCCGGATGAACTCGCCGTCTGGGCCCCTCTTTGTGGTCAAGACGTACTTCAAACCGAGTATTTTTGACTTATCCTCTGGTGGATCCGCATATTCAATTACCCCCATATCCCAAAGTGACTGGTTCTCCTCATCAATTGCATGGACCCAGCCTTCACGCTCCTTTGACTTCAGTGCAATTTCAACTGTTGGGTTATCAATATTGTGTGCAACGTTTTTTTGAAGGGCAAGGACCAGGGCGTCCTGTCTGTCAAGTTCATTGCCAAGGGCAAAATCCCCAAGAAAAGTTGCTTCTATTGCATTAGTGGAAGCTTCTGGGGGTATAAATTTTGCCAATATCCCTTGTATAACCTTCCTTGTGTCCTTATCATAGAAAAGCCAACCCTTTGCATCTGGGCATACCCCTAGGTGGTAAACTTGTTGCGCATATGGGGACATCTGTTTTAGGTGGGTGTGGTTGTATACGTAGGACCGGCAGCCAAAGGGTCGCAGCATTGCCAGAGATGGTTTCTTTGAAGTCGCAATTTCAATTGGGGTTTTTTTCGCCCCCGCGTGCACCAGTCGGTTCAGGATCCATGCCGCATGCTTGAACTAGTAGTTCCATAAGTCCGTTGGCTGTCCTGAAGCGTGGAGCATGGTTCATGCCATTTCTGCCAGGGTTTGGTTTAGGCGTTCAATTGATCCATTCTGATGATGCTCGTATGGTATTGTTTTCTCGTGTATGATTTGTTCTTGCTCAAAGAAGCTGGAGAGGTCCTTTGACTTTACAAACTCAAATGCGTTGTCCGATCTGAATTGTTTGACACAATTAGGGCAGTAGATGTGGATTTTGTTAATCCAACGCTTAATCTCACCCAGCGCCTTGGATCTGGTCTTTATTGGTATAGCTGAGCACATTCCAGAGAAAAGATCTGCTATTGTCAAGATAAATCTGTCGTGGTCTATGCTTTCATGAAACGGGCCAATGACGTTGGCGGCAATCACATCCCCAGGGGCCTCACAGATGTGCCGAGAATCTAAGTCAGGCAAGGTATGTCGCGCCTTCATCAGTGAGCAAGAATTGAACGTTGGTAAGTCACCCTTGGGCAATGGAGGCAAATGTTTGGCGGCATTTAATCTTATTGTGTTGCTTAGCATTTGGAGGGACAAGTGTCCTACAAGATCGTGAGTGGAGTAAGTAGTAGTACTTGTTGCCATCACACTGGTAGTGGGGGGTTTACACATAGGAATGAAAAAACAGTTGTGACATTCAAATGATGGGAAATACACCTCTTTCTGTCTCAACCTGTACCCTCATCCGTCAAAAGTTACCAATCCATTGTTCTTTCCAAATTTCCCAATGGAGATGATTGTTCCGTTTACATTGGGGCAGAATAGGGTGTCTTTCACGTAGAGCGGGCCATAGGGTGTCGGGATAACAATGTTGCCAATGTGTCTTACGGAAAATTTGTCTGAGGAAGAAACAGATAGTTTTAGATGGGTAGGCCTCAGAGAAGTGAATAAACTAACATTAGGGCGTATCAAAGTTAGCAAACCCGCCATTAGAAACCCGCCATTTTTTTTGACAAAACCCGCCATTTTTAATGGCAGGTTTCTGAAATACACATACCCCCTAACTGGTGTATTTCAAAATGGCATGTTTCATGAAAATGGAGGATTTCAATCATCAAACACGCCATTAAACCCGCCATTTATGCATCATCATCCATCCACCATCCATCACATCAAAAACACCCATCCACATCAGCAAATCCATACCGGTCCCATATCCATTGCATCACACACATCTCTAGCGTTTTTCACATACCTTCACATACCCATCTTCACACAAATCCCATCATCATCTCATCACCCCACATCACTCACCACCTTTCTCAACATGTCCAATCAAACATCCCGCCAGCAATTTGAAAACGCAAAAAAGCTGACTGAACTTTTGCTACTGTTTGACTCCCATTCAGACTCTGATTCAGACTCCAATTTGGAATCAACTTGGTTAGCTTTGAATTCTCTGTTGGCAAAGCAATACATGGTTCCAAGAATACACACTCTCCATAACCCTATGTATGAAAGGCAAAAGCTTCATCTCATCCCTGACTTAAGCTTCCAGCAACTGTTCCGAACTTTGTTGCCATCTTTCATGAAACTTTTGGCAATGATTGAAGACCACCACATCTTCCAGAACAATTCTTGCAATCCTCAACACGATCCAGCCATCCAACTTGCCGTTGCTCTTTGTAGATTGGGGTCAAATGGAAATGGAGCAGCAATCCATTGATTGGAAAATCTATTCTCAGTCAGTTACGGAAGCATTGACTTATACACCAAAAGAGTCATGATTGCTATCCTATCTTTCCGTTGCTCGGTCCTTTCATGGCCAACCAAAGAAGAACGCAAGGAGATATCTCAAGTAATGGAGACAGAAGGCTTTCCTGGTTGCATTGGTTTTGTTGATGGAACCACCATCCCCTTGAGTCAAAAACCCAACCTAGATGGCAACCACTATTTTGATCGTAAAAAAAGGCAATTGATTCATTTCTTTTCCAATTGCTATGATAAAACTTTGGATCACACACTGACCAAATATGTTCCATCTCTTTATTTAGATACTCCGTGGCACTACAACTTGTTTGCAATAACAACAAGGAGTTCATCTCCCTCCATGCTGGCCTTCCAGGTTCTTGTCATGATTCATATGTTTTCAATCGGATGTGGATTTCCCAACAACCAGAGATCTACTTTGACCAAGATCAATACCTTCTGGCCGATTTGGCTTATGCTAGTGGGAAATATGTGGTTCCAGCATACCGGAATGTTTTGTCCAATGATCAAGGAAAAACCAATTTTAACTATCATCTTACCCAATCACGAGTTTGGATTGAGCATGCCATAGGAATTCTGAAAGGAAGATGGGCCAGCTTACGGGAGATGCGAAACCAGCTCCAATGTTCCAAAGATATGAGGTTCCTCATAAACTGGATTATCACTTGTGTAATCCTTCACAACCTTTTGGCCGACATCAAAGATGAATGGGACGAAATATTCCAAGATGATATTCCTGATCCGCCTCAAGTCATCCCTGTCTCATCTGGTCCCTCATCTTCTTCTATGAGAGAGCGGATTCTTCCTCTCACCCTTGCTCGCTTTGATGAGTAATTTTTGATTTTGAAATTGGTAAAAATTCCATTCACCGTATTTTTTTGGTCTTGGTTGTTCACCCAAGATTCATAGGCTGAGTTTTTTTTTTATTTTTTTTTTAGTGGACTTGAATCCAAAAACACCTCCACCTCAAACCTTGCCACTCACCAAATGCCACCCCCCTCCCCCTCACCACTCAACCCCTTCAACCTCACCCCACTCACTCACCGGTCAAACCCTGCCTCCTCCTCACCAAACCACCTCACTCATCACCACCACCTTACTCACCACCACCACCTCATCTCACCTCACTCACTGAATCCCCTCCTCCTAATCCTGGTAAGCCCCCTCCACGCTCTTCCTCTTCCTTCCCCTCACCAGTTGCTGATCCTTTGATCATTCAACCTGTAGTCCCCCCCTGGATCCACCCAACTCACTCACCAGTCAAACCCTGCCTCCTTCTCACCAAACCACCTCACTCATCACCACCACCTTACTCACCACCACCACCTCATCTCACCTCACTCACTGAATCCCCTCCTCCTAATCCCAGTAAGCCCCCTCCACGCTCTTCCTCTTCCTTCCCCTCACCAGTTGCTGATCCTTTGATCATTCAACTTGTAGTCCCCCCCTGGATCCCTTGGTCAATCCCTCAAGGTCAATCCCTCAAGGTGAGCCCCTCCCCTCCTCCAATTTCTCCTCTCATCAATCAATTGCCAATCAATTGCCCGATCAATTGTGAATCGATTGCCCAATCGATTTCCAATCAATCGCTCAATCGATTGCGAATCAATTGGGCAATCAATTGGCAATAGATTGAGCGATTGATTCGCGATTGATTGGCCAATTGTTTGGGCCAATCAATGCAGGGTTTTTGTAGGGTGCAGGAACTGACTTCCCATTTGTTTTTTTTTTTTTTTTTTTTTTTTTTTTTTTTTTTTTTTTTTTTTTTTTTTTTTTTTTTTTTTTTTTTTTTTTTTTTTTTTTTTTTTTTTTTTTTTTTTTTTTTTTTTTTTTTTAGGTTTTTGAGCTTGGCCAGAACACAATTGTTCAAGTCTTACGCCAACCAAGCTACGTCCTGGGACAGTCTGGTTCGCCTAGTATGATGCCGTCTGCGGCTCCTCATCATTACCACTCCTCCCCATCTAATTCTATTCTTTTGATATCTATCAATTCCTTCACTGGCCACCAAACTCAAAATGTTATACATCCATCCAAATTTCACCTTGATCCTCACCTCAGGTGCAGCAAGTGCCTGGGAGGGAGAAAGATGGAAGAAGATGGTATGAAAAACATAAAGAGAGGTGGCAAGCAGAGGAATCGTTGATTTTCATCTCTTTTTGATTTTTTTAATCCCACCGTTTCCATAATGAGATCGTTGCTGACATTTTTTTTATTTTTTTGACAGGTCTTTTTGTTTTTCCAACCCCTTTTTTGATATCAATTCCTTCAATGCCAACCAAACTCAAAATGTTATACATCCATTCAAATTTCACCTTGATCCTCACCTCGGGTGCAGCAAGTGCCTGGGAGGGAGAAAGATGGAAGGAGATGGTATGAAAAACATAAAGAGAGGTGGCAAGCAGAGGAATTGTAGAAAAAGGAGGGCTCAAATGAGGGATTCGGAAATTTCTTTGGAAGTGACTGATGACTTGATCAAGGAAAAGTTTGCCTGGTCTAGACGAAAGCTATGCCCTTTGGATCTGTACCCTGCTATCATGGCTGAAAAGAAAAAAAACCCTCGAAAACCCACCCAGGAAGAATTTAAGCAAGCAAAACAGACAATTGGGGCTTTCCACTTCTTCCACCATGGAAAAGTTATCGTTCTTGACCAATCTGATCACCATGCTCTTGTTGCCGTCATTGAATTTGTGCCTTTGGATTGACTATCTGAGCAAGATAGGAAAGATATCAACTTTGTGACGACATTCCTTCACAGTTCAAAAAAATTTGTCAACCCGGTTGGTCCCTCAAGATCTTGGGGTGGAAAAATGTGGGCGATTGGTTGGCAAAAATTGACGAACCCTTTGGAGTTATTCGGACGTTATGTGAAGAAATCATCCATTAGATCTTCTCCTCAAGAGTACGCTGTCCTCAACTTGAATGCCGACAAAGTATCCCAAATTTTAGGACAAATGTTTTGTAATTTGGCCAAACTTGCCTTTGAATCAAAACGTGATACCATGAAGGACAGCAACATCCCCTCTTTCTCTTTGTTGGAATTTGGTTCCAAGCCTACACCTTTTGATTGCTCCCCACACCTCACTTTCACCTTTGATTCTTTTTACAATTCTCCTCATATTTACAAAGGCGACATCTCTGGCTATTCCTTTTTACTTGTGGTCCCAACCAAAAAATTGAATGGTTGACTTATTGAAGATACGGATGAATATCAAGTTTCAGACGGTCAATTTGTTTTTCCTGACCTTGGCTTTGGAATTGATTTCAAGCAAAAAGGTATAGTCAAAATGGTTTGGGCAGCTAACAAGTACAAGCACTGTAACTTTCCAGCTGTGGACACAGCAACCCATACCAGAATGGTCATGTCACTCCAAATTAATAAAAAAACTCAGAGCACTTTTAGGGACATGAAAAACGGCCAAATTTACTCTAGAGAAAAAAATATCAATAAAAACAAAAAAGATTTGTATATTGGTGGGGTTAAGAATGCTCTCAAACATTGTTGTAGTAAAAAATAATCTGTTTTTCTTTCATCCATGCAAATATATTTACAAGCCCAGCATTTGAGTAATCTGCTGTATTTCTTCTACCAATCTACCACTGCCAATGCAAGCCAAAGCTACTGATACCTTATCCTTTTTTTTGTTTGCCCGTTGTTCCCTCTCCTTTTCCAGTTGCACTTGCTGCCAATCCTTCTCCTTTTCCTCTTTTTGAAACTCTAGCTCAGCTTGTTTCAACCTCCACTCAGCATCCAATTTTAGTTGATTAGCCAAAGTCTTGGCTTGCTGCTTTTGACCATCCATGGCCAGTTGGCGATCCCACTTTTGATTTTCAAACTGAAGTTTATCTGATTCAATTTGTGATTTCACTGTTTTTTGGAGGGGAATGGCAATGAGCATGATTTTGAAAGCAAGGATATTGAATCAATCAACTTACATGAATCTCGCTTCTCCATGATTTCTTCAAAGCCCAAAAAACTGGAAGTGTTTCTCCTCTTTTGATGACTTTTGGGGTTGACATTGATGGAATTGGAGGCCTTTTGCTTACCCTTGGCAGAGGAGGGTTGAATCTGAAAGTCCTCACTAGTATTTGAAGGCAATGTGGGAGGCCCCATTGGCTTGAGTTTTCGGCCAATCAAAAATGGGTGAGCCTGTTTTTTTACAATGTAAATCAGTCAGGAGCAACCAGACAGAATCAAAAACAATTTAGTTCCTTACTTGAGCCAATGTTGATGGCAACGGTGATCCAGGAAAAACATCCTCCTCATTGGGCAAGTTCTCCAGTTGTTCTGCCCCAGGAAGAGAGCAATCAAAAGAAGGAAGTGAGGGGTCCAAGGTCGGGATTGACTGATCAATCAATACCAAAGTAGAAGTGATTGGAGCCAATTGTGTTTGAATATCCTCCTTGTCATCAGATGGGGGCCACTCCAAGGCCAAGGTTTGATCAAGGTCCCCGTTGGTAGGCTGAGAATCCCCAGCCAAGTCTTTGGCATCAACGGAATTGGATTTTTGGGAATCAAAAGCAGCTAGGGGGGTGATGTTGGCCTTCTTTCCAAAGATTTCATCCATTTGAATATAAAAAGGACAAATGGAGTCCAACTTATCAACCAACGAGTTGATTCCTTTGGCTTTGTCCAAGTCGGTGATACCAAAGCCAGTGGAGATAGACATCGAGTGGGCCTTTTTGTACTTGGCTCAATAGTTTTTGAACCGCTCCCTCATCTGTTTGGATGACAGATCCAGCCTACCTTTTGTTTTGTTCTTGAGTTCATTGGCCATCAGGAGATAACCATTGACCTTAGAGGATTGAGGTCGGCCAACACGTGTTTTGTTGTCGGATCCAAAGCAGGCATTGTAGTTGGAGGGAATTTTCAGCCAGTTTACCAGGATGATGTGATCAGCTCTCTTGAGCTGACTTGAGCCCTTGGAAGCTGATGGGGGAGGATTGTTTGTTGTGGAGTTCCTTGGTGATGTTCTCTTGGGTGTGTTGGACTTGTGGGGGGAGGTTTGCTGAGAAGCCATTTGAAAGAGTTTGGGCTATGCAAGTGATGAGAGCGATAAAGTGATGAGAGTGGTGAAGTTTTGAGAGCGATAAAGTGGATGAGAGTGATCAAGTGATGAGAGCAGTTAAGTGATGAGAGTGATGAAGTTTTGAGAGCGATAAAGTGGATGAGAGTGATCAAGTGATGAGAGCGGTTAAGTGATGAGAGTGATGAATTTTTCAGAGCAATGAAGTTTTGAGAGCAATGAAGTGGATGAGAGTGATCAAGTGATGAGAGCAATAAAGTGATGAGAGTGGTCAATCAATTTTATGATGAGGGTGGGGGTGAAAAATTTTCCAATGAGGTCGGAGGTAGAAGGAGGTGGGAAGACAGGGGTGTATGACGCGGACAGGTGGTGGATGCATTTAAATACTTTATTTGAAAAAACCCACTTATTTCAGGTTAACTTTGACACCTCTGATCTGAAATAAGTGGGTTTTTTTGATTTTTAATGGCAGGTTTGAAATGGCGGATTTGGGTTGAAACCCGCCATTAAAAAATGGGGTGTTTGGTTAACTTTGATACCCCCTATTATTGGTGACAGAGTCTGTGGCCCCGGAGTCCAGTAGAACAGATTCCGCCTCGCCAGAATTATTGCTAATTGAAGCTACATGGGGAGGGGCGTCGCGTGTGTCGCGTTTGAAGGCAGGGTGCGCGTGAGACAAGAGATTGATCCGGGCGTAACAATTCTCTATGCAGGGATCTTTGATGGCGGGGAGACGTGCTTTCTTGCGGGGGCAGTCAACTGCCCAGTGACCGGATTCAAAGCAGTAACTACATGGGCGCTTAAAAGTGAGCCACGTTTGGGCCCATTTGTCACTTCTATCCATGTATGTGGTTGGGTGTTCTGCGTTCCGAGTCCTGTCAGTTGGGAATCCCCGGACGGCGGTCGTTCTCACCGGTCGAATTGAATAACTCAGCAAAGCACTGGATGGAATGTCTGTGTGGGAGTGGCAGTGTCAAGACACCAGTTCTAGGACATCCTTCAAAGTAATCCAAACCATCTTGTCAATCGCAATTTGGCTATCAAGGGCATTGGCTATTTCCTGAAAGGCATGATGTGCATTGAAGTGCAAAACAAAAGCAAGGATGTTGTCCGTGGTGAATCCCCCTATATGCTGTTCAATGGTCAGTAGAGCCACCTTGAGATTGTTATATGTCTTGTTTGGGTTGACCGTGATGTCCTGGGCTTGGAACAAGCATGACCATTTCTCCATGAGGTATGTCCACAATACCAAGCCAAACCGTTCCTTGAGGACGCGGAAAGCTTCACGGCCTGGTTTTGCGGCTACAAAAGGGGAGAGTGATGGGTCAATACTGTACTCCACAATGGTCCCAGTTATCTTCCCCCTCACAGCGTTATTGTCGTGAGCTGTATACGAGTAGTAGTTGCCTTCGTCAAAGAGACTTAGAACCTTCAGGTTGAGAGCTTGGGCCCAGTTGGGAAATTTGGAGCCGTCCGCAAGTAGATTGGGTCGTAGGCTTTGTCCCACCTGTTTGTAATGTATCATTGTCTGCGCCACCAAGTCAAGAGTGGGCATTGCTGCTTGTGTCTTGAGGGCCGCTAGAATTGTTGCCAGGTTGTTGGCTGACAGTCCGGTCATTGTTTCTTTCTTCGCTCGTCCGGTCGCACTTTGGGTGCCTGATGCTGAGGTGGTCGGGGTGGAATCGCCAGATTCCTTGGTGTAAGAAGAAATGTTTGGATCACGTTCTCTTTTGTTTGTTCGTAGATATTGCCGGCCAGATTGTGTAGATTTGTCACCTGCGTGCGGATTATCAGAGTAAGACAGTGCGTTTGGCTCAATCAATTTAGGCGTTAAGGTAATTCAGGGAAGCGTGTAAGTGGGTGCGCAGGCTCATAACCTGTGGAGAGGATATTGTGAGAAATCAATAGTGTATATTCCCCCAAGGTTCCACCATCCGTATGTCGAGTGGTCTCTTATATATTCTATATACATATGTTTCCAGAAGGTTCCATACCCATACTATGTTGTTCCAGATTATTCCATATGCATATTATAACCATACTCTTAATACCTCTCTTTCCCCCAATCGGAGTAGTTTCAATCAATTTTCGAAGCGTGTGAGTATTTCTCTGGTCTGATAGTTGAAGTCCTTTTGCGTAGATTGTAGGAGGGATGCAGGCCTCCACCACGCAATGTTCCAAAGGTCGATTTTGATCTTCAGATGTATTGATGGAATTTACTAGAGCCTCTTCAATGTTTTCAGAGTGTGGGAGGATAGGAGAGGAACCAGTGTTTGAATCAACCATGACTGTCTCCCCGACGACAGTGTCATTCATGCAGATATCAGGACCCGAATCAGTCTTATCAGACTCTACTGTTATTCTGTTATCTACTTTTGCTAGACTGGTGTCAAAATCCAAGAACGTAACGTGTTTGGTGTTGATGATTTTGTTCTTGTTTGTAAGGATTTTGTAGGAGAGCACATCGTTGTTGTAACCTACTAGTTTCCCCAATGAGCCCCGTGGTTCCAGTTTTGAAAACGGAGGCCTGTCCTTGAGTATGAATGTGACTGGATTCCCTACTGGATGAAAGTACTCAATGTTCAATTTCCTATTTTTGAATAGCTCGTATGGGGATTTTTTTGAAATGTGGGAGGGTATTTGGTTGAGAGCCAAAGCACAGGATTTGATAACAAAGTTCCAGAGACAATTCTGAATTTGAGAATCAACCAACACTGTACGTAAAGACTTGAGAATAATCTGGTTGAATCTTTTGGCTAGCCCGTTTCGTTGAGGAGAGTAAGCGTCAGAAAAGGTACACCGAATATTATTTTCCTTACAGAAGTCTGAGAGTGCTCAATTTGTGAACTCAGTTCCCCGGTCAGAGTGCAGAATCATCGGAGTATAGTTAAATATTTTTGATTCAGTGATAATTAGAAACTGCAAAGTGGTCGCGACTTCACTTTTGCTCTTCAATGGTATGACCGAAAAGTACCTTGTACAACTATCCACTACCGTCAAGAAGTATTGATCGCCGTGAATGCTTACAGGATTGATTGGACCAACAAAATCGCAATGAAGTTCTTGAAACGGTCTCTCAGCCCGACTATGTTTCTTATTGAAGGGTCTTTGAGAGATCTTACTAATTGCACAAGCCTCACAAACCGACTGTTTCTTCACCTGCATACCAAGTTTTTTTCTTATTTGACTATAGCTGACAGGTCCGAGAGCCTTATGGAGTGTTTCGTCTTGAGAGAGACAGGAGACATGATCCACTTTGAGACTGGAGAACCAAAGTATAGGTATGTTGCAATCGTAAACACCTTTTTTATTCCATTCATCAATACTAACAACAAAAATATCTCTTTTAAAATCTATGTTGAAGCCTTCCAACATGAGACAGCGCATTGACAGAAGATTGGCCGTGGACTTAAAAGAGTAAAGCACATTGGAAATGGAGGTATGGTGACCTTCATCTTCTGATACCCTTATGGTTCCGATTCCCTCATAGGTAAGCAAATCCTTACCAGACGTAGTTGAAATGAATTGGGTCAATGATTGGTCTGGATGTGAGAACATCCAAAGATCAGAAACAATGTGCCTTGACAATCCAGAGTCGACTACAAAGGCGTCAGTGGAGAAAAGGGAGTTTGTGTGAAATAAGCTGACGGTAGTCCCATCCTCAGAGTTTTCGTTTCTGGTCTTTTTCTTGGGAGGAAAAGACGGTCTGAGATGTGGATAAAGTTTCCAACATCTCCCTTTGGGATGAGCGGCTTTGGGATTGTGCCACTTGTCGTCACAAGGTTTGAGACTGGTAGTTAGAAACAAAACTGAGCTAGATATCTCCTCTTTCTTATTGATCATCTCTTTGTTCAGGAACTTGTTGTTATTTAACATCCGCAAGTGATCCAGAACCTGATCTGGAGTAATCTTTTTATCAGAATGGGTGATTTTTTGCACGACCGTGTCCATAGACGGGGGTAGTTTCTCCAAGATGAGGTAACCAATGATGTCGGCGGGTAGGTCAATTCCAACCTCATGCAGGCAAGACATAGATGTTTTAGTGTCAGTAATGAAGCCAGGAATGTTCGTGAAGGAGAAAGGAGTTCAGAGAAATTCTTTAAAAATTCTTGCACGGTTTGAGGCGTGATTGGAGGCAAATTATTTTTTAATATCAGCCCAGATCATCTGCGCGTCCTTTTTGTTCTCCGGAGTAATTATATTGGCCTGAACGGTTGTGTTGAGTTTAGACGTCAAGATAGTTCTGATCCGAACGTTTTCCACATGATCAAGGCCTATAGGGTTACCATTTGCATCCTTCTTTTGTTTTGTGAGTTTGGCAAATTGATCCTCCTGTAAGTCCATCATGTTCACCACTCAATTGCGCCAGATAGAGAAGTTGTCTGTCGTGAGCAACGGAATGGCTTCAATGGCCGTTTTTAAAATAGTGGCGGTAAGAGAGTCTGTCATGTTGGTTCTGTATAGGATTGAGTCAAAGATCCAAATATTGTGACCACGCTTTTGACTGTTAATTGTGAAGAAATTCTGAAAATCTAGTTGGATTTCAACAGCAAAAGAGTTTAAACCAGAACTACAAACATGTGTTAGTTAGAAATAGATAACAAATGAAAACAGTCTCAATCCATACCGAAGCTTTATAAATGACTAGGACTAAGGCCAGAAGGAGAAAGATTGAGAGGTGAGGCTACGCGGAATCTGAAGAGGGATTAATTATAAAAGACTGTGGAGATGTCAGAAGAGAATCATACGGAGTGAGAAAAAAATGGCAAGGAAAACTTCTTGAGAACATGGCAGTTGCACCAAATTATCTTGAGTCCAATGAATCCCAATACAGAACTTGCTGAAGGTGTTCTTGAGTTTATCATTCAGCAAATAAATGAGAAAAAGTACAGATTGGTGAGAAAGAGCAGGATGTGTGACAGCAAGATTTCACCCCCAGACCAATCAAGAACACAATGCATATGCACCAAAATATAATCCCGCGGCAGCCAGATGCTCCCGTGAGTGACCACAAAAAAAAGAATAACTAAAAGAATAATATAAGTAACTAAAACTAGAAATAAAATGAGAAACAAAATAAGAAACATAAATTAAGAGAGGCAATAATTCAACATACTCTGTTGGAGGAACAGAAGAGGAAGGGGAGTGTTTTATGGAAAATGCTCAAGTCAAAGTATGCTGGTGACTCTGTTCATCAAAAGGGGATTGCTTTCAATAGATTGTTTAAGTTGAAATTTGGCAACTGTAAACAATTTGTGGGGGAAGCTAGATCTAGTATTGCCAAGTTCAAGTCACCTGGGCTGAACATGGATCCTGAGTGTTTTTCACTCTTAATTCTTCAAAAGCTGCCAAAAGAATATGAGTCCTTGGTCAGGATAATATCTCAGTTGGATCCCATTCCAGGAGAAGAGGATGTGCTTAGAAGGATTGAAAAGGATGATCTTCAATTCAAGATGAAGGAGAGCACAGGAACTGCTCTGGTGGGCCAGAACGGAAAATCTGGGAAGAAGGCAAAGGCCAAAAGGGATTTATCAAAGGTCTTGTGTTATAATTGTCAGAAGAAGGGGCACTATGCAAAGGATTGCAAGGAGGCCAAGAAGAGGAAGAAATCTGAGGAAAAGGAAGACAAAGAGGTCAACCTTGCCATGGAAAATGTTGCTATGGTGGCAGTGGATGTTTCAATGGAACAAGCTGTTGTGGAACAAGTCCCCAACAAGAAGGCTAAAATCAAAGAGGATCAAGAGATGGACTTGATTGATTATGAAGTATGTAATCTTAACCTTGAAAATGAGAACTTATCAGTGGCTGATAATTCTTCATTCCTTACAGGAGGATTGTTGAAGGAGGATGTTCTTGTTTTGATTGATTCTGGTTGTACAGACCACATTTTTTTTGAGCCAAATTTGTTTTCAAATATTAGAGATTTTGATGGTGTCGTAAATATTGGCCAAAAAGGAAGAACAATCCAGATTAAGGGGATTGGAAAAGTTATTCTTGCAAATCACATGGGTTTCAAAATAATTTTTGAGAAAGTGTTCTATGTACCAGATTTTCCTTATAACCTTGTGTCTCTTTGAGTGCTCTGGAAAAAGGGTTTCCAGATTTGTTATCTTAAAGAAGATAAGTTTGTTATTGATTTGAATGGGAGAACTATCCTGAGTGGACAAGTTTGGAATAAGTTGCTCTGTGCTGACTTGTTCAAGATTTCAGCTCTGAGCACTGTTGCTCACAATAGAAGTGGCCATAAGGTAAAGGACAGCAACTGTGAGAGTTGTACCTTAGGGGCCAAGACCAGGAATGTGTTCTCAAAGAGTAGAGACCACACAGAAGTTTCTAGAGAGGAATTCTCCATTTATTTGGCCGGGCCATTTTCACCAGTGTCTCTTGGAGGGGCAAGATACTTCATAAATTTGGTTGATACAGCAAATAATTTTATTTGGGTAAAACCAATAAGATCAAAGGATCAAACCACAGAGGAGGTTTCAGTAATCTTCAAAGTCTGGAAACAGAATGGTTTGATGAGGGAGATCAAGAGGGTTATTACTGATGGAGGGGTTGATGTAGTCCCAACCAAGTAACAAGGCCAGTAGAGCCTGTAGAGCTCTTTTGGGGCGGAAAATTTGCCTTTTGGCTTGTTGTATCATGGGCTCACAAGAGGCCAATCTTTTGTACTTAAGGAGCTCTTCTCCCTGCTGTTTTCCATCCATTCATTCATCATTCCAATCAAATTCATCCAACATATTGCCCCATTGTGAGAGCCCCATTAGCCAATATTGACACCCAGTGTCCAGCATTTCTTTTGCTTTAAATACTGCTCATTTGCCTAAGCTAATTGCTGGCCATAATTCTAACATCCTGTTCCCCAAGTTTCCATCCTTGTATCCCATAATACAATAATGCTAATTTTCACAGGGTTACAGGAAAATTTTCAAAGACTGGCTACCATGGTTTGGACTCTCCTTCTTTTGACCTCAGTGTGGTTCCACTCCCAGGAGATGGTGGAGAAGATGATGAGGATGAGGACTCAGAATTTGATTCCAGAATCTTGAGTGGTTTGAATTCACCCTCCCCAGAGGGTAATCAAAGCCCAACCTCTAATGCAACAGCAGTCCTGCCAACTTCCCAAACCTCTAATATTCCTTCTAATTCTCAGGCTACCCCTCCCAACCCTTCCCTGCTGGGCATTATCCAGAAAATGACCAATGCAATGACCCACCTTTCTAAACCTGCTGATAGCTACCCTCCTTTCAATCTCAAATCAGAAACCATTAATACCCCAGAAAAGTTTGATGGGAAAAACCCAATCAAGCTGCAAGCATCCCTTCAAGCTTGTGAAATCATCTTTGCTAATGATAAGGGGGTATTTGCTAATGAAGGAAAGAAAGTGTTTTTTACAGTCTCATACCTCTCAGGAAATGATAGCTGGTAGATTCAACCTTAAATTTGCCACATTTGTAGCCATGAGGCAGACCATTTACTTAACTCCTGTTTCTTATTTACCCAACATCTTCATACTCTTTTTGTGGATTGTCCGGAGATCCAATTTGTTGAAAAGAAATTAACTCTCCTTAACATGAAAGAAACAGGCTATGCTGCTAACTATATCACTGAATTTAGAACCCTCATGACTAAGGTTTCTGGGTGGGTTGATAAAGCTCTCTTCTTTCATTTCAGAAAGGGAATCCCCTCCAGACTATTGCATCAGCTAGCTGGATACAATGGACCTCAAGAAACGCTACAGGAGCTGATGGATATTGCTCTGAAATACTATACTTGTTACCATGAAAGCATGAGGAAGAAATCCCGTGAATCTCATCAGGCCCCAAGACCTGGACCTAGCGCCCCAACTCCTCCAATAACTCATCAAACCAGCCACAAAGGTAGATCCAAGGGGAAATTTAAATCTCTTTCTACTAAAACCAATCCAAATCATTGCCCTAATCCAAATGCAGGTGACAATGGACACCTTAAGGCTGATGAAAAAGCTAGAAGATAAAATGAGTGTTTGTGTAATCACTGTGGAGGTGCTCACAAGTTTAGCCTCTGCAAGAAGCGTCCAGATGTCAGACCTGCCCATAAACCCACTCCAGCTAAATCTAAGAAGGGAAAAGACTAGGCAATGGAAATGTGATACTCCATGAACATCACCCCTCAAATATCCGAGTGCATACTTTGGAAGGGAAAGCACCTTAATCATCAAATAAATGCTTATGTTTCATTTGTTTGCTCAATAATCAGGCTTACAGTGTACTCATTGATTCAGGAGCCACACAATATTTTATTTCCAAATCTATGGTTTCTAAGTTTTCTTTATCTCCTAAGCTTCTGAAAACCCTGTCATGTAGAGATTCCTAGAGCTATCCAACAGAATTAGACCGTTGCAACCGCGTGCACACCGCAGCACTGCCCCTCTCCACAGACTCTACCCCGCGAGTCTTTCCAGCTCCCAGCTTGTGCGGACCTCAGGCTCTTCTTCCCTTCCTCTCCCCTTGTCCTCTCCACCTTGTCTCTCCAATCTACGCTCCTCAACGCCCCAGTCCGCCCACCAGATTGTCCACCAAGCCACAGTTGCCATAGGAAGTGCCCCAGAACGCCTGCAAACCAACCTTGGAAGGAGTCACAGAATCCAGGAGGAGCAAGTACAGGCCCCCGCGCAGGTATGACCATTGTCTGATGTCAATGGCTTTCCATGTCTCAGATCTTGCACTGTTCCTTACTCATTGTCTCTACGTCCCTTTCTATGTTTCTGTGTTCTGTTTTTCTTTCACGCTTCAGTTTGAATTGCCAGTACTACCAAAACTCCTGCCTGTGACTAATAAGCCAAGCTAGCCTGCAGCGTACAAGGATTAGGTAATGACTATGCCTCCCCATCTTTGTCAAAAAACATTGTTTTTCCTTGAACCAGTACTTACTCCTTGTCTTATCTCATCTGAAGTGTATACTATTACAAGAGTTTATATTGGGATTGAAATAAAGAGTTAATGACAATTCTCACAAACCTCTATTTTCTTATTCTCTTTTGGAACTTCCAACTCACCTTCTGGGGAGATCACTAATAAGGTTTCCTTCACATTCTCTCCACCTTCCTTTCCCAACCTAGAATGGGATTTCCTGGTTTTTAATAATACCCCAAGCAAATACATTATTTTGGGTATTGACTTCCTTCACTTCTGGAACCCTGAGTTAAATTTGCCATAGGGACTTGTCACCCCAAGAACCCAACCAGATTTAGATCAGTTCCCTTCTGTTGAACTCAATTTGGCCACTAAGGACCTTCTGGCAGTGAATCTTCAGACCACTTCTCCTGTTCCCTTTCAAGAATCAACGCAACCACAACACATTTCCTCAATTTTTAAACCTTCTTCTGTTAATTGGTTTTTCTTTGTAAATTCTCTGGAATTCTTGGAGGATATAGAGGATGATCTATCCATTCAGATTTTGCATATGATTATTTCCACTTCTGACTTGCCCCCAAAGCATTCTTTTGCAGAGGGTTCAGATAAGGAAGAGGAAACTGAAGAAACTGAAACTGTAATGGAGAAAATTCCAAAAGCTTACCATACCTTTTTAGATTTTTTTCCCAAGGTTAAATCTGATTAACAACCTCCACACTTTGCTTAAAACCACCTTATTCAATTGGAAGGCCCTATTCCTCCAGTTGGGCCTATCTACTCCAACAGTCATTGTGAGAAGGAGGCCCTGCAAGCCTATATAGCCAAAAATGTAGAGAAAGGTTTCATTTTCCTCAGCACTTCAAGCATTGGTGCACCTGTCCCCTTTTTCAAGAAGAAGGATTGTGGTTTGCAGTTGTGTGTTGACTATTGAAAACTTAATGCTTTTACTCAAAAGAATTGGTATCCTATTCCTCCCATGACTCACTTATTAAAATCCTTCTCTGGTTCTGCTATCTTCTCTAAAATTGACCTCAGGGGTACTTATAATCTCCTTTTAATTAAAGAAGGGGACTAACATCTTACAGAATTAAGGACCCAATTTGGAATTTATGGACATTTGGTTATGCAATTTGGACTGACCAATGCTCCTGCCTCTTTTCAAATTCTAGTTAATGACATCTTTTCCAACCTCCTGACCATCATTGTGGTGGTATACCTCAATGATATTCTTTTTTTTTGCAAAAAATTAGAACAACACACCATTCATGTGTGTGAAGTATTGAACAGGCTTTGGAAAAATAATCTCTATGAAAAAGCTTCAAAGTGTGAATTTCATGCTTCCTTGGTTGATTACTTAGGCTACGTGATTTCCAGGGATGGTATTGAAATGTAAAATTCCAAGGTTCAGAAGATCCTGGATTGGCCAGCACTAATGAAAAAAAGGCTCTGCAGTATTTTTTGGGTTTTTCTGGTTTTTATTGCAGTTATATCACTAATTACTCTAGGAAGGTCCACCTCCTCACTGCTATGACTGGCTCTAACCCAGTTTTTCCCCTGTCCCCAGGGGCTCTGCAGCAATTTGAGGACCTCATAAAAGCCTTCACCAAGGCTCCTATCCTTAAAAATTTTGATCTTTCTTTAAAAAACTTCATGGATACTAATCCTAGTGACTATTCCCTAGGGGCTGTGCTCACCCAAATTTCTCCTGATGGATCCAAACACCCCATTGCTTTTTACAGAAGAAAATTGGGTAGTGCTGAACTGAAATATGAAACCCACATAAGGAGCTTCAAGCCATTTTATGGGCCATCAAGATATGGAGGGTTTACCTACTAAGCCTTACCTCTACCTTTAACTTTCTCACTGATCATTTTTTCTCAAAATAGTTCATGATTTCTAAAGTCTTAACTGTTTAGAAGGCCCATTGGGCTGAGCTTATATCTGAATTGGATTTCAATATTGTGTATTAACCTGCAAAAAATTCTATTGTTCTGGATTTATTGTCACATCAAGGCAAAGTTTATCCCAAAGGGGGGATACCCTATGCAGAAAATAACCCAGAAAAAATCAGAAAACTCTTGAGACAGACTCACTTTGAAACTTCTAGAATTTTCTTCCTTTCTACTAAGCAGGTTGATGGACTCTTGGAAAGCTCAATTCAATCCCAGCACTCCAAAAAACCAGCCAAAAAGATTATTCAGAAGTTACATGAAAAGGAAAAAGTAAATATTGACCTGATTGATCCAGATACTGGTCTTCTTATCTTTCAAAACAGGATTTCTGTCCCCAAGGAGGACAAACAACTCCAATTAGAAATAATTCAACAAAGAAATTACTCTACACTCTCTGGTTACCCTGGAAAAGACAAGAAAATTTATTTAGTCAAAATAGATTTCCATTGGGAAAATATTACTTCCTTTATAAAAGACAATTTTTCCTCTAGTTAAATTTTCAGCAGAAAAAAAAATCAAGCCATCACAAAGGTTTTGGACTCCTCCAGACTCTACCAATCCCAGATACTACCTGGAATTCACTCTCTATGGAATTTATCTCTCAACTATCACTATCCAATGGATTTGATTCAATCCTTGTGGTGTTTGATTGCTTTTCAAAAATGTCTATCTTTACAAAAAATGCAACTGAAATCTCTTCTGTAAAATTAGCTAATCTATTAGTTTCTCATGTCTTTTAAAAAAATGCCCTCCCAGCTGATATTTCTAGAAACAGAGGATCTTTATTTCTTTTGTCTGTCTATAAAAATGTGTGTGAAGAATTACAGGTAAAACAAAATCTTTCAAAAGTTTATCACCCTGAAAAAGAAATTCAGACAGAATGGGTAAATCAGATCCTGGAACAATTTCTCAGGATGTATTTCAGTTATCACAAAGACAACTGGGATACCTGGATCAACCTTGCTGAATTCACCTACAACAATTGCACCCACACTTCAACTAAGCAGTCCTCTTTCTTCACCATTTATGGACAAAATCTCAACTTGGACAGCCTACATGTAGTATAAAACTAAGCTTCATGTCATTAAATAACTCATATCCACCAAAATCAGAAACAACTAGTAGTAAAATTGGGAAATTCAATTAAAACCTATAAGAGATATGCTGAACTTAAAAGAAGTGATATTCCTGAATCATTTGTTGTTTGAAACAAATTTGGGCTTTCTTCAAAGATATCAAAATAATCATCCAACACATAAGCTTTCAGAGCAATATTGTTTAGGTCCTTTTTTGATTACAGAGAAGATTGGAAACAATTTTTTCAAGCTTCAACTCCCTTGCCAATGGTCCACAATTCACCCAGTATCCCAATCCTCCTTACTCAATCCCTATCAGGAAAACTCTTTATCTTCTAGGCACCTAACACCAACCAAACCATTTGAAATATGTGGAGAAGAGGAAGGGGAAGTGTCTCATATAATGGATTCAAAGCTTAGGAGGGGAAATTAATGTAATTGGTCAAGTGGAAGGGCTTTCAAAAAAATGACAAGCGCACCAACTGGGAAACTCAATCTAATCTCAACAATTTCCCTGCTATACTTCAAGATTTTCACACACTCTATCCCTCCAAAACAAAAAAAATACCTAACCTAAATAAATAAATCCTTTCTTAAGATAGATTTCTTTCTCTCTTTCAGTTTCTCTGTCAAAAAAAAATCAACCAAAGAAAAAATTTATTTCTTCAATCAAGAAAAAAAACATAATAGGGCATGTCAAATTTAAGCATACCCGCCGTTTTTAATTTCAGTTTTCAAAACAAATCCTTCATATCAAAACCTCCATTAAAAATCAAAAAAACCACTTATTTCACATCAGATGTGTCAAAGTTAACATGAAATAAGTGCGTTTTTTCAAGTAAAGTATATAAAGGCTTTCAACAGCTTAACCAGGCGTCATTCCACATCATCACCCCTGGTTTCATCCTCCAACCTCATTGGAACAATTCATCACTCTCATTGCTTCATTGCTATCCTCATCAATTCATCACTCTCACCTTGCTTCATCACTCTCACCTTGCTTCATCACTCTCACCTTGCTTCATCACTCTCACCTTGCTTCATCACTCTCACCTTGCTTCATCACTCTCACCTTGCTTCATCACTCTCACCACTTTATTTCTTTCATCAAATCCATCCTCTCATTGCTTCATTGCTTCATTGCTTCATCACTTAATCACTTCATTGCTTCATTTCTTCATTTCTTAATTTCTTCATTGCTTCATTGCTTCATTGCTTCATTTCTTCATTGCTTCATTGCTTCATCCCCCCTTTCATCAAATCCTAACTCTCATTGCTTCATTTCTTCATCACTTCATTGCTTCATTGCTTCATCCCTGCTTTCATAACATTGCTTCATCACAATTCTTCATCACTTTATTTCTTCATTTCTTCATCCCTCTTACTCTTTTTAAATTCCCCTTCAGCAAACCTCCCCCCACAAGTCCACTCAACAAAAGAAAACATCCCCCATGAAATCAAAATCCAACAATGCCCCCCCATCAGCTTCCAAAGGCTCAAGTCAGCTCAGGAGAGCTGATCACATAATCCTGGTAAACTGGCTCCAAATTCCCTCCAACTATGACACTTGCTTTGGATCCAACCAACAATGAAACACAAGTTTGCCAACATCCATCCTCTAATTTTAATGCTTGTCTCCCGATGGCCAATTAACTAAAGAATAAAGCCAAGGTAGGCTGGATCTTTCATCCAAACAAATGAGGAAGAAATTCATGAAATATCAATCCAAAGCTTTCCCATTTAGCCAATGATGACAAGAGAAATTCTGTCCCAGTCTCTGTATTTTTCCAAAATAATCTATTCCAATCCACCTACTACATTTGGGGTGAGGATCAAGAATGGAATCAATTCATTGCATAACATTTTGAGGTTTGCAACCCCTATTTTTTCCACATCTCTTTATGTTTATGAAATCATCTCCTCCCATATTGTTCCCTCTCAACCTTATACTTTGATTGGGGTGAGGATCAAGAAGGGATTCAATTCATTGTAGGAAGTTTTGAGGGTTTCAAGCCCTATTCTTTTGAAGTCTCAATGTTTGTCAAATCATCTCCTCCCATCTTGTTCCCTCCCAACCGTATACTTTGATTGGGGTGAGGATCAATAAGGGATCCAATTCATTGTATAACATTTTGAGGGTTGCAACCCCTATTCTATCCATGTCTCTGTATGTTTTTCAAATCATCTACTCCCATCTTGTTCCCTCCCATGCACCTGCTGTGCTTGGGGTGAGGATCAATAAGGGCATCAATTTTTTGTATAATATTTTGAGGGCAGTGGAAGATTTATAAGCCAAACTTTCTTTGCACACTATGGGAGTTGAACCTATGCCCTCAAACTTGGTGAGTAATGCTTTCACAACTAAGCTAAGTGCGCCATTGCCAGATGAGCCAATGTGCCTGTCCAAACTCTCAGCCTCATCATATAATACCACACTACAAAATTCCACTACACACCACACCACTCATCACCACACCACTAACTCACCACACCACAAACCACTCATCATCCATCACCGCTCCTCAATGAAAACAACTCAACAATCCAAAAATTCAAATTAAATCCTTCTCAATGCAAATCTTCCATCAAGAATTCAATGGCCCATCAATTGGTCAAGGGGGGGGGCAGTCAATTGGCCCCCTGATCAATCAAAGGGGGGGGGCAGTAAATCAGCCCATCAATTGGTCAAAGGGAGGGGGGCATTCAATTGGCCCATCAATTGGTCAAAGGGGGGGGGGGCTGGTTGATTGGTCAAAGGGGGGGGCGGTCAATTGGTCAAAGGGGGGGGCGGTTGATTGGCCCATCAATTGGTAAAAGGAGGGGGCAGTCAATCAGCCTCCTGATTGATCAAAGGGGGGGCATTCAATTGGACCATTGATTGGTAAAAGGGGGGGGCTGGTCAATTGGCCCATTGATTGTTCAATTGGCCCCCTGATCAATCAAGGGGGGGAGGCAGTCAAGCAGCCTGTTGGTTGGTCAAAGGGGGGGGTCAATTTGCCTGTTGGTTGGTCAAAGGGGGGGGGGCTGATGGTGGGCCTGGGGGTTGGTCAAAGGGGGGGGGGTCAGTCAATTGGCATGTTGGTAGGTCAAAGGGGGGGGGGGCAAGGGAGGAAGCAAGGGCAGAGTGGTTAGCAAAAGTGAAACAAGGGGGGGAGGATTGAGAGGGAGGGGGGAGGGCATACCGGGGTGGGCTGGAAACAAAGATGGGAGAGGAAAGGGGGGGTGTTAGCAAGGAAATAAAAAGGGAGTTTAGATAAGGAGACTGACCTGGAGATGGAGACAGTGATGTTTGGTTGGTGGGTGTGGTGAGCCTGTTGTTGGTGGTTAGTGGTTGAGTCCAATAATTGGTGAGGAGGAGGAGGGTGAGTGGTGGATTCCAATGACTGGGAGAGGAGGAGGAGGAGGGTGGTGTAGGAGGTGACTGGGGTCCACTTGTGGGTGACTGAAAAGATCAATTTTCTGGCTTGGTAGAAGATCTCCAAAGATTGAGGGTAAGAAGGATGAGGAGGTGTGGATGGGTGTTTTCCATGTGATGGGATGTGTGTGATGTGATGGAGATGTGATGTGTGTGATGCAATGCAGATGGGATTGGTATGGATTTGCTGAGGTGGAGGTGTGGATGGGTGTTTTGCATGTGATGGATGGTGGATGGATGATAATTGCAGGTTTGATGTGTGAAGCCCGCAATTTTCATGAAAACAGCCATTTTGAAATACACCAGTTAGGGGGTATGGGTATTTTAGAAACCCACCATTTTTAAAGGTGGTTTTGGTAAAAAAAATGGCAGGTTTCTAATGGCAGTTTTTATAACTTTGATACGCCCTAATAATCATAACTAATAGGAATAATAAATATGATAAAGGAAAAAATAATATAATGAAGGAAAAAATGATATAAAAGAAAGAATAATATAATAAAAAATAATATAATAAAAGAATAAATAATAAAATAAAATAAAAAATAATATAAATAAAGAAAGAATGATATAATAAAATAAAAAAAATATAATAAAAAAAATAATATAATAAAAAAATAATATAATAAAAGCAAAATAATATAATAAAAGAAAAATAATATAATAAAAGAAAAATATTATAATAATAGAAAAAACAATATAATAATAGAAAAAATAATGAGATAAAATAAAAAATGATTTAATAAAAAAAATATATATATATAACATCTTCTAAATGCCTTCAAAAATAAGATATTCTAATTCCTTTTGGCTAGAAATCCATTTATTTACTAGCTTTAGTTTTCAAGACTCATAAGAATTGAGTACCCTCACAGAAGTACCCAACTCAAAATTCATACCATCTAAAGCAAGAATATCAGATAAACTTTTCTTTATTTGTATACTTCTTTTCTTTCTAGCCTCTAAAAATCCAAAATTCTCTTTTCCAATTTCTTAACCCCAAACTTTTATTAATCCTTGTTTCAATTTAGAATCTAAAGCATTAGAAATTTTACTATAAATATTCAAAGAATGATTCAATTGTGCTTCATTCAAAATAGAGTATTCCCTATCATTCCTTTTTACCACAGAATTTTACATCATTTCCAACAATCTCTCCCCATTATCCAACTCTTCCAACCATGCTTTGAATATTTTCTTCCCTCTAAAATTACCTTCTTCCCTTATCCTTCTACCAATCCCTTTCTCCTTATTAATTCTATCTTAAATCAACTTCAACTTCATTTCCAAGTCCTTAATTTTCTTGTTAAGATGTTCCAGCTCCAAGGAATAATCTGATCTTTCCCCTCTTCATTGATGACTACCTCTTGTTGCTTCTACTTTTCTTTTTTTACTTCCTTTCCCTTCCAATTACTGTATTCATGATCCTCTACCACATCAATCAAATCCATTTCAATACTACCCTCTGCATCCATATCCTCTTTGATGGTTGATGGCTGGGTTCAAAACTTTGAAGGACTTATTTGAATATTTTACAGTCAACTTTGATGCCTCAACAATTGGTTTCAACACCTCAAATTTTGAAGCTTTGATGGTCCAGTTTGATGCTTCAACAGATTGCCTCAATGCTTTGACAGGTCCCTTTGAAGCTTTAATGGACCCCTTTGGTGTTTTGATGGGACCTAGTTTTGACAACCTGGGGGGCCAAATGGCTGCTTTGATGGTTTGACTATGGCCTTCAATGCTTTGAAAATATACTTCAAGGGGTTCAATTGAATCAAAAATATTCCTTCCTCTTAATTTTTTTCCAAGTAATTTGCTAACTTTGTTGTCCAAATGCCTAAGTGGGGCCCCCAATTGAATGAAAGCCTTTCCCCTCTCTTCTTCCCACTGTAGAGACTCCAAGGGATAAGGGATTATTTGAGAAAATAGCTTTCTGAAGTCTCTACAAGGGGAATTTATTTTAATATTACTCTTGAATAGATAGGAGTAAGCTAAGATGTTTTTTGAATTACCTGCCCTTCTGAACTATAATAAGTCTGTACTATTTTTTTTTAAATTCAAGGCTGGTTTTCTTTGAGACTTAAAATAGGTCTCTAATCAGACCTAGATTAATTATTAATAGATATTTCTAGGATTTGTAATGCTATTCCCAGTTGGTTTGGATTATTGGTAAGGATTGAAAAATTAGCAATCAAGGAAATTTTGACAATTTTTGAGTATTTTTTCAATTCCAATTAAAGGATTTAAGGGTTAACTACAATGTGTTTAACCAGTAGGAGGACCCAAAGATGAGTTTGCCCACAGGGAGGTGGGAGTTAAAAAAATTCTTTTTTGGTTTTTTGGTTGTGATCTTCCTTTTAAATATATTTTCTGATTGAAAATAGGGGGTTTCCCTTCATGGATAATATGTGCTGAATAACAGGTCTTTTTTAAAGAGCCCTTATTCAAGGAAACCTGGGGTTGGTTCAAATGGTCAATAAAATTTTATTGTTTGATCCTTTATTTCCTTTTAAATTGATTCTTTTTCACTGATAATCTGATACTATGTAGGTTGGGTATACATCATAAAATCCATACATGATCTGATATATCACAGGGCCAGATTCTATGCTAGACAACTTGGATAGGGAAAAAGAGCCCCCCTGAAATAAACAAATACTTCCTCAGGGGATGCTCAGGAGTCCCCTGAGTGCAGTTCTGAGCCTCTCTCTGCACTTTTGAGGAACAGGAAGGTAAATTTACATGATACAAATAATTCTGGTGAGAAAACATGTAAATCAGGCTGGGAGATAGCTGTATTTTTTAGTATAATTTTTGATGGTCAGGCTAAGATATGAGTTATTTGATGATATTAGTGAGATTTGGATGCTTCTGAGTGCGTACGCTTCATAGAATATTTTATTTGTTCCCTGAATGTTGAATTAATTCTGCTGGTTGGTAAATGAAACATGATTGGAAGCTGCAAGCCCTCTTTGGTAACTTAAATGGTGTAATATGTATAGGTTTAGTGGTGGAAATTCCTGGGCTGTATTTTTCTGAGGAAGCTTCTGAGCCCTTTTAATTTATAAAATGTTGCAGGAACTACCTGAATTCTGTTTCAATTGAATTGGATGTAGAGATATGAGATATGCTGCATTACCACATGCTACCTTGAGTGACTTGAGAATGTGGCTTTCAGGTGTTGTGTGGTTGATGTGGTGGCAAACTGAGTACCAAAGTGCTTCAGAGGAAGGTTCAGAGGCCTTATCTGGTGGTTGAAAATACAGAAAGGCAATTTTTACTGAGTTGTTATTGCTGGTTGGTGAGAACTGAGACATACTTGGCTTCATGAGCCCCTACTTTTGTTGGTGCATAAATGAGTGTTTTATGGTTGGAATGATGGAAAACTGAGTATCAGAGTGCTTTAGAGGAAGTTTCAGAGGCCTTATATGGTGATTAAAGTTCCATAAAATTCATATTTACTGAGTTTTTATTGCTGGTGGGTAAGGATTGAGATGTACTTTGATGCATGAGCCCCTAATTCTGTTGGTGTGTATATGTGTGCTGAATGGTTGGAATGGTGGCAATATGAGTATCATAGTGCTTGATAAGAAGTTTCAGAATCTCTGAATTGTACTGACTGATCCAGGAATGTAGTTTAACTTGTTTTTATATTACTAGTTGTAGTGTAACATTGGTACTGTCATGGTTTAAGTCCTGCTGGTATGGTTATGTTGTTTTGTTGCATGGTTATTTTAAGAATAATCTTTTGACATTATATATTCAATTAAACTTTTATTTATTAATGCTTGTGACATAATACAGCCTGTTCCAGGTGTTGGGTTGTTTGTGACAGTTGTTTGATATGGTTGAAGGGGGTTATCTGGTGATGGATTTGGGCTTTGAGGTTGGTTTGAGTTCATGGTATAGTTTATGAGGGGTTTGGAATTAATTTTTGAGGTTAAGTTGATAAAAAGAATAATAATTAATAAGAAATGAGTTTGATGGATATAGGACAGGTTTGTTTTACCACACCGCAATCTTGATGTACTTTCTAACACCAATCTTCCAGTTGAATGCAAGTTGTACCTTTTGGTCTTGGTCTTCTTCAACCTGGCCTGCATCAATCAAGCCATCAATACTTATTATTATCTAGAAAAAAAATAAAATTGCCTCCATTTACCTGAATCTTCATCCAGCCTGGAAGAATACCCCAAATTAATTGCATCATCATCTGGAGCCTCCTTTACCTCAAAAGGTTGAATCTTCTCCTGGACCCACAGAGTTGGTCCCAAGGCCTTTCTGTTCAGCTTTTCCATCTCACAAGCTCTTCCATATTAGTGGAAGCTTTCACATTTTTCTGATATGTGCTTAATACTAGCACCAGGGGAAAAAGGGAGACACACTCTGGAATGTGCCACCCTGTAAAAATGTTTCAACTTGATTAAAACTGGGTTGTAACTCTGTCCTGATTCAGGAAATCTATCCAAAAAACTCCCAAATACCCAAAAAACAACTTCCGTTGAAATAATCTATAAATACTTTGCAATAAAGTTTCATTCATGCTTGAAAGGAGGTTCAATTTCAACTCAATTTTTCTTTAAAATTGCTAATATATTTTGGTTATTCATGGTCAAAAAATCAGTTTGATATAGGTAATACCAACATTTTTAAATTTTTTTCATTCTTGGAAATTCATGATAAAATTTGAATTACTTTCCCAAAAAAATTCAAAGTTAAATAAATAAATCAATCTTGGGAGAATTTGACTGCTGTAAATCTTGAATTGAAATTTGGAAAACAACCCCAGTCAAGCTGATTCCTTATTCATTTTATAAAAAAATATATATATCATGTTTTGAAACATGTTCTTTGACCTAACATAATGACAAGGATGAGCTGCTATATGCATCAAAACTTTTATAAAAACTCCAGCATTGCAAGAGTATTTTCTGAATGCTTTAAGCTGTGAAAAAGTTTCTCATAAGCTTATTATTTCCAAGGAAAAATGATATTGAGAGTTTAATTAGCTATTTCATTAATATTACAAGAATATTCCTCAACTTTTATAAATTTTTCAGGGCCTTTTTCCACATGTTTTTTTGTTGATAACAAATAGAAACATCACTGTTTTTTCCAATTTTCCTTCATGGTCAGGACTTTAAAGATTGAATTTCTGAAAAAACAATCAAATAAGTTCATTATTTAACTGAAAAAAAAGGTAATGTTAAATTAATGGCTCATTGAGCCGTGCACAAGGTTTGAAAGGGGCCATGTGGCACGGCACATGGTCCAATTTGAGCCGTGTACAGCCCCCCATGGCTCACAAAGTTGTGCGGCCCACCCAACCCAGTCTGCCCCCATGTGGATTTCCACATGACTAAATTCAAGTTGTGTGGAGTTGTACACAGCTCAAATGTAGTCGTGTGGCATTCCACATGGCACAGGACAATGGTGAACAAAAAAAAAGGAAAAGGAAAAGGAATTAAAGGGTACTAAAACAACCCATAAACTAAATAAAACTTCCAAAAAAAAATCAACCAAAAAATCGAATAATGTTAATTTTTTGGGAGGAAAAAAAACAAAAAATAAATAAATAAATAAATCCAAATAAAAAAAACTGGTACTATCCAATGGACTAGCCCTAAAGTCAAAATACCCAAAAAAACACAAGTAACTTGACTAGCCCTAAAGTAAAAACACCAAAAAAAGACAAGTAACTTGACAAGCCCTAAAGTAACAACACCAAAAAAATACAACTAAATTGACAAGCCCTAAAGTCATTTCAACTTGACTAGCACTAAAGTAAAAGGGCCCAAAAATTAAAGAAGTCTTTCGAACAGCCCTAAAGTAAAAGTGCCCCAAAAAATACAAGTCTGTTGAGAAGCCCTAAAGTAAAAGTGCCCAAAAAAAATACAAGTCTTTTGACAAGCCCTAAAGTAAACCCCCCCCAAAAAAACAAGTTCAACTTGTGTTAAGCTGATCCCATCCCAAGCTTAACATAAGTCAAGCTTGTGATGAAATCATCCCAACACAAGTTGAACTGACTTACCATTAAACTCTCATTAAAAACACTCAATATAATATTTCAACTCAAAACACTCAACATAATGATGTTCAAAATGTGATAACCCTTTATATTAATAGAACTCATTACTTGCATTAGAATTAAAATTTATATGAAAACCAATGATGGAATGAAGTCAAAGTCTACTAAAATCTAAAATGAATTTTTTTCAGTTGATCTTTGAGATGATCAACCCAACCAGAGGCTTTTTTAGAAATAAAGGAACGTGGTTTTCCTACAATGGGCAGGATGGGAATCATTTCTCCCTCAAGTATTAATAGAACCCAGTGGTTATTGTTTACAAAGGAAATGAAAATTCAATCTGATTAGTCATTAACACAATTTTTTATTGGAGTATAAGAACAAAACAACTCTAATGAAACAAAACATATAAATTTGGAATATGTTTTTTCTATGATTTTACCCGTGTCCAATTTAGCCAGCCATTTTGAGGAGGGAATATTTTCATTGATGTCTTCAACATCAAGTCTTTTTTTAATCTTTTCAACCTCCTTTGAACCACAAAGCATCTTAATGTAGCGTCCTTTATGTTTCTCCAATGTTTCAATCATTTCCTTCCTAACTTTAAACCAACAATGTTCTTCATAACCAAGAGATTTAGCAATGACTCTATATCCGCAATTCCCATCCCCAATTGTATCCCAAACCTCACCCAAGAACTTATGGAATTTCTTGGCTGTTTGATTGAGTTATTTCACGTTTAGTTCCTATCATTAAAACTAACTTAGTATTCATTTCTTTAATTGGATCAATGAAATGAAAACTCACCAAAGATGAGCTTCTGGTTGAGCTTTGATGCATGTTCTCTTTGTCTGAAGAGGATTCTGATTCCAAATTAAGTGATCCCAATTCACTTTCAGTCTCTTCCTCTGAACTATGAAATTCAGATTCAGATTCTGCCAAATTTGACTTACAAATCATCATTAGTCAGTAACTAAGTTCATTAAACCAAAAAAATTAAAATATTCAAAAAGAAAAGACTTAAAATCTTTTGTCTTTTCTTGTTTGGAGCCCTTCTAGTTCTTTTTTCCCCCTTGAGTTGTTTTTCAACAAGCTCAAACCAAGATGGTCCTTGCCTCCTTTCTGTCAATTTTTGGCCTGCCCCTACTTGATCGTAAGACTTTAGGTTCAAGTCTTGGCTTGGATCAATATTTTGTAATCTTCTGAATGATCTACTTCAATAGTCCGCTTTGCTCATGATCTGGAGATTCCAAGATCATTGCATTGACTTTTTCACGTGACTGAGAAATGCTTAGCATTTCATTGACATTGCACTGGAAAAATTCAAAAGGATCAACCATTAGTGAATTAGGATTCATTAATCAAAAAGCATTAATCAAAAAAAATTAATCATATATTGATTTGAACAATCCAACTTTAAAAATCCAACTTAAGCCAACTTACAGAACCTCAAATGCAAGGGTCATAGTAAAACCTCCACTGAGGATGAACATCTTCAGGTACCACGGATCCTCTGAATGCTAGATGGTCACCTATTTGGTGGGAACAGGGAAAACCCATAGTCTTGACATATGACTTGGTGCAGACTTTTCCATGATGATCACGTTTGAACTTCTCAAATTGCTCCCTAACAAAATGGATTGCCTCTCAAAACAATTTTCAACCCAACGTTAAAAGTTCAGGTGGAAGAACTTTCCCTAACTTAATTCAAGAGTTATAAGATGATTCATGAAATGAATAAATTTGATTCAAAACTTTTCCGTCAAGGCTTTTCCAAACATCCAACAGGTTTCCCAAAGACTTTTCAATGAATTTTTTGAGAGTTGCATGTGCACCTTCAATACAAGAAGTTGTTTTGTTTCCAAAATCTGGATTTATACAAGTCCACGCTGTTACAAACCTCTCTTTGATAGGGAAATGATATCTTCCATATACTCAAGTACATCCTCATAATATTTCAAGAAACACTATACAAGTCAAAAGGTCAGAACTCAAAACTAGGAAGAATAAGAAGAAGTAATTTGGACCTACTCTGAGTTCTGCATCATTGACCTCTGCCTCCTCCTTGGTCTTTGAGGCCCCATAATTTGCCCACAGATTCATAAAGCTTTTCCATCCTTCAACATCATTAACAAAGCACACTTTACAGTTTGCTTGTATGTTTTTAGACAAGTTCCAAGTGCAACATTGTCTTGATGACTCTGGGAAACTAGTTTCAATTGCACAAATCAGAGCTTCTTCACGGTCCGTCACAAAGAATTTTGTAAGTCTCTCAGGATAATAAGCCAACTTCTTTAATTCATTTACAGAACAACTGTAGAAATCAAATGTTTCTTTTTTTTATAAAAACAAGATCTTTTCTGAAAGTTTTTCAATTGGCTGTCATTCCTACAACATGCGAGAGTGGAGTTTTGTACTTATTTGTTTTATAAGTACAATCCAACATAGCAATGTGATGGAATTTGTTTGAAAGCTTTACTTCCTTTGGATGTGCTAAGTAAAGGGCCTCCAAGTGACCCTCTCCACTGAACTTTGAATGGTGAATCCAACTTTTTTCTTCAAGCTGTTCATATAGTACCTCCATAACAGTTTTTCCCTTTAGTTCTGCAAGTGTGACCTTCCTCTTAGTGTTATAGATTGTTTTGTCATCAACAAAATCCCGCCCATCAATATTGCTCAATTTTCTCTTCAGTTGTAACATATTGAGCCAATCATTCATGCCTTCTTCTAGATTTTCTAAAGCCACCCCTAAGATTCTCCTCAGTTGAGGATGCACAGAGGGTTGTTCAGATGGTTGATGGTTATGTTGGGTTTCTTTGTAGGAGAGGCGCCACAAGGGGTCTCCCTTTGTGCAACTTGCATGGATTAAAAACTTGCAACCAACCTTCCTTGTGTGAAATGGTCTAGATCCTTTGGTAAGAAGACTTCCTGAATAGGAACCATGTCTATCACAGGCTAAATCCACATATTGGTCACGCTTTGAGTTGAAAAATTTTAAGGCGTAACCATGCTACATTGACCATGTTTGAAAATAGTTTTGTGCCTCTTCCCTAGTAGGAAAAGCTCTCAAGGGAAGTGGGTCAAGTGGATCTGGTAAACATTGATGGGTTAAGTCATAGTTTCATAGTTACATGAACCCATCAGTTTCAATCAAATTAAATACGGCAAAGACCAGTAACATAAAATGTTACTCACCACCAGCAGTCATGTCCATTTGTGAAACATTTTGTTCCTCAATCATCATCTTTGATGAGGATGCAATTGAGGCTTCCAATGTTTCATTACCCAAATCCTTTTTTTCTTTTTCCAAAGCTTTTTTGATGGCACTATCAATGTAGACCTTCCACGCAGCCATGTCAGAAGAAGGAGGGCTTGCCACTGTTCCCATGCAAAAAATTGCAATGATATAATTTGTTGAGATCTACCCTCAATTAGCCCTCCTGGCTACCACGTCCTATACTCCAACCCCTTCTGGACTACCCCCAGATGTAGGCTCTCTCACATACGCTACCGTGAATTCCCGCCCGGGGGTCCAGATACTCTCCCCTGTTCAAGCCCCCAAACTTCCTCTAGGTCTTGGTGACCTCCCAATCACAATTCTTCTTTCCTCGACTTCTTCTCTTTTCATTCTTCTTGATTGCTTCTCTACTTGGTCTGTCACCTCTACCTCTTTCCTTTTCTCAACCTTCAATCTTTCCTTTCTTCAATCTTTAATGTTTCCTTTCATCCATCTCCAATCTTGACCGTTGTCTCCGCTCAAATGGCCTCGTCTTCAAAGCTTCTCTGATCATGTCTCCCTGGTAAGATGACTTGACTTTCATCTCAAGACTCAAATTGACCTAACAATATATGTTCAACCTCCCATTAGCATCTCCAAACAACCTTCTGTCTCTCCTTTCTAATCTTGTCTTCTCATCTCTCTGCCTGTCTATTCTCACATACTCTCAACTCCTTGTCTAAGCTGTTGGTGTTCTGCTTTTCATTTCTTTCCTCCTTCTCTCCTCACTGTTTCCATGTCTGACCCCAAATCTAGCTTGTTGGTTCTAGTTCTCAGTCTCTTCAGCGCAATATTATTACAGTTAAAAGCCAAAGGAAGCTCCCCGCCGAATCCGACACAATGAACAAACCAACAGGAGCCGCAGACTATTTTCATCAAGTTGCATTGAAGGCCACCATTGATGCCATTCCTCCATTAAATGAAGAAAACTATTCCATGTGGCGCGACAAGGTTCTCATGCTGTTCGATCTCAAAGATATTAAAGATGCCATTAAGAGAAACTCCGGACAACTATCCATGAAAAAGGACTGGGAAATCAGGGCAATTATACTGTCCAAGTTAGACAGCACGACTCATGCCAATGTAGTCAACTCCACAAACATAACTTCCTCAAAACTCCTCTGGGCCGAAATAACTTGCCAATTTGCATCCTCCAAAACCGCGAGCAGAGCCAGGGTGTTCAACCAATTCCTCCACTCTATCTTCAACAAACACTCTATAGAAGGTTTTGTCACAGACACAAGGAGAGCACTCACTCAAATGGCAGATGTTGGAATAGAAAATCCTAGTGAAATCCTTGCATATTTAATACTTTTTAAATTACCTTCCAGTCTTGAGAATCTCAAGCAACAGATCATGCACATAGAGAAGAATCTAACCATCAAGGTTGTATTTAACCATCTCATCAAATTTAATAACAAGCGCAAGGCCCAACAGAAATCAATCAAATCCTCTTCCCACATTTCCCTAGTGGCCACCAAAAATAAAACTGAGAAAGACAACAGACGAGTTAAGATGCATTGCCGAGAGGGCTACCATGATCCAAATGCCCCTCATGCTGAATCATCTTGTTTTCATCTCCATCCCCAAATTGCCCCTAGTTGGTGGATCAAACAACAAAATTAATGGAATAAAAAGATTAAAAAACAACCTAAAATCAATTATCATGCTCTATTAACCCTCTGGATCAACGCAAATAACAACCCTAATCTTCTCCTAGACTCTGGGGCCAACATTCACATTTTCAAAAACATCAAATACTTCTCCAAAATCAAGATGCAAGAAGAGAAAGAGGAAATCAAGACAGGAAAACTTGAAGCTAACCTCAAAATTCATGGGACAGGCACCGTACAACTCGAATGGAATGACTCAGTGATCACCCTTGAAGATTGTGTATATTGCCCTGAAATTGTGGTCAACCTAATTAGTCCCGGCCAACTCGCAAAAAGAGGATGTAGCCTTACCCAACATCAAAACCAATTCTTGATCACCAGAAACGGTCTCATTGTCCTGAAAGGACTCATCCGGGACAACCTGTTTGTGATTGAGAAGCCCCAATCTATTGGTCAAGAGAATAAGGTCTACCATCTCAATCACGGTTCAAATCTTGAGACAGAAGAAAAACCATCTCTAATTGATCTCCACAAAATGTATGGACATGCCTCCGTGTCTACTCTCAAGCCAATCCTCAAGAATTCTTTTTCTAAGGAAGAACTCAAAAGTTTCCAGTGCGATGGATGCATCAAGAGCAAGATTACACAATCTCCCTTCTCCGCCACATCAACCCAAGCTAACAAACCTCTCAAACACATCCATCTTGAGCTTATTTGCCCAATCACCCAACAATCAAAGTCCGGACACCAATACATACTTACCCTGGTGGACAACTTCACCGGATACCTTGTGGCTTTTCCCTTAACATCCAAGGATGAAACACTGGAGACAATCATCAACATCCTCAAAGTCAAATTCAAAAGATTGAACTACTACCCTTTGGAAATCTATTTGGATAAAGGGACCAAATTCATCAACTTGACTCTCAAGCGTTTTGCTCAATCCAAACATATCAAACTTCTCACCTCAGAGCCATATCACCCTCAACACAATGGTCGCGCTGAGAGGGAAAATCAAACAATAATAGAATCAGCTCCGGCCACGTTCTCATCTTTGCGACTGCCAAAGAATTACTGGCACGTGGTCATGAGAAGCTGTTGTTTTATGATTAATCAGATACCCAAGGAAGGTAATGACCAGTCCCCCTGGGAACTAATGTTTAAGAAGAAACTCCCCACTAACTACTTGAGACCTGTAGGTTGCCCTGTGGTCTATCTCACCAATTGCATTCAAAAAGGGAGGAAATTTGACAAAAAGGGAACTGAAGGGGTTTTAGTTGGGTTCAATCCCGCTTTTCACTCTTATCTCATCCTTAACTCATTTGGTTCTCTTGTCAAAACAAAGCACGTCAGATTCCTCAAGAATCATTCAAACAGTTTTCCCCTTCTTGAACCAGAAGGACTTGACATCTTCTCTCAAACTTCTCTCAATTCAAATCAATCAGATTTCTCTGGCATGGACAAACAGTTTGTGTCAAGGGATGCTGGAATGGAGGACTTGGAGATGGACTAAGACCAAAAGCTGTCCAATTCTCTTGAATCTGAATCCCAGAAATCCTATCCCTCACCACCTCAAGTATGTCTACCTCCGGAACCCGTTGCCCAGGAAGTGAACCAACGTCCGCAACGCGAAACTTGGAAACCACAACAATACAGCTTCCACCACTATTATGAACCACCCTCATACAAGGCGGCGCGAAATTCCAAAGAGTGGCCCAAGTGGCAGAAGGCATCCAAAGAAGAATTAAACTTGATCAAAGATCAAGAAGTCTGGGAGGAATATTACGGTACTCCCAACAATGTTCTAAACACAACCTGGGTTTTCAAAATCAAACAGAATTGCCATGGTGAGCCAGTCAAATACAAAGCAAGATTGTGTGTACAGGGATTCAATCAGGTTCACGGAATTGACTATAACAAGACGTGGGCCCCAACAGGCAAGCTAGGATCTTTGCGCATTGCACTATTATAAGGTCTGAAGGAAAATATGAAGTTTACTCAGTTCAATGTTAAAGGCGCCTTCTTACATGCTCCACTGGATGAAACAGTCATCATAAAGACTCCAGAAGGCTCCCACCGAAAGCCCCCTGATCTAAAATTAAAAAAATCACTCTATGGCCTCAATCAGTCTCCCAAAAACTGGTATAAAACTCTCACAAAGTGGATCAAATTGCAAGGGTTTCACAAGTCATTGAGTGATCCCTGTCTCTACATCAATTCCAACTCCAAAGAAGTTCTCTACTTCCATGTGGACAATTTGATCCATGTGGGGAAGAGCAATGACTTTCAATCAAAATTTCTAACTTGCTTCAAGAATTCCTCTTGTCATCTGCCCAATACAATCCTTGGAATGCTCATGGAGGTAGAAGATGACACAGTCTTTTTGAGCCAACCAAACTGCATAAAACGTGGACTGGAAGAACTGGGCTTAGCGGAATGCAGGGCAACTTACTCCCCTCTTACCCAAAATTTGAATCTCAAGCCCGCCACAGATGAAGATCACGCAGAATTTATACAACTGAACATCAACTACCGGTCTGTCATTGGACTACTGAATCACTTGGCTCAATATACCCAACCTGACATAGCATTTGCGGTTTCCAGCTTGGATTGTTTCAACACTAAACCGGGCATGACCCACTGGTGAGAAGCTTGCAAGGTGTGGAAATATCTCAAGACCACCAAGGACCTCAAAATTATCCTAAGTTTGAACAAAAATGCTGAAGCTATCTCTGCTTAAAGCGATGCAACTTGGGGAGACAACCCCACACTCCGAAAATCTCAAAGTGGATTTACTATCTTTAACTAGGGAAGCGCAGTGATTTGGAACTGGTTCAGACAGAAGAAAATCACGTACTCATCCACCAAATCTGAGCTCAACACTCTGCTAGACTGCTTTCTTGAATTGAAGTGGATATCTCATCTGATTGGTGAGATCCACCATTCTTCCAAGCTCAAACCTACCATATACATCAATAATAAAGGGTTGGATGACAAGATTAAGAGATTTGGGTTGCACTCCCAATCCCAACATATTGACATCAAAACAAAGGGCCTTAGAGAAGAGTTCAACAAATCTGAATTCAAACTCTCCTTAATATCAACAAACTGCATGTTAGCCGATCCACTGACAAAAGCCTTGTTGATTGAATCCTTAAACCTTCTGCTCAAAGCCATCTCCAACTTCCAAGACAATAGACACGTCAACTCTTTCCCTCTTACCAGTCAGGGGGGGTGTTGAGATCTACCCTGAATTAGCCCTCCTGGCTACCACATCCTATACTCCAACCCCTTCTGGACTACCCCCAGATGTAGGCTCTCTCACATACGCTGCCGCGCATTCCGGCCTGGGGGTCCAGATACTCTCCCCTGTTCAAGCCCCCAAACTGCCTCTAGGTCTTGGTGACCTCCCAATGAAAATTCTTCTTTTGTTTACTTCTTCTCTTTTCCTTCTTCTCAATTGTTTCTCTACTCGGTCTAACACCTCTACCTCTTTCCTTTTCTCAACCTTCAATCTTTCCTTTCTTCCATCTTTAATCTTTCCTTTCCTCCATCTCCAATCTCGACCGTTGTCTCCGCTCAACTGGCCTCGTCTTCAAAGCTTCTCTGATCATCTCTCCCTGGTAAGATGACTTGACTTTCATCTCAAGACTCAAATTGACCTAACAATATATGTTCAACCTCCCATTAGCATCTCCAAACAACCTTCTGTCTTTTTAACTATTTGAATTTCTGATAAAAATTTCAAAGAAAGAATGAACCTAAGAGGGCTGGAACAAGAGTGACAATGAGTTAGGTGTTCAATGTGAGAAAACAAAAGAAAGAGGCACAAAGGAATTTGAGACTAGGAAACAAACATCAAGCTAGAGGAGCTTTTGGCAACAGTTGAGGACAAGCAGTTGAGGTCAAAGAGAGGTTGAGGGGAAGTCGGGTTAAGCTGGTGAGAGGCAGTCTGCCAGGGTGAAGATTGAGTTAGGAGTGGATTTTGGTCTGTTGAAAGAGTTGGGATGGGACTTGATAGGTCTTACCAGGCATTTGAAGATGTTTTATTCGATGGAGTCAAAGTCAGTGTGCTGAGGAGTTTGATGGTCTTGAGGAAGTCGCACGTGATAGGGAATGGAAGGAAGATTAAAGAATAAAAGAAGGGATCTAAATGAGAAAGAAAAGATATTAGAGTAAGAGTTGTTGGATTGAGTAGAGTTGAAAAGAAGTCACTGAGGAAAAGAACTCAGGAGAAGATCTTGAGTCGACGGGAAGAAAGGAAGTCAATTCCAGTATTTGAGAGTCGTTGCGGTGTCGCTGAGAGATGAAAGTTGAGTGATCATGAGAGGGTCAGCGGTGACATGAGAACAGATTGTGACATGAAGATGAGAACCCGCGACACTGACATGAGAACCCGCGCATAGGCATGGGAATCCATGTCAAAAGCAATAAGACAAATGAAGAGAACAAAAGAAAACAATAGAATAAGAAAATGGTAGAAAAAAAAAAAAAAAGAAAAGGAATGAAAATATAAAACAGTAGAAAAAGGCAATGCTGAGAATTGATTATTCAACACCCCCCGTGACTGGTAAGACTGGAGATAATGCCTTATACGCAGGATCAATGAGATTGATGAGATTAGCCAAGGAGTGGGTAGGTAAGGGCTTGGTAAGCCCATTGGCTTTCATTTCTGAAGATGAGACAAGTTTGATGACCAGGTTTCCAAGCTTTAGCTCTTCACGTAGAGCTTTTGTTTTGATGTCAATGTGACGAGTTTTTGAGTTGCAACCAAACTTTTTGAGTTTGTATTCAAGACCTTTGTTGTCAATGCAGTGGAGACTTGGTTTGAGATCCTTCTTCCAGAGCTTGGCGACTAGGTTCTTCATCCATATGGCTTCCAAAAAGGAATCGACCAAAGGATTTAGTTTGGCTTCCATGGTTGAGTGGATGACGTTTTGTTGTCGATAACTGCTCCAAGAGATTAGTGAGCCAAAGAGAAGGGACAGGTGTCCAGATTGAGATTGTCGGGTTTCTGGGTTGTCACTCCAGGTGGCATTGCTGTAACACTCAATTTGGATTTTGAAGGAATGGATTTGAAGAGTTAGCTTTATATTTTTGGTTGCCTTGAGGTATTTCCAACAACGCTTGACTTCCCTCCAGTGTCAAATACCAGGTTTTTTGAAAAATCTCGCCAGGCTGGAGACCGCAAGGCTTAATTCTGGTCGAGTGAGACATGCAATTTAATTCATCATAAACACGGCGGATCTGTAGTTGACATTAAGAGCTTTGAATTCTTTGTTATCTTCATCAGAGGAAGGAGAAAGATTTTTGTTTACCATCAAGGGAATGGAGGACGGTTTGCAGTTGGTCATTTTCAGTTCTTCTAGGCCATGTTTGATGTGCCTAGGTTGAGAAAGTAAGATTTTATCCCAGATTCGCTTGTATTTCATCCCAAGGATGGTGTTGGGCTTGTGATGGCTAGAATTTGGAAATTGATTGAGGAAGGCCTGTTGAAAGTTGTTTCCTGTTCCGACCAGGATTAGATTGTCGACGTGGAAAAAGAGAAGAGATTTGCTATTGGAGTGGATGTAGAGACAGGGGTCAGAGATTGATTTGTAGAAGCCTTGTTCACGTATCCAGGGATTCAATGTGTGGAACCAATTTTCCGGGGCCTGTTTGAGTCCCTAGAGTGATTTCTTGAGAATAAGGTATTTCAAAGTTGTTTTGGATCCCTTGGGTTGTTTGATGATAACCTTGTCTGTTAGAGGAGCGTGTAAGAATGCGCTATTGAAGTCAAATTGCATTATGGACAGAGAGTGGTATAATCCGAAGAGAAGAGCCATTTGGAGGGATGCCGCTTTGCCGGTGGGAGAGAAGGTGTCCTGGTAATCAAGACCGTAGATTTTGTCAAAACCTTGGACACAGAGACGGCTTTTGTATACAAGCGGATCTCCATGGCAATTGTCTTTGATTTGATACACCCATGTGGTGTTGAGGGGTTTGATAGGTTCAGGAACTTTGTAGTTGTCCCACACAGCGAGATCCTCAATGCCGTTGAGTTTGCAATCCATTGAATCGTCCCATTTGAGAGAGTCAGTGCACTTTTTAGCTTGCTCGTACGTTCTAGGGACGAAATAATGATGGTACCCGTATCAATTGGGGTGTTGGATCAGGGATCGGTCTTGCAGTTTGTAAGTGGGGTTGAGCTGATGGGCAAGATTGTTGGAAGAGTCAGAAGAGGAGTTGGAGGAGAGTTCTTCAATCTGAGAAGAAACAGAAGCAGGAGTAGGAGAAGAGACAATTGGAGTTTGAGAGTTGGGGATTGAGTTAGAAGTGAGAGGGGTCAAGTTCAAAGGAGGAGGAGGAAGAGGAAAGTCATTGTCAAGCTTTATAAGAAGAGTTTTGTTAGGAATGTTGTTGGGGAGAGTAGTGGTAGTTGGAGATGAGACAGAATTTTTTATGATCTTGACATGTTTGGTAGAAATGATGGAGTGGTCAGGAGTGAGAATTTGATAGGAAAGGAAGCTTGGGTTATAACCCACTAAAGTACTGATGAGGCCGCAATCTTTGAACTTTTCACCTTGAGCTATTTTATTGTTAACGTAGGCTACTTTGGACCCAATGGGATGAAAATAGCTGGGAGGCAGCGTTTTGTTAGTAAAAACTTGGTAAGGAGAAGGAGTGTGTGGATTTTTGGGAATTTGATTGAGAGTGAGGCAAGCAGTTTTGGAAATTTCAGCCCACAGGTTGAGCGGAAGCTTGGAACTTTGAAGAATGGAACAAATGGATTCAGTAAGAGTTCTGTTGGCTTGCTCAATTTTTCTGTTGTGTTTGTGGTGGTAGGGTTCAGTGATGAGATGTTGAATAGAATTTGAAGTGAATAAGTCTTTTAGATCAGTTGAACGGAATTCACTGCCGCCGTCAGTGCAGATTGTGGCTGGATAACAATTTTGTTTCTGATGCTCATGATTAAGAATTATTTTTAGCTGGGGGCCGGCGTCGGATTTGTATTGGAGAGGAATGGCTGATGAGTAGCCTGAGTAATTGTCCACAATCAACATAATGTAACTCATGTTGTTTCTCAAGGGTGGCGTGATAGGCCCTATTAGATCTATATGAAGTTGTTAAAATGGATGTGAAGTTGATGAGGATGTGCTGTTGAAGGGGGATCTAGTGATTTTGGAGAAGACGCAGTCTTTGCACTGAAAATCTGAGATGGCTTGAGGTGAAAGATGAGGGAAGAGGTTCTTAAGGCAATAAGGACTGGCATGACCCAGTGATTCGTGGATATATTTTAGGCCTTCAGCGGGGAGCTCCTTTTGGTTGAGATAGCATAGCTTGCGGTGGTTTCCTACCAGCGAGGGAAGATTGACGACAAAGAGATTTCCCTGGATGAAACCGGAGAATACAGGATTGGCCTTGGAGAAGAGTTGGAATTGGGAGCCTTTTGACACTAGGGAGAAGCCCTTGGTGGAGATGAGTTCTCCGGGGCTAATGAGGTTGATGACAAGATCCGGAACAAAGAAAAAATTGGTTAGGGTAACCACCAAGTTGTTCCAGAAGAGTTTGACGGTTCCTTTCCCTTTGATGGGGAGTTTAGCACTTTCTTTTCCAGTGTTGATGAAATCGTTGCCAGTGAGGTAGTCAAGATTAACAAAGAAGTCCGTAGAATTGAACATGTGACAAGAGGCGCCTGAATCAAGGATGATTTGATTGACGGGGCTGATTTCTTCGATCCAAGAGGTGAGTAAGGCATGGTAGTGAGCTACTTCTTTCCCTTTGGAATTGGAATTGAGTTGGGCTTCTTTTGACCATTTGGGATCCAGATGTTTGTGTTTGTGCCAGCATTTGTCTTCTGAGTGGTCTGGGGATAAAGGATTATGGAAGCCACGTTTGCATCTGAGTTCGCGGGAAACAGGTTTCTTGGGGTTTTGAGAAGAGACGAGTGCAGTATCATGAGACTTAGTTTCCTTAGAATTGGATTTGGATTTGTTATTGAGTTGAGTAAGATGCTTGAAGACCAGATCGATGGTGAAATTCTTATCGGATTGCATTATTTGTTGCCAGAGTGGATGAAGAGTTGACAGGAATTTGAAAAGAATCAAATACAAGAGGATATCATCTGGAAGGTCAATTCCAACGTCTAGCATTTTCTTAATGGATATCTTGGTGTCGGTGATGAAGGTATTTATTGCATCTGACCTGAATTGTTGGTATAGAAAGTTGTTGAAGATGCAAGCGCGATTGGCTGTTTGAGAGGAGGCAAAACGCTCCTTGATGGTTAACCACAGAAGTTTAGCTGAGGAAATATTTGAGGAGTTGACTACGTTGTTGTGAGTGATAGCGTCGATCCGAGAGAGCAGGATCACTCTGATTTCCATGTCTTCAGTCAGACTGAGACTTTTTGAATCGTCTTCTAGAGCATCCTTCACACCTTTAAGTTCCAGTAACATTGTCATCTTGTCCTTCCAGATAGAATAGTTATTGTCTGTCAGGATAGGAACCGCCTCGAGAGCAGCATTCAGAATGACTTGAAAAAATCCATTGTTGCTTGATCCCTCCATTGGAAGGGTTAGGTTTGTCAGATTGGCTTTGGCTTTTAACTGTTTTAACTATTTGAATTTCTGATAAAGATTTAAAAGAAAGAATGAACCTAAGAGGGCTGGAACAAGAGTGACAATGAGTTAGGTGTTCAATGTGAGAAAACAAAAGAAAGAGGCACAATGGAATTTCAGACTAGGAAACAAACATCAAGCTAGAGGAGCTTTTGGCAACAGTCAAGGACAAGCAGTTGAGGTTGAAGAGAGGTTGAGGGGAAGTCGGGTTAAGCTGGTGAGAGGCAGTCTGCCAGGGTGAAGATTGAGTTAGGAGTGGATTTCGGTCTGTTGAAAGAGTTGGGATGGGACTTGACAGGTCTTACCAGGCATTTGAAGATGTTGCATTTGATGGAGTCGAAGTCAGTGTGCTGAGGAGGTTGATGGTCTTGAGGAAGTAGCACGTGATAGGGAATGGAAGGAAGATGAAAGAATAAAAGAAGGGATCAAAATGAGAAAGAAAAGAGATTAGAGTAAGAGTTGTTGGATTGAGTAGAGTTGACGAGAAGTAACTGAGGAAAAGAACTCAGGAGAAGATCTTGAGTTGATGGGAAGAAAGGAAGTTGAGTCCAGTATTTGAGAATCGTGGTGGTGTTGCTGAGAGATGACAGTCAAGTGATCATGAGAGGGTCGGCGGTGACATGAGAACAGATTGTGACATGAAGATGAGAACCCGCAACACTGACATGAGAACCCGCGCATAGGCATGGGAATCCATGTCAAAAGCAATAAGACAAATGAAGAGAACAAAAGAATACAATAGAATAAGAAAATGGTAGAAAAATGAAACAAAAGAAAAGGAATGAAAATATAAAAAAGTAGAAAAAGGCAATGCTGAGAATTGATTATTCAACATGTCTCTCCTCTCTAATCTTGTCTTCTTGTCTCTCTGCCTGTCTATTCTCACATACTTCCAACTCCTTGTCTAAGCTGTTGGTGTTCTGCTTTTCATTTCTTTCCTCCTTCTCTCCTCACTGTTTCCATGTCTGACCCCAAATCTAACTTGTTGGTTCTAGTTCTCAGTCTCTTCAGCGTAATATTATTATAATTCAGTGTTCAATCCAACTTTCAATTGATCAAACAAAGTTTTCTCACTTTCAAGTTGAGAAAGAATTTTTTGCAGATTTTTATATGATTTATCACTTTAATTTCACTTGGGTTTCACTTTAATGTCTCTTTGGGATTGCTAGGTGTGGAAAAACAGTCCCACAAAGTATGTGTTAATCCCAAATTTCTGTTTACAGAACCCAAGTGTGGTCCAGGGGGTGCCCAAAATTCTGGCACCGCTTCCAGGGGGTTGTGCACCCCCAAACATGGCCAATTTGAGCCATGTACGGGGGTACACGGCTCATTTGAGCTGTGTCCGGGTGTTACACGGCTCCTACACAACCCCCTGGTGGTCGCAAATTTTTGAAACCACCCTTTTTAGTTGTCTTTGGGCCTCCACGGCTCATTTGAGCTGTGCTGGGCCCTACAAGACTACCACACGGTTTGAGCCGTGAATTTAACATTACCCCCCCCCAAAAAAACACATTTTTGTAGCTGAATTTCTCAAAGAAGCACAATTTTTTCAAATTAAAAAAAATTATTGGTAAATGCTGTTTGCTTATCATTCAAAGATGAATCATTAGATTCATCAAACCCAAAACAGGAGTGGATTAAAATAAGCAGTGATTCAGTACCATAAAATCAATCTATAATTTCCTTTCAATTTTTTTTCCCCATGCATATATTCCAGTTTGTTGATACCATTGTTGAAAATCAATTTATTAGGATATTTTGAAAGATTTTATTACGTACCTGCTCTCCTGATTTCCCCGCAGCTTTCTTTTTTTGATACATCTTCATGATTGGGTTTAATCTGGTGCTGGGTTTTTCCATTTACTCCACAGCATCTTCTTTGTAACAAATAAAGTTTGAAATATCTTTCATAGGGTGTTTTTAGACTAAAATATTGCTAAATTTATCAAATAGAATTTTAAACCATTCAACTATTCAAACATTCTGGAATCACCATTAAAAAAACCTTGGTCAATTCTTTTCCAAATGATGAATTTTCTATAAGTTTTTATGCGTGAAATTTGTTTGGTTTAGTATGCACCCATCAATTTTCTTGTAATGCCTCTAAACTTTTTTACAGGTAGAAATAATCCAGAACAAAAAATTGCAGTTTTTCTCTTGGAAAAGGCAGTACACAGATTCAAGGTTTGTAAATTTTTGGCAATTGAGTTTCAGCCCCTTCAAGATATAATCACAACCCAGGTTTGATGGATTTATCCATGTTGAAAATATGGGATTTGGTGTTTAATTGTCTGTTTAAATGATTCCCCATATTAATTAATCCAACAAAAACTTCAAAATTGAGACAGAAACGTCCCCCAGACCTCTGCCTAAAGTTCTGGGGGACACTATGCATTTAGGATAGCAAAATAAAATAGCGTTCATATACACAGTGTCCTTGTGCATGGCTCCAAAACCTCCTTGTAAATTGGATTTAATATTTTTTCTACCAATAAATCATGCTCCATTTCAATAAAAATTATTTGGAAACACTGGCATTCATGAAACCAAAAAATACCCCCAAAAATTTCATATTTAACAATCCCCCATCTCAAATTATTTTGGGATGTGGTATTTGAAATGAATTAAAGTTGTTTGAAAAACTTAATCATTCATTGGTGTTTCCTTTTTTCATTTGAAAATTTTTTGTTCATCTGGTTTGGTCAATTAATTCAAAAAGCAAAGTTTTAGAGATCTCCCCCAATTTCAATCAGCATCAATAATAACCATGATTTTTCCTGTCTGACAAAAACTCCAAATATATTAAAGTTTTAGTTTTGGGATTAAATCTTATTCCAACAGTCTTTTTGATTGGTTTGGTTCAAGCTGGTGCGCTGCTAACAATATTCTGTTTTTTTATGAAGCCTTGGCACACAAAAACCTGAATTTAAAGAGCTCAATGGATGATTTTATACCTTGTTTTAGAGAAAAATGAAGAAAAAATCTGGCAGACAAAAAAAAACTTAGAAAGTATCAAATAGGCTCAGGATGAAACTCAAAGTGGATTGCGCTTGTACAACCATTAAACAAACATTCCACTGGTTGAGAGTCAGTTTAATTGTTCTTTGGTTTTCTGTTGGATTTTTCCTGTAAATCTTTAAGCTTGGTGAAATTATTAATAAGTGAGCAAGTTAAAATCAATTTCTGAAATTTTTCAGCTGGAAGATAGTTTTTATAAATGATAGGTTCCATGAATAATTTTGAATCAAAAATTTCAAATTCATCTTACTTTCTCAATTAAATCATTTAATTGATGCCCCCATCTGTTGTTGTAAATGCTAAAATTGATTCATTGGTAAGTCAATCCAAACAAAAGGATAAATTCAAAAAAAATTTATTCTTTTTGGAATTATAGAAGAAATTTAAGGCCCAGTGTGGTGGCATTTTATAGACAGGGATCAGTAACTGGTTTCAGCCTCCGCACTCAGCAATGAGTGAAAATGGGCTCAGCATGGGGTTGGTGCTGCGGGCTCAGCAGCAGCTACTGCATGCGCAGAAAGCTCAAGATTTGGGATTGGGGATCAAAGGGTGGGTATGTAAGATGAGTCAAGAGGTAACAGCAAGCACAGGGGGATGCAAGTAGGGCGCCAAGGGGGCCGTGGGAAGGAAAAACTGCCCAGAAAGTGACAGTGGTGGGCGGAAGGGGTTTCAGTGGCTACAGGCGGGAGCAGGAGGTTCCAAGTAGGGCGCAGCATGCTCCATAAGAAGGATGAACCAGATGAATGTAGCGGTGCAATAGTTGGGGGTGGGGGGATGATAGCGTTGGGTTAGGTTTTCTGTGTCTCAGGGTTCTTTCTGCTTGTTTTTGGGGGGTTTTTTGGGCTTGTACTTAGGTTAGGGTGCAGGAGAGGGTACAATACCCCTACCCACTGCCGTGCCAAGAGGATGGGACATACCACCATGACTGGAAGGGAGGAATTCATTCATCTATCTCTATCTCCTTCTCTCTACTCAAGGGTGCATCCCACTCCTTACAGGCGCTAGGACCATTAACTTCCACACTTAAGGACAACTTGGGGAGCGCTATTCTGTTGTTTCCACACCGGTTATGGGAACAACCAACATTACCAGTTTTCATAATTATGCTTCATTTTTTTATCATCTGCCTTGTAAATAGCTTAAATTTAATTTCTATGAAATTTGAAGCTAATGTCCTTTGTTAAACCTGGGATGCATGTGCATTGTATCAGAGTTAGAACTGAATTTTTGGTTGGTTGGAAAAGAGTTACATGTTTTTTATTTTGGAGATATGGTTATCTTAACCTCCAGTTAAACCAGAGTCATTTCTTTCAGTAACACCAACATTACAGGCAGGCACATGCTGGCATGTGCCTCCATTTTGTTGAAATAATGGTTGATGCTCTGGATGAAATGGAAGAAGAGGATGGGAGGGAATTTTATGACACTAAGATGAGTGGGTCCAGGGAGTCAAAGGCAAAATCCAGTTTTTTATGAGTCAGAAAGGATGAGGATGAATTTTCTGGACTAGAATGGGTTTAAATAGTCAAAGTACAAGCCTTTTGTTGAAGATCAACTTGTGGTTCTAATAACAAGATGAATAATGAATAATGAATTAAAAGATAAAAAAAGAGCTGTCACATCATCAGTGACAGAAAGTACACAACAAGGCAGAAACACAACAGGCCATAAGCCAGGGAATAACAGCTATCAAAAGAATAGCAACATGCACAATAAAGTTAAGTTTTTAATTCAAATGATTAGGCTACTTAACAAACTTGAAAAAATCAACCAGTAAGAGAGACAACTCATTAGATATATGAGAGATGGTGTCTTAATATGATAAAATACTACTTTTATGAGGCCCATAAGACGGGAAAAGAATTAATTTAATAATAATTTTTATTTAAAATTTATTTAATCAAAAAAAATCAAAAAGGAAAGAGGACACTATTTGCCATAATTCCAACACATTTTTCCCCTGGTTAGTGGTAAAGATTCTTTCCATCTTGTTGCATATTTCACATCTAGGGAAGTATTGTTGAACAGGGTAGTAATTGTTAGTCTTCTCCAGGGTATAGGTTTGTGTAGGGGCTCTGTTATGGGAAGATAAATATGGTAAGGGGGTGAATGGTGGTGATGGTTGTAAATATGGGGAAGGGAAGCTCAGTTCAGACATGAATATTGGAGTCAAGACTGGATGGCCTCTTCAAACTGCTCTTTTTATGGTCATCAGGAGATGCCCTTATTTTCACCAGGGGGTACTTTCATACTGACACCTAACTCAGCCTAAACCACTAGCAAAGGAACTTAAATCTCAGGGATTCAGGAGACTTATTTCAGGATATGTACAGCCACCACATATCCTCAGGATCTGAATGCCTTAGATATCTAGATATAGCGTAACCTAATACGTCATACAGACAAACTCATAGGATTGCACATACTTAATCTCCCAGGTCTGAATATCCTCTAGCATTTATCAACCTGTCTATCCCATATTCCATTATGTTTTATCCTTTGAGAATCCTTATGCTAACCCTCTTGTAGATTGAATGACATAATCTCTCAACTTAGTACACAGCTTCATGACTCTCATGTACACTGTAAATCCTTCAACTGTAAATTCCCAACTTAGTCAGCCCAGACCCATGCACTTGCCCCAATGTAGTAGGCAGCCTATTTCAATGTAGTAGCATTACCTGACTAGTTCTCTCTGTTTCTTGACTTCTCTTGTCAGTAAATGTTTAGTCTGAGCCCAAACCTATTATAACTCTGTTGTAGCTCCAGCCGTTTTTCTATATAAACTTGCCTCCTCTTCCTCCTGACCAATTTTTCCCCAAGAAATCAGTTTACTGCTTCTTACTAGGAAATCCATCCCAAAAAGTTTCATCCAAGCACTCTATTCTTACTCTATCAATTTTTCTGCTCCCTGTTGCATCCTTCAGTAACATTTCCCCTAAAGCCTACTGTGAGTGGAGCATCCTTGTGCCAAGCCCTACTTGCACACCAGAAGCCCTTGTGACAATGGCATGCTCAATTCAAGCTTGTGATTGAGAAGAATGATATTTTAAATTGTTCTTGCCTTGATAATTCAAATAAACATTCTGGTATGTTGGAACCAAATATTTTTGACTAGCACAGGCTGAATCTTCCATTTTTTATTGATCTTCATCAACCCATTTCTGTGTTTTGTTGTGAAATACATGTCTATTTGAGCACATGTGGATTCTCAAAAGATCCTGGAAGGCCAAAATTGATAGAAAAATCAACTTCTGTTCATCACAAAAAATAGTTGGAAAGTAACAGAGTATACAATTGAATGGAGGAGTGATGGTCCTTCAGTGTCTCATAAAACAAATTTGAGAACTAAATGATTTAGATGGCCTTTTCTTTGAATAAAAATATTTTTTTCCCACCCAGCTTGTGTTTTTGACTTAAGGGTATGGTGGTTCTATCAACAAAGCCATTATAAACAGGAAACAATTTGGTCTCCATAAGCTTATATATCTTCTTCTGCTCCTGCTTGTTTGTCAAAAACTGGAATGAGAAGAAGCATTCTAGGATATTAACCATAACCCTTTTGATTTATGAGTTTATGGTTACATATTGAAGTGAGAGGAGATTTTCTCATTTATAATCAGATGCTATATCTACAATTATATACCAATCTAAAAAGAGCAACTGTCAGTTGGATATCTTAGATGAATTTAGGATTTCAATAGTTATTCTGAAATATTTGGTGAGCTCCAAAAATCTTAAAATTTTAACAATTGAAACTAAATAATTTTGTAATATTTTGTGGAACCTCAAGTAACGGAGGAGTGGATCTTTTTCATTTGAAACATGGGATGGTGTGTTAAAATACGTAAGCACTTACGCCTGTGCTACATATGAGTTTAATCCAAATGGGATGTACATGAGGGCCTCTACGGCCCATTGGACACACACATGGACCATACGTGCCTGTGTGGATGTCACGGATTTGGGGAAACTGGCCTCAAAACGCGTGAAACAGCCCTATTGGTACACGGGCCCTAACGGGCCAGGTGGGTTATATGGGCAAATACAGCAAGATGGGCTTTTATGGACATAATTTGGCCCAAGGTTTATTTTGGAAATACTTGGCCAGATGGGCTGGCCTGCAAAAGTATGTTAAACTCACTTTTTGGGCTTGGAGGCGGCCCATTGGGGCCCCCACCCATGTTGCAACCCATTTTGCGGCCCGCTTGGGGCTGCTGTTTTTGCTTATGGACCGTTTATGGGGCCCAACGACCCGCGCGGGGCCATCGTAAGGGGAAGGGGGACTCAAAATGGAGCCCACCCACCCCAGTTGCGGCTGTTGAGCCGGTTGCAGCTGCTGCGCTGGGTGGCCAATGGCCCCGGCTCCTCCCCCTCCCCTTGCTTGCAATTGCAAGGAGGAGGGGGAGGGCTGGCTGGATGGAACAAGCCAGAGACTGGTTGCAATGGGCAACCGGTCATGGTGGGGGGGACTTGACCACGCCCCCCACCAAGTGTGGTGGCTAGGCCGGTCGCATCAAGGTGACCGGCGGTGGGGGGGAATTGACCACCCCCCCCCCACCATTGAAGGGGCGCTCTCCCCCCCCCCCCTTTACCACGGGGGAGGAGCAACGGGCTGGAGGGGACCTGACCACCCCCCAGCCCACCTACCATGACAACGCCCTGGGGGCATCGACCTCCAGGGCCCCTGTTAGGGGGATTTGACCACCCCCTCCAGGTATTTGAGAGAAAGATGGGGGGGGCAGCATGTCCACCGGTTACACCCCCCATGTGTGTCTGAGACTGGACCCAGGTGTGTCCTGGGTCCCTCCTGGCCATTTTTATGGCCAGGAGCTGGTTGCATGAGGCAACCAGCCAGCATGTGAGGTAACAGGCCAGTTGTAATAGACAACTGGCCAGGGGTTTTGAACAGCAGGGGCTGGTTCAACCCCATTGAGGTCAAAACAACATAAATAACCAGAATAGGCTAGTTGTAAGTTTACAGGGACTGACGCCATGCAGGCTGAAGTAGCCCAAACCAAGTAACAAGGCCTGTAGAGCCTGTAGAGCTCTTTTGGAGCGGAAAATTTGCCTTTTGGCTTGTTCTATCATGGGCTCACAAGAGGCCAATATTTTGTACTTAAGGAGCTCTTCTCCCTGCTGTTTTCCATCATCCATTCATCATCCAATTGAATTCATCACCAATATCATCCAATGTATTGCCCCATTGTGAGAGCCCATCGGCAATTATTGACACAAGGTTTCCAGCATTCCTTTTGCTTTAAATACTGCTCATTTGCCTAAGCTAATTGCTGGAATTAATTATAACATGGTGGAGGGTCTTTCTTCTAGGGCTCATCTATTGCTTTTTCAATAGAGAATAAAACAATAAAAAATTTGATTTGAAGCCAGATTCTGAATCAGATTCAAGTAGTATAAAATTTTCCATTAGCTTCATTTCATTTTGAAATCAATCTTTGAGATTTTTTTTGGACATATTTTCCATGAACAAAAAAAGGCTGCAAATGCCAGAAGGTTTAGCACCTGGAACTTGTTTTGGTTTGGTTTTGACTCTGAGAAAAATATGTTTCCTACTTGAGTAGGAACCGGAGAAATTTTTTTTTTACCAGTTCTTGATTATTCCAAGTAATTCTAGTGCGTGCATGGAATATGGAAGATTTGGAATGATGGGAAATTTCAATTTCATTTAATGAAGAAATTTGTGTATACCATCAATAAAATCATAATTATTTAAATTATATATGAGATTTAATCAAATGTGAGTTGTTGCTGTAAAACTTTCCTGATGATTAAGAGTTTCATCACTTTAATTTTTGAAATGAAATTGAGCTACTTTGGAAATAAAATATTATATTATATTCCCTCTTTGCAATGCATATTTTTTTCTTTTGTAAATTTTAATGCTTTGGTAAATTTTCAGTCAAATCATTCAATTCTTCATCTCATTTGTGTCTTTTTTTATTCATGTTTCTTCCTGTTAATAATAATATTGTGAATTGATCAATTTGTATTTGATTGATTTAGTTCAAAATGGTTTGACTTTAATTTGGATTAAGGGACATTTTTTTAGATTATTATTAATTTATTATTTTTGTCTTTTTGATTATTGAATTTGGTCAGTTTTTTCATTTTATTTCATTTCTTTTATTTATATTTATATTTTATTTATCTTTGTATTTTATTTATCTTTTTATTTTATTTATCTTTGTATTTTATTGATCTTTGTATTTTATTTATCTTTGTATTTTATTTATCTTTGTATTTTATTTATATTTGTATTTTATTTATCTTTTTATTTTATTTATCTTTTTATTTTATTTATCTTTGTATTTTTTTTTATTTTTTAATTTCTTTAGTGCATTGATTTTTTGAAAATTCTTACCCTTAAATTATGTGGGTATTTTACATCCCTGTTATGTTCTGTACACACAGGCATTTCCTTGGAGACACAGGTATTTCACAAAAGTTTTTTTTTTGAAATTTCTGGCACCACATTCTTGTTAGGTGGGTGAGGTGGATTGGTGAGTAGGAGGGAAATGTGGACCATTGGTTTGGTAGGGTGAGGTGGTTTTGTGAGGAGGAGGATTTTACCAGTGGTTTTGTGCCATGAGATGGGTGGTTTTAAAAGTTATGGTTTGTTTTTTTTTCCAAGTCCACAAAAAAAAACCAAGTCAGCCTAGGATTTGGGCAACCAAAACCAAACAAATTTGGTGATTTTATTTTCTAACTATTTAAAAACCAGATACTACTCATCAACATGAGCAAGTGTGAGGGGTAGAATCCACTTTCTCATGGCCAAAGATGAGGTAGAAGATGAGACTTGTATGAATTGAGGAGGGTTGGGAATATCTTCTTTGAAAATTTTGTCCCATTCATCTTTGATGTTGGCTAGAAGTTTGTGGAGGATTACACAAATGATAATCCAGTTGATGAGGAACTTCATTTATTTGGAACATTTGAGCTTGTTTTTATCTCACATAAGCTGGTACATCCTCCATTCAGGATTCCTATGGCATTCTCAATTGAAACTTTTGATTTGGAAAGATAATGGTTAAAATTGGTTTTGGATTGATCATTGGATTAAAAATTGCCGTATGCAGGAACCACATATTTCCCACTAGCATAAGCTTAATTGGCCCAAAAGGTATTGATCTTGCTCAAAGTAGTTCTCTGGTTTTTGGGCAATCCGCATCCAATTGAAAACATATGAATGATGACAAGAACCTGGAAGTCCAGCATGGAGGGATATGAACTTCTTGTTGCTATCACAATCAAGTCGCAGTGACACAGAGTATCTATACAAACAGATAAAAAATATTTGGTCAGTTTTTATCAAAGGCTTTGGAAAGGAAATGAATAGATTGCCTTTTTTCCAATCAAAATAGTGATTGCCATCTAACTTGGGCTTTTGACTCAAGGGGATAGTTGTTCCATTAACAAAACCAATGCAAACAGGAAAGCCTTCAGTCTTCATTACTTGAGATATCTCCTTGTATTCTTCTTTGGTTGGCCAAAAAAGGATCAAGAAATGGAAAGATAGGATAGCAATCATGACTATTTTTGTGTATAAGTCAATGGATCCATAACTGAACAAGAATAGATTTTCTAATCAATGAATTGCTGCTCCATTTCCATTTGATACCAATTTACAAAGAGCAACAGCCAGTTGAATAGCTGAATTGTATTGAGGATTCCAAGGATTTTTCTTGAAGATGTGGTGTTCTTCAATCATCTCCAAAATTTTTATGAATGAAGGAAAGAGAGTTTGGAACAGTTGCTGGAAGCTTAAGTTGGGGAGTAGGTGTAGCTATTGCCTTTCATACATAGGGTTGTGGAGAGTAGGTCTTTGTGGAACCATTTATTGCTTTTCCAATAGATAATTTAAAGCTAAACAAGTTGATTCCAAATTGGAGTCTGAATCAGGTTCTGAATCAGACTCAAATAATATAAAAAGTTCAGTCAGCTTTTTTGCATTTTCAACTTGCTGGCGGGAAGTTTGATTGGACATATTGAGAAAGATGATGTTGGGATTTTTGTGAAGCAATGAAGATGTGAAGCAATGGAGATGTGATTTTTGTGATGCAATGGAGATGGGATCAGTATTTATTTGCTGAGGTGGAGGTGTGGATGTGTGTTTTGAATGTGATGGATGGTGGATAGATGAATTGGTGGGTTTGATGTTTGAAACCTGCCATTTTGAAAAACACCAGTTAGGGGGTATGTGTTTTTCAGAAATCTAAGATTTAAAATGGTATGTTTACAAAAAAAAATGGTGGGTTTCTAATGGAGGTTTTTCTGACTTTGATACACCCTCATATTTTCAAAAAATTAGATGCATTTTAAGGACTTCAAAGACTGATTTAAAAATGAATAAAAAATGAAAAAAAAATCAATGCATTTTTGTAACCATTCCTTTGGATTTCAATGAATTATTTTTTGGGATGAAATTTACAAAGAGTTCAAAAATAAATTCAAGATCTTGAGAATTTTTTTTGGGGGGATTTTTTGGATGTATTATTGACTGCAAAAAATTTGATCCAACATGAAAAAAATTCAAAATAACACATCCTTTTAATTTTTTTTTAATATCAGGAATGAAAGTTTCTTTCTTTTCAGGTCCTTAGAATATCATTCAAAAATTGAAAGAAAAATTATTTTTCATCTCAATCAAAGGTATTACCCCATTAAATATTTATCACCATGAAAATAACTACAAATGAAAGGGGTGGTCTACATTTTGAAATATTTTTTTTGTTAAATGCAAATGAAAAAATAAAAAATATTGAAGAAAAACATGATTAATGGTTGAACAAAAATCCTTCAGGGTTCCACCATACAAAAAGATTGGTATAGAAACTGTTTTCATAAATTGTTCTTCCTTTTTTTTCTTTGAATTATCAAAAAAAAAAAAACATAAAAAGAAAGTGCAAGCAGCCGCAGTACCTAAATAACATTTTTAAACTGGCCAGGGGGTCTCAAAAAATAATTCCAATTCTTTTATTCTTGTTTTCTTTCTCAATTTATGGTTAACTTATTTTGATTTGATTTTTGTTGTAGTTCTTCAAATTTCTTTAAATCCTTTTTAATTTTTATTTTAATGATCAATTTTTGGTAACAAAAATTATAGTTCTTTTGTATGTTTAAGTTTATTTTGGTGACAACTGGAAACTTATTAGAATGTTGATTTTTCTGCTCAAATGCTAGCTCATCTTTGTCACAAAAAATGTTTGTGAACCACCATAAAACATTTAATTTTTGAATACTCAGTGAACTGGTGTGCATTCCCATATATTGAGGTGAGACCAAGAATTTCAGCTGGCAGAACCCAAATTTGGTCCAGGTTTTCTGATTTTTTGTGTTTTGTGATTTTATTTATTTTTTATTTATTTTTTTGATTTTTTGATTTTTTTTTTTGATTTATTAGGGCGTGTCAGAGTTAAGAAAACCAGCCATATTTTTAAATGGCAGCTTTCAACCCAAATTCACCATTTAAACCCGCAATCCCAAATCAAAAAAACCCCACTTATTTCACATCAGAGGTGTCAGAGTAACCAGAAAATAAATGGGATTTTTCAAATAAATTATTTAAAGGCTTTCACTGCCTCAACCCATCATTCCACATCATCACCCCTGGTTTCAAACTCCAACCTCATTGGAAAAATTCTACCTCCAACCTCATCCAAAAAAATTTGATTCATTGCTCTTCATCTCTTCAGTTCTATCATCATCACTTCATCACTCTCATCACTTTATTGCTTTCATCACATCCTAACTCTGATTTCTTTATCCCTCTTTTCACTTCATCACTCTCATTTCTTCCTATCCTATTTGCTTCATCAACCTCATCCCCTCATCACTTCATCACTCTCACCACTTAAATGCTCTCATAGCTTCATCAACCTCATCAAATTATGGCTTTCATCACATCCATCCTCTCATCACTTCATTGATCCATTGCTGCTTTCATCATATCCCTTGATAACTTCATTTCTTCCTTGCTTCATCCCTCCATCCCTCTTACTCTTTTTAATTCGCCCCTCAGCGAACCACCCCCTTCAATTGCACTAAAAAATCAAATAGACCAAAGCAAAAATCCCCTAGGAACTCAAAATCCAACAATCCTCCCTCATAAGATTCCAAAGGCTCAAGTAAGCTCAAGAGAGCTGATCACATCATCCTGGTAAAATGGCTCAAAATTCCCTCCAACTATTATTCTTGCTTTGGATCTGACAATGAAACACAAGTTAGCCAACCTCCATCCTCTAATTTTAGTGTTTATCTCCTGATGGCCAATTAACTGAAGAGTAAAACCAAACGTAGCCTGGATCTTTCATCCAAAAATATGAGGGAGAAATTCAAGAACTATCAAGCAAATTAAAAAAAAGCCCACTCATTTTCAATCTCCACTGGCTTTGGTATCACCAACTCCAATAAAGCCAAGGGAATCAACTTTGTGGTTGATAAGTTTGACTCAATTTGTCCTTTTTATATTCAAATGGATGAAATCTTTTGAAAGAAGACCAAAATCACTCCTTTAGCCACTTTTGATGCCCAAAAATCCGGTTCAGTTGATGGTTTTAAATTGGCTGTGGATACTCAGCCTAGCAATGATGATCCCAACAAAACCTATGAGTAGCCCCAATCCAATGCGGAGCAGGATATTCAAACAAAACCAGCTCCAATCACACCTCCATCAGCATTGATCAAAAATTAAAACCCTTTCTTGGAGCCCTCACTTCATTCTTTCAATCACTCTCTTCCTGGGGTGAAAGAACTGGACAACTTTGCCAATGAGGAGAATCTTATTCCTGTATTGCCATTGCCATCAACATCTTCTAAAGTAAGGAACCAATTTCTTTTTTCTTCTGTCTGGTTAATCCTGACTGATTTAGATTTTAAAAAATACAGGCTGATCCATTCCTCAATGGCCAAAACCTCAAGCCAATGGGACCTCAAACATCCCCTTCAAATGAGAGTGAAAATGTTCCCACACAAAACTCCTCTTCAAAGGGAAAGCAAAAGGCCTCCAATTCCATCAACATCAACCCCAATAGCAGTCAAAAGAGGAGAAACACTTCAAATTTTTCTGGCTTTGAGGAGATCATGGAGAAGAAAGATTTAAGTAAGCGCATTGGATTCTCTTTGGTTTCAAAATCAAGCTCATTCCTATTCCTCTCCAAAAAACAGTTAAATTGAAAATTGAATCTGAAAAACTTCAATTTGAAAAGGAGAAATGGAATTTTTGACTTGCTATTTATTTCCAAAAGCAGCAAGCTGAGAGCTTTTCTTATCAAAAAAAGTTGGATGCTGAGTTTCAAATGAAACAGGCCAATCAGGAGTTTCAAAAAGAGGAAAAGGAGAAGGATTGATAGGAAGAGAAACTGGAAATGGAGTGTGAAACACTAGCTATGAAAAAAAAAAGATATTTTATTGGTTTCCATGGCATGTATTTGTAGAAGTAGAACTGTGGAAGAAATAAAGGAAACTACTCAATTGCTTGGCTTGAAAATATACTTAATTTGATATAAATTTCAAAAAAAAATCTTTGATTACAATAAGGTTTCAGACTATTTTTAAGTCCACCAATAAACAATTTTTTTGATCTTTATTTAATTTTTTTCTAGAATATATCTGTCCACTTCTCAATTCCCTGCAAGTTCTTTGAGTAGTTTTTTTAATTTTCATTGAAATTGCCGTTCTTGTATGAGTGGCAGTCTCCACAGCAGGAAAATTACAGTGCTTGTATTTATTGGCTGTCCAAAACATCTTGAAAATACCTTTATGTTCAAATTCAATGCCAAAGCCAAGTCAGGAAAAACAAATTGGTCATCAGATACTTGATATTTTTCCTTGTCCTTGATAATTTTTCCATTCAAATTTTTGGTTGGAACCACCAGTAAAAAGGAATAGGAAGAGATATCACCTTTGTCAATGCGGGGAGAATTGTAGAAGGAATCTGAAGTGAAAGTTATTGTATGTCAAGGACAGTCAAAAGGAGTGAGCTGGGATCCAAATTCCAATGAAAAGAAAGAGGGGATATTGTTTTCCAGAATTTTTTGATGGTTGGAATCATGTACCAGTGTGGCTAATTTTTGGAACATTTGGCCTAGAATTTGAGAGACTTTGTTGGACCTAAGTTTCAAAAAATAAAACACCTGAGGAGAATATTTGACAGCAGCTTTCTTCAAATTTCTTCCAATCAGTTCAGATGGATGCATCAATTTTTGCCATACAATTTCCCACATTTTTCCACCCCAAGATCTTGAGGGACCCACAGTGTTGGCAACTTTTTTTGATTGGTGGAGGAAAGTGGTGACTTAGTTGATGTCCTTTTTCTCTTGCTCAGAGAATTTATTTAAAGGGACAAACTCAATGATTGAAAAAATAGACTTTTGATCAGATTCATCAATAACAATAACTTTCCTAGAGCTGAATAAATAGAACTGTTTGATCCTCTCTGTGGCTTGTTCAAACTCTTTAGGGAATGGCTTTCAATGGTTGACCATGGCAGGATACAGATAAAAAGGACATAGTTTTTTTACAGACTACAAAACCTTTTAATTAATCCCCTCCTCAGCCACCTCCAAAGAGATTTCAGAATCTCTCTGTTGAGTTGTCTTTTGCCAAAAATCCCAATTCTTTCCACCTCTCTGTATTTTTGGAAAATTGTCTTCTCCAATATTGTTCCCTTCCATCCACATGCTACAATTGGGGTGAGGGTCAAGAAAGGATTCAAGTTATTGTGGAAAATTTTGAGTTTGGTGGGAAAAAATGGGAGTTCAAGAAATAGGGCAGATGTGGAAAAAAAAGAGGTTGAATAGCAGGTTTCATTGCATGGAATAGAAAAAAAGAAAAGAAAGGAAAGGAAAAGAAAAGAAAAAAATAATGAAAAATAAAGAAAGCAAAAGAAAAAAAAACAAGCCATGTGATAATGAAGCTAGATGATCAACAAAAATCAAATAAAAAAATACCTGTCAATTGACCTACACAAAAAAAAAAGAAAAGAGGTCAGTCCAGTATTTTAAACAAATTAAGAGGAGGAGGAGGGTTCAGATAAACTGAGTGGTAAGAAGGGGAGGGGGCTGGTTTGGCAGTAGGTTGGTTGGTTGTTGATTTATTGGCAGATTGATTTGTTGTGGGAGGAGGGGGGGGGCTTGCTTGGCCATTGGTTGGTCATTTTTCAATTGATTGGCCGGGATAGGAGGGGGGAAGCTGGCTTGGCCATTGGTTGGTTGGCCAATGGATTGGCTGGGCTAGGAGGGGGAGCGGCTGGCTTGGTGGTAGGTTGGTTGGTTGTTGATTGATTTGGGGGCTGGCTTGGTCTTCAAGATTGATTGGCCGGGCTAGGAGGGGGGTGAAACTGACTTGGCCATTGGTTAGTTGGTTGTTGATTGATTGGCTAATTGATTGGCCTGGCTAGGAGGCAGGGGGGATGGCTTGTTTATCAATCAATTTTCCAGGAAAGTAGGGGGGGTGGCTGGCTTGGGGGTTTTTTATTGATTGTATGGGCAACAAGGGGGGGGCAGCTGGCTTGGCAGTTGGTTGGTTGGTTGTTGATTGATTTTCCAGGAAAGGAGGGGGGGGGGCCGGCTTGGCCATTAATTGATTGAATGATTTTTTGGGCTTGCAAGGAGGGGGGGGCATGCAGGGCCATTGGTCAGTTGGTTGTTTATCAAGCAACAAATTGATTGAGGAAGGGGGAAGCAGAGGGGGGTTAGCTGCCGTTGGTTGGTTGGTTTTCAATTTATTGGCCAACCAATGGGATGGGACTGGCAAGGAGGGGGGGTTGTTCAATTTTTGATCAATTGACTAGGATCAGGGAGGGAGCTTATCTGGGAAATCAAGCAAGGAGCTGGGTGGGGTTCCTAAAGTTTGATTGATCAAAGGATCAGCAAACAATTATGGGGAGGAAGAGGAGGAGGATGAGGAGTCAGGGGGGGAGCTTTCCAGGAGTGTAAACCAAAGGAGGAGGGGAGGTGGTGGGTGAGGTGGAAGTGATGGGTGAGGTGGTGGTGGTGGGTGAGGTGGAGGAAGGAGTGGACTGGTGGGAGTGGACCAGTGTGTTTGTGGGGTGAGGTGGGTGGTTTGGAAGTTTTGGTTCTGTTTTTTCTAAGTCCACAAAAAATAAAAAATAAAAAATAAAAATAAAAAACAAAAAAAACAGAGTGAGTCAGCCTAGGATTCTTGGTTGAACCAAAACCAAAAAAAATTGTGATGTGATTTTTTACCTATTTGACAACCAAATGCTACTCATCAAAGTGGGAAGTTGTGAGGGGTAGAATTGGCTCTCTCATGGCAGAAGATGAGAAACAAGATGAGATGGGGATGACTTGAGGATGATTGGGAATATCTTCTTTGAAAAACACTTCTTCCCATTCATCTTTGATGTTTTCAAGAAGGTTTTGAAGGATTACACAACTGACAATCCAGTTGATAAGGATCTGCATGTCTTTGGAATTTTGAATCTGGTGCTGCATTTCCCTGAACCTTGCCCATATTCCTTTCAGGACTCCTGGGGCATTCTCAATCCAAACTAATGATTGGGAAAGATGATAGTTGAAATCAGTTTGGCCTTGATTGTTGGATGAAAAATTGTAGTATTATGAAACCACATATTTCCTGCAAGAATAAGCTGAATTTACCAGAAGTTATTGACCTTGGTCAAAGTAGTTCTCTGGTTGTTGGGCAATCTGTATCCAATTGAAAACATATGAGTCATGACAACCACCCAGAATGCCAGCATTCAGGGAAATGAACTTCTTGTTGTTATCAAAAACAAGTTGTCGTGAGACAGAGTATCTGTACAAACAGATAAAACATATGTGGTCAGTTTGGTATCAAACATTTTATCAAAGGATTTGGAAAACAAATGAATCAATTACCTTTTCATCAAATTAAAATAGTGGTTTCCATCTAGCTTAGGTTTTTTGACTCAAGGTGATAGTGGTTCCATCAAAAAAACCAATGAAACCAGGAAATCCTTCTTTCTCCATGACTTGAGATATCTCCTTGTGTTCTTCTTTTGTTGGGCAACAAAGGACTGAGCAACAGAAAGATAGGATAGCAATCATGACTCTTTTGGTTTACAAGTAAATGTTTACACAACAAACTGAGAATATATTTTCTAATTTATGAATTACTGCTCAATTTCCATTTGATCAAAATCTACAAAGAGTAACAGCCAGTGGGATAGCTGGATTGCTTTGATTATTCCAAGAATTTTTCTGGAAGAGGTGGTGTTCTTCAATCATCTCCAAATGTTTTATGAATGAAGGCAATAGAGTTTGGAACAGTTTCCGGAAGCTTAAGTCAGGGGGGGGATGAAGATTTTGCCTTTCATACATAGGGCTGTGGAGAGTTTGTCTTCTTGGAACCATGTATTTATTTTATAATAGAAAATTCAAATCCAACCAAGTTGATTCCTAATTGGAGTCTGAGTCTGATTAAAATAATAAAAAAAGTTTAATCAGCTTTTTTGAATTTTCAACTTGTGGCCAGGAAGTTTGATTGGACACATTGGGAAATATGGTGATGTGATGTGGGGTGATGAGATGATGATGGGATCTGTATGAAGAAACGGAGATTTGAAGCAATAGAGATGTGAAGCAATGGAGATTTGAATCAATGGACATGAGATTTGTGTGATGCAATGGAGATGGGATTGGTATGGATTTTCTGAGGTGAAGGTGTGGATGGGGTTTTTTCATGGGATGGATGGTGGATGGATAATGGTGCATAAATGGCTGGCTTTATGTTTTAAATCTGCCATTTTGTTGAAAACCGGTATTTTGAAATACACCAGTTAGGGGGCATGTGTATTTCAGAAACCAGCGATTAGAAATGGCGGGTTTGGTAAAAAAAATGGAGGGTTTCTAGTGGCGGGTTTGCTAACTCCAATACGCCCTAATTTGTTTTTTTTTTGATCTGGCATGATGGACAACTTAGCCTAACTTGTCCATTGTTCCAGATGGCATTGAGATTTTTTATTTTATTTTGGTGGTTGACTTAAGAAACCTTTGTTAGATTGTTGATGTTGCTTCTCAAACATTAGCTCATCTTTCCTACAAACCATGTTTGTGAAAAATCATCAAAAATTCAATTTTTCAATACTCAGTGCACTGGTGTGCACTCCCACATTGTAGGGCAGGACCAAGAATTTCAGCTGGTAGAACCCAAAGGTTGTCCAGGATTTCTTTTGATGTTTTTTTATTTTTTTATTTTTTTATTTTTTGATTTCTTTTTTTTTGGGGGGGGGGATTTTATTGATCTTTGGTTTTATTTTTTTTATTTTTTTTTGGCCTGGCATGATGGAGAACATAGGCTAAGTTTCCCATTGTTCCAGATGGCATTGATTTTTTTTTTAAATTTTTTTAATTTTGGTGGATGACTGAAGAAATGTTTGTTAGATTGTTGATTTGCTTCTCAAATACTAGCTCATCTTTCCTACAAACTGTGTTTGTGAAAAACCATGAAACAGTCAATTTTTTGATACTCAGTGCACTGATGTGCACTCCCATGTAGTAGGGCAGTACCAAGAATGTCAGCTGGCAGAACCCAAATGTGGTCCAGGATTTTTTTCATTTTTTTGTGATTTTATTGATTTTTAGTTTTATTTCAATTTTCAATTATTTCAATTATTTCAATTATTTTTATTTTTTTGATGGCCAATGTTATATTTGCAATCTTGGGGTTGCAAACAGGCCGTGAATTGCTGTTCACAACCCAAACAGGTTTCAAACGGCCAATCATGGCCCAGAAAGTAGAGAGCCAGGTTGCTTGCAACTTGCGCATCCCCCGGGGGTTGCAAACCCCCGTTTACAACCCAATTTGGGGTTGCAAAAAAGGTTTTGCAACCCCCTGGGGGATGCGCAAGTTTCAAGCGGGGGATGCGCAAGTTTTCCTGCCTCATTTGGGCTCCTCCCCCCCAAATGGTCCATTTAAGGGGAAATTAGGGGTACCTAGGCACCCCTGGGCCACATGTGAGTCCTGTCAACACATAGTTTGGGATCTGGCATACTATGTGGGACTTTTATTGGACCACAAAAAGGAATTTGGGAATGAAACACTGAAAAATATTAAGACAAACCTTGTACACACCACATGCCTGTTGGATAAATTAATTTTTGAGAACCCAAAAGTGAGCACACTTTTGGAGTTTTGGGATTGAAAAATGCATGGAATACCAAATTTCCGCTGGATTTCTTTGTTTATGGGAACAGTTTCAATCCCCAGCGCTCTGGAATGAAACAAGGGTATGTTAAAGGACTTAATGAATAGTTTACTTTACAAAGTTTTGGAAGAATCTAGGGACTTGGGTAGGGAGTTCAAAAAGAAAAAATTGGAAGCCCCAATTGCATCCTCATCTAGAGTTAAAATTGAGGAAGAAAATGTTTCTTCACAACAGGAACAAGATTTTCCGTCACAACTTGAATTGACTAAAGGTGGTGGGTAACATTTCATATGTCATTTGAATGAAAAGGACGTGGCTGGATCAATACTAATGTAAACATGTAACTATGAAACTAACGGTTGCCAGAACTGCTTGACCCTCCTCCTGCGAGAGCCTTTGCTACTAGGAAAGAAGCCAAAATTTATTGTCAGAAATGGGCAGCCATGCATGGCTACGCATTGACTACTTTCAAATCAACCAAAGACAAATATGTGGATTTTTCTTGCGACAGATATTGGATATATGAAGGGCCATGTCTTACCAAAAGTGAAAGGCAAACTCACACTAGGAAGGTTGGGTGTAAATTCATGATCTGTGCAAGTAGGAAAGTAGCAGATCTCACGTGGCATGTCTCCATCAGAAATGGCCTACACAACGATCAAACATAGAAAGGACTTCAGTCCATCCTCAACTGAGGAGAATATCAGTTCAAGCATTAGTTTTACTTAGGAAAGGCATGAAAGATGGGCTCAATACAGTGCAAAGAAAGAGAAAATTGAGAAAGATTGATGTTGGAGAATACATTGAAAATAGAACAATCTATAACACTAAGAAAAAGGTAAAGCTTGCTGAACTGGGTGGGAAATGTGTTATGCAGGCTCTATTGGAAATTCTCCAGGAATCCCAGTGGCATTCCAGGTCCAAATTTGGTGGAGAGGGTCGCTTAGAGGCCTTATTCTTGGCTCATCCCCAGTCTATAAAACTTTCCCAAAAATTCCATCACATTGCATTGATGGATTGTACTTATAAAACAAATAGGTAAAACATCCCTCTATTGCATGTTGTAGGAATGACTGCAAACCAAAAGACTTTTAAAAAGGCTTTTGTTTTTATAACAAAAGAAATGTAGGAGTTTTTCAGTTGGGGGTTAAACCAATTGAAGGATTTGTCTTATTATCCCAAGAGGCTTCTAAAATTATTTGTGAAGGACTGTGAAAAAGATCTTATTTGTGCTATTAAACAGTTTTCCCGAGTCATCAAGACAGTGTTGTACGTGGCACTTATAAAAAAAAATGCAAGAAAACTATAAAGTACGCTTCAGTAATGAAAATTAAGATTTTCAAAAGTTTATGACTATTTAGGGCAAGTATGGGGCCTCTAAAACCAAGAGGGAGGCAGAAGCAAATGATGCAGAACTGAGATTAAGCCAATTTATTGCTTTTTCTATTGATATCTGTTTGGAGTGCTTACTTTGAAACTTTTATACAGTGTTTCTTGAAAGACAATGAGGATTTACTTGAGTATATGGAAAAGAATATTTTTCCTATGAAAGAGACTTTTTTAACGGCTTGGATTGTGTCTACCCAGACTTTGGAAATAAAAGAAAGTCTTGGGTAGAAGGGGGCCATTCCACTTTCAAAAAATTACTAGTGGGATCTTTGGGGAAAATTTTGGATGTGTGGAAACACCTTGAAGGAACTATTGGTAGTCAGATCCAGTTGGTCCATGCATAACTTAAAGACTCTTGAATAAAGTTGGGCACATGTTTGCCAACTGACATGTTACTTTTGGGTTACAAATTGTCAATTGAGGCAATTAAACTCCTTAAGGAACAATTAAAGAAACTCAAGCAAAACCATGATGTCAAGGTGTGCTCAAGGTCATATTAAAAGAAAATGGGCTTGACCTGTTCCCACATTTTAGGTGAAATACTAGCATCAAGGGGATCTGTTCTGCCTGAGGACTTTCATCCTCAGTGGAAGTCAGACTATGACCCTTCCAATGAAGTAAGTGGGATTTTTTGAAGGGTACCAATTATTGGATTGACAGATTGATTATTGGATTGACAGATCAATTTTTGGATTGAAAGATTTATTATTTGATTGACAGATCAATTTTTGGATTGAAAGATTGATTATTGGATTGACAGATCAATTATTGGATTGAAAAATTGATAAAGTTACAAATTGATAACTCTTTTGCTCTTGACAGTTTGAAGCAGATGAAGGACTTGATGAAGAAAATCAAATTTTGAACAAGTGGAATGCAAGGTATCGGGAACAACCTAAATAACTTAGGTTGGAGATTCTAAGTTCAAAGCTTGAGAATACAGCCACTTTGATTGCCAAGCCAAGGCTTGAGCAAAAGCTGTCAAGTTCAAGCCATGGTTGATCAAAATTGAAAGCAAACCTGTTGTGATCTTTCAAAATTTGAGCATGTTCAAAGAGCAATTAAGTAGGAAAAAAGGGTTTAAAGGGGACTCAAGAGGCCAAAGACAGTAGCTGGTCTTTTATTTTGAGTGAGAATTGTTCATTTTTGTGTTTTAATGAACTGACAGGACAATTATTTCTGAAATTCAATGATGGCTCTTCATCTGATTCTCATAGTTCAGAAGATGAGACTGAAAAAACACTTAAAAGGGGAACGGAAAGAAAAATCATAGTAAGTCTTTGATTTTTAGAAATTTTTATCCTTATGTTTTAATGAACTAATAGGGTAATTATTTCTGTAGTGAAACAAGGCTCTTCATCTGAATTTCATAGTTCAGTTGAAGAAACTGAAATTTCATTGGAATTGGTGGTGTTGGAATCAGATTCCGTTTCAAAGGATGAAGAAGAAGAAATTTAGTCAAAAAGAAGCTCATCTTTGGTGATTTTTCAATCCTTCAATGAGTTTAGAATTTTGGCTAGCTACTTTTTAATTTTAGGAAGTAAATTACCTCAATAAAATACCTGAGAACTTACATACGTTTATGGGTGGTGTTTGGGACCCAATTGGTGATGGAAATTGTGGTTTTAGAATCATTTATAAATCACTTGGGTATGATGATCATGGATTGTTTGAAGTAAAAAATGAAAAGCTTGAAAAATTTAGGGAAAATAAGGCATGCTATTCTAAGATTGTTGGTTTCATTAAAGACTTTGAAAAGATTGAAAAAAAGACTTCATGTTAATGACATCAATGTAAAGATCCCCTATTCAAAATGGTTTTCAAAGCTTGACATGATTCAAATAATAGAAGATACTTGTGGAAGACCAATAAGTTTTATTTCATTGGATTCATGTTTTACTTTTACTCCTATGAAAATGGGTGTAAAAGAACAATCAGATCCTATGTTAATTAGCTTTGTTAACCATAACCATTGGGTTCAGGTTGTACTCAAGGGAGATGTGATTCCAATCCTGTCCATAGTTCCCAAACCATGGTCCATGATATCTAAAAAAGCAGCTTGTTGGGTTGATCACATTAAAGATCAACTTGAGTTGTATTCTAACTTTTAGATTAGTTTCATTATTTTGGTTTGTTCTAACATGCTGATATTGTAATTCTATTAATATAATGGATTAGCACATTTGGAACATCATTATGTTGATTTTTTTGAGCTAAAATAATTATGATTAGTGTTTTGAATGAGATTTCAATGGTACGCCTGTTCAACTTGTGTTGGGCTGGTCCCATCACAAGCTAAATTTGTGTTAAGCTTGTGATGGGATCAGCTAAAGACAACTTGAACTTGTTTTTTTGGTGTTTTTACTTTAGGGCTTGTCAAAAGACTTGTATTTGCTTTGGAACTTTTACTTTAGGGCTGGTCACCAATTGAACTTGTATTTTTTGTCCCTTTTACTTTAGGGCTAGTCAATTTGGACTTGTATTTTTTGGGACTTTTACTTTAGTGCTAGTAAAGTTGAACTTACTCATATTTTTGCAGGCCCTTTTCATTTTTGTTCCTTTTTTGGTACTCATATTTTTTCTTTTTTTCTTCATTTTTTGGTGTTTTTGTTAATAATAAATGAAAATAATTATTTTTTTCATTGATTTTTATTTATTTTTATTTCTTTCAATTTATTTTTGTTTATTTTCATTCATATTTATTTTTTTATTTCTTTCTACTTCTTTTTATTTCTTTTTATTGATTTTTATGTATTTTTATTTAGATAAATAAATATGTATTTATATTTATTTAGGCGGGCCATTTATTTATATTTATTTATATTTATATTTATTTATATTTATATTTATATTTATTTATATTTATTTATATTTATATTTATTTATATTTATATTTATTTATATTTATATTTATTTATATTTATATTTATATTTATTTATATTTATATTTATATTTATATTTATTTATATTTATATTTATATTTATATTTATATTTATATTTATATTTATATTTATATTTATATTTATATTTATATTTATATTTATATTTATATTTATATTTATATTTATATTTATATTTATATTTATATTTATATTTATATTTATATTTATATTTATATTTATATTTATATTTATATTTATATTCATTTATTTATTTTTATCTATTTCTATTTATTTTTGGTTTGATTTTTATTTTTATTTTTTTTTTCTTGAGTGGGTAGTGCACAGCTGTTTGTAACCCCAAGAGGTTGCAAATGGCCTTTCACAACTCTGAATCAGGTTGTGAGCTTCTGTTTGTGACCAGATTGGGTCATGAGCCGCTGTTTGTAACCAGATTGGGTTGCACGCAGCCATTCACGACTACAGAGGGTGCAAGTGGCCGTTTGCAAGTCTTTCCACGTGACCCTGTTTAGGTAGTGAATGGGGGTTGCAAAGTTGCAAATTTAACATTGGTCTTTTTTGATTTGTTTTGGCCAATTTTAAAATTTCAAAAAGTTGTGAATTGCCATTCACAACCAACATGGGTTGCAAACAGTGAACCATGCCCCAATGATGCGCAAGCCAAGTTGCTTTTGCCTTGCGCATCCCCCGGGGGGTTGCAAACCCCTGATTGCAGCCCATTTTGAGTTTCAATTGGGTAATTGAAACCTAAAATAGGTTTCAATTGTGGGTTTGCAACCCCCTGGGTGATGCACAATTCATTTTTGGGGGTTTCGCGTGTTTTCCAGGCCCATTTGGGTCAAAATATCCCCAAATGGGCCATTGAAGGGAGATTTGGGGTACCTAGGCACCCCTGGACCACATTTGAGTTCTGTCAACCCAAATTTGGGGATCTGGCATACTATGTGGGACTATTATTGGACCACAAAAAGAAACTTGGGAATCAAACCATCTGCCTATTGGCAAAACAAACTCTTGACACAAACCACATACACATACAACACATGCCTGTTGCATAAATCAATTTTTATCAGAATTAATTTTTCTCAACCCAAAAGTGAGCTAACTTTTGGAGTTTTTGGATTGAAAATTGAATTGAATACTGAATTGCTGTTATATTTTGTTGGTTTATGGGAACAGTGGCAAGCCCAAGCCCTCCTAGATTAAACATAGCTACATTGAAGGAATTTAAAGTGTCCTTAACAAAGCTTTTGTGGAATCCAGGAATTTGGGTAGGGAGTTGGAAAAGAAAAAATTGGAAGCCCCAATTGCATCCTCATCTTTGGTGAAAATTGAGTAAAAAGATGTTTCTTCACAACAGGAAAAAAATTTTCTAACAACTGGAATTGACTAAAGGTTGTGGGTCACATCTCATATGTCATTTTACTGAGAAGGAGTGGGCTTGATCAATACTAATGTAACCATGTAACTATGACCATGTAGCTATGAAACTAAGGGGTTCCAGAATGGCTTGACCCTCCTCCTCTGAGATCCTTTGCTAGTAAGAAATAGGCCAAGATTTATTTCTAGAAATGGGCAGCCATGCATGGCTACGCATTGCTGAATTTGAAGTCAAGGAAGGATAAATATGTTGATCTATCATGCGAAAGATTTGGGGTTTATGAAGTGCCATGCCTCACAGAATGTCAAAGGCAAACTCACACTAGGAAGTTTGGGTGTCAATTCATGATCTGTGCAAGTAGGAAAGTAGCAGATCCCATGTTGCATCTCTCCATTAGAAATGGCCTAAACAACCATCAACCATCTGGAAACCCTTCAGTGCATCCTCAACTGAGGAGAATCTCTGGGCAAGCCTTGGATCTACTTAAGGAAGGAATGAAAGATGGGCTCAAACAGTGCTACTTAAAAAGAAATTGAGCAAGATTGATGTTGAAGAATACATTGATGATAGAACCATCTATAACACTAAGCAAAATGTAAAGCTTTCCAAACTGGATTGGAAAGGTGTTATGGATGCTCTATTGGAAATTCTACAGGAATCCCAGTGGGTTTCCAGGTAAAAATTTGGTGGAGAAGGTCACTTAGAGGCCCTTGCCTTGGCTCATCCTGAGTGTATAAAACTTTTCAAAAAATTCCATCATATTTCTTTGTTGGATTGTACTTATAAAACAAATAGGTACAACATCCCTCTATTGCATTTTGTAGGAATGAATGCCAACAAAAAAGCTTTTAAAAATTCTTTTGTTTTTATAACAAAAGAAAAGTATGAGTTCTACAGTTGGGTGTTGAATTCATTGAAGGATTTGGCTTATCATCCCAAGATGCTTCCAAAATTCTTGGTGAACATGAAAAGGCTCTGATTTGTGCTATTAAACACAGTTTCCCCAAGTCATCCAGACAGTTGCGCTCCTGGCACTTTTCTAAAAAAATTAAAGCAAACAGTAAAGTTGGCTTCAGTAATGACAATGAAGGATGGAAAATTTTTATTACCTTTTGGTAAAAGTATGGTGCCTCTAAAACCAAGAGGGAGGCAGAAGTCAATCATGTGGAACTCAGAGTATTCCAATTTATTGCTTCTTCTATTGATCTCTGCTGGGATTGCTTACTTGAAACTTTTATACAGTGCTTCTTGAAAGACCACAAAGATGTGCTTGAGTATATGGAAAAGAATATTTTCCCTATCAAAGAGACGTGTTGAAGGTGTAGAATTTTTCCAACCCAGACTTTGGAAATAAAACAATTTCTTGGGTAGAAGGGGCCCATCCTACTTTCAAACAATTACTTTTGGGATCTTTGGGGAACATTTTGGATGTGTTGAAAGACCTTGAATGAACTATTGAAAGCCAAATCAAATCAGTGCATGCATCACTTAAAAAATCTTGAATAAAGTTAGGAACAGGTATTCCAACAGAACTGTTACCTTTGGGTTAGAAATTATGAATTTAGGCAATTGAACTCATTGGGGAACAATTTGAGAAGTTAAAGCACAACCATGATGGAAAGGTGTGCTCTAAGTAATATTAAAAAACAATGGGCTTGCCTTGTTCCCACATTTCAGGTGAAATACTAGCATCAAGAGGATATTTTGTGCCCACAGATATTCATCCTCAGTGTTAGTTGGAATTTGACCTTTCCAATGAAGTGAGTGGGGTTTTTTGAAGGGTACCAATTATTGGATTGACAGATTAATTATTGGCTGCACAGATTAATTATTGGATTTAAATACTAATTTTTGGATTTAAAAATTGATAACTGTTTTGGTTTTTGAAAGTTTGAAACAGATCCAGGGCTTGATGAAGAATCTCAAATGTTGAACAAGTGGAATTCTATGTATAGGGAACAACCTAAAGAAGCTAGGTTAGATATTCTCAGGTCAATGCTCAACAATACAGCTGCTTTGATTTCATAGCCAAGGCTTGATCCAAAGTTTTTAAGGTCAATCTGTGGTCAACGCAAATTGAAAGCAACCCATTGTGAACTTTCAAAATTTGAACACGTTGAAAGAGCAATCAAGAGGGAAAAAAGAGTTAAAAGGGGACCAAAAAACCAAAGACATTAAGTCTTTTACTAAGAAAAATGTTCATTTTTATGGTTTAATTAACCAATTGGAAAATGATTTCTGTATTGCAAGGAAGGCTCTTCATCTAAATTTCATAGTTCAGAGGACAAGACTGAAAAAAGGGTTAAAAGGGGCCCAAAAATACCAAATACATTAAGTCTTTTATTTTGAGAAATGTTCATTTTTATGTTTTAATGAACTGATTGGAAAATTATTTCTTTAGTTCAAGTAATGCTCTTCATCTGAATTTCATAGTTCAGTGGAAAATACTAAAGGTTCATTAGGGTCCCCTCCTTTGGAATCAGATTCCTTTTCTAGGGAGGATGAAGAAAAATTGGAGGAGTCCAACAGAAGCTCATCTTTGGTGAGTGTTGTTTCCTTTGATGATATTAGAATTTTGATTTTTGATTTTAGGAACCAAAAGTGAATTACCTCAATCAAATACCTGTGAAATGACATAATTTCTAGGGGGAGGTTTGGGATCCAGTTGGTGATGGGAATTGTGGATTTAGAGTTATTGCTAAATTGGTTGGGTATGATTAGCATGTTTGGTTTAATGTATGAAATGATTTTATTGAAAAATTGACAAAAGATAAGAAATGCTATTCTCAGATCCTTGGGGTCAGTAAAGATGTTGAAAAGATAGAAAAAAGACTTTATTTAAAAACATCAAGGAAAATACTCCCTCTTGAAAATGGCTTTCAAAGCTAGATATGGGTCAAATAATAACAGATACTTGTGGAAGAACAATATGTTCCATTTCATTGGATTCATGTTGTACTTATACTCCTATGAAAATGGGTGTGAAAGAAAAATCAGATCCTATGTTTATTTGCTTTGTTAATAAAAACCAATGGGTCCAGCTTGTACTTAAGGGAGATGTGATTACAATCCTGCCCATAGTTTCCAAACCACATTCCATGATTTCTAAAAAAGTCTTGGGTTGGGTTAATCACCTCAAAGATCAATTTGAGTTTTATTCTAATTTATATAAAACATTTTTATTTCATCATTTGGATTTTTTTTCTGATTCTGATCTAGTATTTCTATGAAGATGAAGGGTTGTCACATTTTGAAAATCATTATGTTGAGTTTTTTGAGTTAAAATCATTATGATGAGTGTTTTGAATGGGATTTTATTATTAATTCAGTTCAACTTGTGTTGGGATGATCCCACCATAAGGAGTATTTTTACTTCTTGAAATGGGATCAGCTTAACACAAGTTTAACTTAATTTTTTTTAGTGTTTTTAAATTAGGGCTATTCAAGTTGAAATTGTATTTTTTGACACTTTTTTACTTTTGGGCTAGTCAAGTTGAACTTGTATTTTTGGGCACTTTTACTTTAGGTCTAGTCAAGTTGAACTTGTATTTTTGGACCCTTTTTCTTTAAGGCAGCTTGATAGAATTTCATTGTTTATAATTTTTGGGGTTTTTATTTCCCTGCTAGTTAAGTTGAACTTACTTGTATTTCTTCATTTTTTTTCCTTTTTTGGTGTTTTTGTTAATAAGTTGAACTTACTTTTATATTTTCATTTTTTTCCTTTTTTAGTGTTTTTTTCAATAAATGAGAATATTCATTTATTTTCATTTTTTTTTGGAAAATTATTTTTTTCATGCATCCAACCCTTTATTTCACGCATTTTGACGTTGTTTTGCAGTTTCGCCCCTTTCATATTTCATGCAAAGATATGTATTTCATGCATCTTTTGAGAATTCATTTTTTTAAATTCTGACTCCGCAGCCCTCTATCAGGGACTATTAAGCCTCTAAAAAAATCTTTGGTAATTTTGGAGCCATTAGAACCCCTTCAAAAATGCAATCAAAAAATGAAAAAATTCTGTAAAAACAAATTCTTGCACAAGTTTTTGCAGCCTTATTTTGGCTATCTTAATTGTTTTATATTGGTTATTTCATCTGCTAGAAATTTAAACCACTATTCAAAGAGCTTTCAAATATTTTTCTCATATTTTTTTTGGATTTATCCTTTCACCTGAAAAAATTCCTTCAAAAAACACAAAAATTCAAAAAGATGAAATTCCTCTTTGGAAATTTGAATCCTTTTATTTTCCTTTTTATTTTGGGTGTTTCAAGTTATTAAAAGGTTAAAACAACAGTCAAAGCGCATGCAAATAATTTTTTCAAATTTTTTGGATGTATGATTTTACCTTAAACATTTAGATCAAAAAAGCAAACATTTCTGAAAATTCAATTTTCTCATTGGACTTTTGGATCCTTTTGCTTGCTTTTTTGATTAATTTTTTTGGGTTTTTCTATCTTTAATAAATTTAAAACAACCATGAAAGAGCCTTTCAAAAAAAATTTCAGAATTTTTGGAAGTCATTTTTTACCTTGAAAAATTCCATCAAAAAACAAAAAAAATTCAAAAAATTCATTTTTCTCACTGGATTTTTGAATCCTTTTGTTGGCCTTTATAATTGATTTTTTTGGTGATTCAACCTTTCAGAATTTTAAAAAGAAAATTCATTGATACTTTTTAAAGATTATCTGCATGTATGCATACACCTTACAAACTTCATTCAAAAAATTAAAAATGAAGAACAAGTATGGAGACAAATATTAAAATTTATTCAACTATGATTGGTTTTATGTTTCTACTTGATTTTCTTGGAGGGAACAAAACCTCATTACCAAGATCTAAGTTTCTCTGGAAAATTGTTTTCCAAGATTTGGAATCCTTTGTTGCCAAGCTTTTCAAAAGTGGATCTAACCTGGGAGCTGGCCAATGATCAGACTTGAACTTGAATGAGACTATACCTATAAATATAAAAATATTTCTTTTTCAAGGGTCAGCAAATACCAATTTTGGCCTCCTTGGGAGTCCTCCCTCAAAGGCAATTGACTAGCCAGCGTTGTTCTCCAAAATTTTAGTGTGCACCTCTTGCATCCAGTTCAGTCATCTTTTTATTCTTTTTTTTTTGGTCCGCTTTTTTTTTCAGTCACTTTTTATTCTCTTTCCAATTTGTTTTTTCTTGGTCCACTTTTTTGTCTATGTCCTCTTTTTTTTTGTCTGTCTGATTTTTTTTCCAGGCCAATTTATTCAAATAATGTGTGAAAATGGATTTTGACATTGAATACTTTTCAACTACCTCTTGGTATGCATGTGGTTTTGTGTAGGTTTGTGTTTATTTCTTTTGAATACTTTTCAAGTGCCTCTTTATATGTATTTAGGTCTGTGTGATTTATGTACATATGTAAGATTTGTGTTTATTTCTTTTTAACACTTTTCAACTATTTTTTTTAATGTATTTAGGTTTGTGTAGTGTATGTACATATGTAAGGTTTTTGTTTATCTCTTTTTAATGCTTTTCAAATACCTCTTTGTATGCATATATTAGTTTTCTTTGTTAATATCACACGCATAAAGGGCAAAAAATGTAACAGGGCCAAAAAATGTAACAGGGCCAACAAATGTAACAAGTAAATGAGGACTGAAACATAGTACATTGAAAACACATGTAATAAACACCAATTCCTCATGTATTTCAAGCTTTTATTTGTTAGTTTTATTTTGTGCTATCACACACATACAAGGCCAACAAATGTAGCAAGTACATGATGACTGTAACAGAGGACATTGACAACACATTTAATAAACACTAATTCCTCACATTGTTCAAGTTTGTTTTTGGAACTTTGAAAATTTATCTAAACCCCCTTCCATCCCAACTTGATTTGATGTAGTTCTGCCTCAACCCAGAAATCAACACACTTCAGTTTTTCACTTATAAATCTCATCAGGATTTCTCACTCCCCAAATTCATTACATAGAAGAATGCACTTCTCCCCTTAATTTTTGGTTCCAAATTTGCTACATTTTGTTTACAATTGAGGGTTGAAGCAGTCATCCCATATATAGAAAGCACCATAATAGAAATACCATTTCACCAAGGAGGAATCATAAAAACTTCCACATTGGTAATTACTGGGTTGTTCCTTCCAATCCTTACCTTTTAAATAAGTACCAATGTCATGCATCAATGTTGAAATATGTGCAGGTATAGTTTTCATATTCATCTTCCTGGCCATCAAAAGTTTTTTTTTGAGTCAGGTGAAGCCCTGGATGAAGTTCTTCAAAGCTTAAACCAAGGAACAACTATGCTCACATAATATTTCAAAATAATCCAATTAATGGTTTTGCAAGGAGAATAAAATATTCTGAATTTCCACAATACTTCACATTCCATTCACTCAGGATAGATTCAAGGAACTTTAAGGGTGGTTTTTCATTTTTGATAATTTAAACTTTTCATCCTTCAGATTGTCACACAACCACCCCACGTACTATAGGGAAATCTTAGATGGTTGTGAGCACAAATGAGAAGACTGAGTGGGAGGAGGGATGCAAGGTAGCAAGACTAACTGAAAAAAGCAAACTAATTGTTTGATGTCTCAACAAACAGCACGAGGAATGAGATGTTCTGATGGAAAGAAAGCAGAGCCAGAGCCAATTTGATGACTGGATTTAGAAAAATGCAAGAACTTATGAAATTAACTAATTGAGGATACAATCTTCAGGCAGGCAACACAGCCCTCATAAGATAAGCCAAAGGTGACTGGATAAAACCTGATGGATGGACAAATACAGTTAAGAGGCAATGGGGAAATGAATGACAGGGACAGAATGGGAAATTAAATAACAGTAAAGTTTTTTCCAGGGTCATAGCATAGGTGCAAGAAAATAGAATGTGAGTGTACAAGGAAATAATGGGTGAGACAGGAAGGAATGACATGGGAAGACAATGCAAATATTCAGATGTAGCTGATGAATGGTAAGGAACTAGTCCAATTAAAAAATATACAGTTGATGTGGCTTTCTAGGAATGAGTGCGTGACAAAGAATGGAAGTCCGAAAATTTTTAATATCCAGGGTGAAAGGGCAAAGTTTGAATGGATGGTTGATTGGTATTAGTTTTAACTGCAAGATTTGCAAGTAGATACTGAGTCACCAAGATTGGAAGGTTTTTAAGAAAGCTGAAGTTGGTAAGCAGAAGGCACCATGGATTTTTTGCTTTGTTAGTGTCACGCTTATGGACTGAGGTAGATGGTACTGAGGAAGGGATATTTCAAAAGGATGGAAGAAAATGATCCTTAAACTTGAAGCGTGACAGTTTCCCAGGTATAAATCTGCAAGCTCCTCCCAGCTTTCAAATGATTTTCCCATCAATTCCAAAGTTGTTTTACCTACTGTATAACCTTAGATTAATACTATACTTCATTGATTTAAAATAAAATTTAAATTAACTATGATTTCATCCTCATCTTGTTGTTGAAAAAACTGCATTTGCCAAATTGAAGGATGTGTCCCTAGTACTGCTGTTCCAGGTCTCTGAGGCAAGTGCAAGCAACGTCTTCTTCAAAAATTAGCTTGTATTTTTCCCTTAAATAGAAATTTGGTTTTCAATACCCCAGTGGCGTCCACAAGTGAAGTCCAAAGTTGAAGATGTGCTCCAGGCCTGAATCAACACATCGCTCCAGTTCTGGAGATCAAATTCTTAGGAGTAAAGAATCCGGGGTGATTAAGAATAGAGACTTACTGAATGGGAAAGATGAAAACTAATATGATGTAAACGTTGCTCTTTGTATTATTGCCAAGATTCCCTAGGTACAAAAATAATACAATTCCACCACCACCACCAAATTTTGGACTGTTGGCCAAGTTTCAAGAGAATCAGATGGATCCCAATGGGCAAAGAAAGGTGCAAGGTGAGGAGAAAATTGCGGCAGTAACCAAGGAGGCAAGGGAAGAACAGGTTGAAACGGAAGGAGAAAATGGAATGGGACAGGAGGAAGGGAATGGAGGGAGTGGAAGGAATGGAGCAGAGGAAGGGAATGGGTTGTAACAGGAGGGAAGAATCAAGAGGGGGGAGTTGGAATGGAAGACCAAGTCAAAGGGAACCAAGTGCAAGTTGTGGTGCCAATCAAGACTGATGTGAGGCGGTTGACTGGAAATGTTGGAGAGGTTTTTTTGCAAGGTTGAAGAAAAAGAGCTTATGAAGAAATCTTGGAGGAGGATGGATGGAATGCCTGGCCAAAGAGGGATTGGACTGCAAAATGGGAGGGAATGTTTGAGAAGCATTTGGTTGCACAGGTTCTTGTGTTGCAACAAATTTTGTCTTTGATAAATGATGAGGACTTGGATGAGTTTAGGTTGATGGTAGAGGAATTGACCAAGAATTGGTGGTGAAGAACAAGAAATAAAAGAAAATTTTTAATTTTTATGTATTTTTATTATTATACATATATACATACATACATATATATATATATATATATATATATATATATATAAGGTTTGCTTGAATTAAATATAGAAAATCAAAATTTGCAATGAAAAGAAATAATTTTAAGAAACTGGAAATGAGATAGGATGGGATGGGATTAGAAATGTGATGGGATTGATGAGATGGAATGGGACGGAAATGTGTAATGGGATTGGAAGGGATGGGATCAAGATTGGCAAGGTTTTCAAGGGTAGTTTGCATGGAAGTCTCAAACCAACTTTGGAGAGTTTCAAAGGTTATGGGCTGGTTCCCACAAGTTTCAATCTTTTTCAGACTGGAAACCAGTCAATTCAAAAAATTATTGAAGTTTTCCTTTGTGTAACCTGGAATACAGAATACGTCTTACTTCCAACTCTAGGTGGTCTTGAAAATTGACCGGTTCCAGAGGGGGGTGAGTCTTTTCCAGGTATAAAACTCAAGCTGGCTCTATGAGAGACACATGAAGGACCGGGTGGATACCTTTCCATTTCACAGGTAAGGTAAGTTTGAAAGCATTGGGAGAGATGACTGATTCAACTGTGAATGGGCCAAGCTTTCTTTCAGAGAGTTTTTGAGTTGGACAAGTACTGCAAATGTTGCAAGCATCAAGCCATACTTCATCTCCTACTGCAAAGTTTGGAGCTTTAGTGCAAATTTTGTCTGCTTGTTACTTTTAGCGCTGGTTTGACGCTTTTTGGCTGGTTAAAAGTTTCAATTGAGGGTATTTAATTTGGTTGAGGTAATTGGTAGCGGGTTGAGAAGGTGCCATGTGAATGGAAGCAAAAGTTGGGTTTCTACAATGAAGAGTCTGGAAGGGCAGCTGTTTGGTGGAGGAATGAGTGGAGTTGTTCTAGGAAAACTTGGATTATGGGAGCCATTGCAACCAGTTGTCCTTTTGATAGGCAAAATAAATTCAAAGATACTGTTTGAGGATCTGATTTAATTTCTCAGTTTGCCCATCCATTTCTGGGCGGTAAGCCATTGATAAGTTGCAAGTGATCTTAAAATGCTGGCATAGCAAGGTCCAGAAGCTAGAGAAAAACAAATATCCATGATCACTATCTTATTGGGGAGAAAATGTTTCAAAAATAAATATTCTATGAATAAATTAGCTAAGTCTTCCAAAGAGGCGGTCACATTACTTCAAAGAAATAAAGCCATCTTTGAAAAGGAATCTACCACTACCAAAATATCATCATGAAAACTAGAAATAGTTAGTTGCAAAATGAAATCCATAGACAGCAAGTGCCAAGGAATAGGAAGAATTGGAAGTGGCTGGAGCAGCCCATACTTCCAGTATTTTGAGGACTTGTTACAATTGCAATCATAGCACAAGCTAATGTAGTATTTTACTTCTTTGGTCATACCATGCCAATGGAATTCTTGTGCAATCAATTGGTAGGTTTTATCCTGCCCATGATGACCAGCAAGTGGAGAATCATGCCAAGAATCAAAGATATCTTACTTAATGCAAGGATTATCTGGTACTACCACACAATTTTTAAAAACTAAATAACCATTTTCATCAATACTGTAATCACTATCTAATAGTTTTGCACTCCTGCAAAGTTTGGTACCCTTGGGGTTTTCAAGTTGATATTTTCAAAGTTTTGAAGAATTTTCTTGAAGTTGGGTGATTATCAAACTGATTTGGGCAGACTTGGTGGAGAAGAGTGTCCCAATGTTTTCAGGATTGTTATCAGCAAAGTTTCTCTCCCCCCCTGGGTAAACTTTGTCCCAATGTGACAAAGCATCAGGGACTACTTCTTGTTTCATGGGGCGGTAGGTAATTTAAATTTGAACTTATAGAGGTATTTGGCCCATCATGCCTGTCTGCGCGTAAGGACCTTTGAGCTCATGAAATATTCCAAAGAATTGTGATCAGTTAAGACCTCAAAGGGTTCCATGAGACTCAAAAGGTCTGAACACCATTTCTTGAAGCAATAAAAAATTTCAAGAAGTTCCTTTTCATGAATCTTGTAGTTAAGCTCTGCAGCAAGGAGTTTGCAAGACTCAAAGGCTACAGGATGAAAGATAGAAGAGGAAGAAGAAAACTGCAAGATTACTCCTGAGATTTCATAGTCACTTGCGTCTTTTTCCACAATATTCAAGATAGCTTGTTAAAATGAGAATGTGTTGGAGGAGTAGTCAAGGCTTTGTTCAGAGCTTTGAACTCCAAAGCAGCTTGTTCTTTAAAAAAAAATGAGTGCATTTCTGAAGAAGGTTAGTAATATCCACGGTTTTCTTTGCGTAATTCTCAATTAACCTCCTGTAAAAATTACTGAAGCTGAGGAAAAATTGAAGGGATTTGACTGAAGAGGGTGCGGGCCAGTCCAATATGCGCTGACTCTTTGCTGGTTCCATCAATAGCCCTTGCTTCAAGACTATGACACCTAAAAATTGAAGATAATGAGTATAAAATTTTCACTCAGAGGCTTTTGCAAACAGTTTATTATTTTGAAGTTTCTGTAGCACCTCTTGCACATGTTCAATGTGATCCTGAAGAGTTTTTGAGTAGAAAAGTATATCATCCAGATACACCACAAGGTATTTCTTCACAAGATCAGAAAAAATGAAATCAACAAAATGTTGAAAATTGGAAGGAGTGTTGAAGAGGCTAAAGGGCATGATGGTATAATCATAGCTGCCAAACCGGGTTTTCATTGTGGTCAAGTACTCACAAACCTTTGCAATGCAAATAAGGTTGTAGGTGCCTCAAAGTTACAACTTTGAGAAATAAGCTGTTCCATTGAAGAGAGTGAGGAGGTGCAACATAGGCGGTACTGGGTAGGCATTCTTCCTGGTTACCTGGTTCAGTTTCCTGTAGTCAATGCAAAGGCAAAGGCCTCCATCTTTCTTTGGTACAAATAGGAAGGGAAAACGGGTATTTGAATTTCTTGGTCAAAGAAATCCTTTTGATACATTTCCTGCAATTTATTCTTGAGGCACAGTTGATTCTTGTTTTGAGAGAGAGTAGAATGATTCAGGTGCTGGAGGTGGGCCAGTAAGTTTGATCCTGTGATCATAAGAATGGGAAGGAGGAAGTTGATCTGCTTTTAAAGCTTAAAAGACATCAGCAAAATCATGATAAACTGAAGTTAAAGACTCTCAAATTATTTCTAAATCTTCAATCTTGTCATCTTTGAGCACCCAATTCAAAGTGCTTTCACAATGCAAGAGGATTAGGTAGCTCAAAATAAACCTTTTGGTGGGCGCATTTTTCTCTTCAAAGAAACAAGGAAGAGGTAAGTTGGACAAATAAGCAATAAGTCCTAAATATTAAGAGGGAAATTGGGAAAGATTTTCAGGATATTGCAAATCTCCTGGAAAAAAGATGTCATCAAAATCAATGACAGTTTCAGGTATGCTGTTTAATTCCTGTTTTAAAGAAGTTTTGGTGTCCTTGGGCTGCAAGTTTTGAAGTTTAATTAATCTTTCTTGCCAATTCACATCCAGATTCCAGTAAACTAGGAAGTCTTGGCCTAGAATTTTGTCATCCATTCTGGGGATATCCAAAAAAAATATGCCCCATTTGAAGCCGGGGAAATTGGAAAGTGCAAAGGTCCATTTTGCCTTATGGGTAACCCAATGAGACGGCTTGGTTGCACTACTTACTAAATATATGGGTAATTTATCTATCTTGGCATGGGTAATATTTTTGGAAGTGGGAAAAGATGAACTTTTAAAAGAAACATTAGCGCCTGAATCAAGTAGCACACAATAAGGGGTATTTTTTGAATGAAAGAGGACAAATCTTGAACTTGGAGCACAAAGTTATTTGCAAGTGCAAAGATTGACTTGCTGTAATTTAAAAAATGTGTATTTTTCCTTGCAAGTATCTGAAAGACTACAACCTAATTTTTTGACTGCTTAGCCACTTTGCACAACTATTTACATCATTTTTTCCTCCACAATACATACATAACCCATCTGTTTCCCTTCTTTTCCATTCCTCTTTCCCAAGCATGCCTGTTTCCTTTTCCAGAAACTTTGGAGTTTTTGCAATGGCTTTCCCTTTCAAGTTGGAGTTTGGAGTGTTTTGGATTCTTTGAATGTTCCTTTGAGGAGTCTTCTGTCTTTGGAGCCAAGATTGATTATCCATTGTTTTTTTCCAAGAGTGGCTCTTTTTGTGATAGCCATTATCAAGCTCAATCACCCAATCAATTATCTGCTGAAGGGAGTTTGTCTTATTTCCCCCAACTGCCATTTTTTTGATTAGGCATGCGGTTAAACCTTTTTGAAAATGAAACAAAATTGCTGCCTCTTTCCATTGGATGCAAAACTGCAGTGTATGGAAATGGTAGGTATAAAGGGAATATCTACTATTCTCTTTCATAACTAGATTATTGAGTTTTTATTTGGTGTTTTGCTCTTTGTTGGGGCCACCAAACAGGGTGGACAGTTGTTTTTTGAACTTATCCCAATTGTTGATAGTACAAGTGGGACGTGAGTTGGATAATAGTTTGAGGTATGTTTTGAACCACTGCAAGGACCTTCCCCCTAAGAATGAGACAAATGCATAACTTTTTGTCTATTGGAAGGAAAATTTATGGAATTGTTTGAGAAGATGCTTTTGCAAGACTGTAAATAAGATCTAAGTTTATTGGAGTGTTCCCCTGTAAAGTGATCTGGTTGCTTAATGCCTGGAGTTCAAAAACTAAGACCATTTTTGCTAGGTTGCAAGGAATTTCAATTGAGATCCTGGATCAGAGCAGAGACAAGGGTCAAATCTTTGGTCTTGGGAGCACTGGTGAAAACCCTTGATCTACCACAAGTCAAGGTTTTATTGGAGGAATGTTTGGAATTTTTGATTTCCTCAAGGCGGTACACTGGAGCTTCCCATTGAGGAGCTAGGGGATTTTCAAGAGGTTCAACCAAAGGAGATTTAGAAGAAGTAATGGGATCTGAAGATTTTTGGGCCCGTGAAGCGCTGGATCTCCCTACCCAATGAATATCATCATTTAAGGGATGAGGGAAGCATTCCGGGTTGAGAAAGTATGTGACATCACAAAAGAAAAATCTTTTATAGGTTGGAAAACTACAATAGAGGAGTTTAGTTAGTTAATTTACTGTCACACAACCACCCCACCTACTATAGGGCAATGCTAGATGGTTTTCAGTGCAAATGAGAAGACTGAGTGCAAGGAGGGATGCAAGGTAGCAAGGCTAAATGCAGAGTGCAAAATTATGGTTTTATGGCTCAACAAACAGCAAGAGGCATGAGATGTTCTGATGGAAAGGAAACCAAAGCCAGACCCAATGTGATGACTGGATTTAGCAAACTGCAAGAACGTATGAAATTAACTAACTGAGGAGACAATCTTCAGGCAGGCAACACAGCCTTTATAAGGTAATCCAAGGGTGACTTGATACAACCTGATGGTATTCCAACTACAGTTCAGAGGCAATGAATGAAAGGGACAAAATGGGAAATGAAATAACATTACATTCCTTTGAAAGGTTTCAGCATAGGTGCAAGACAATAGAATATGAGTGTACAAGGATGTAATGGATGAGACAGGAAGGAATGAACTGGGAAGACAATGCAAATATTCAGATGAAGATTATGCAGGGTAAGGAACTAGTCAAATTGCAAACTATACAGTTGATGTGGCTTTCTAGGCATGATTGCAAACTAGTGTTAGTGCATGACCAAGAATGGAAGTCTGAGGATTGCTGATATCCAGGATGTAAGGGCAAAGTTTGAATGGATGGTCAATTGGTATTAGTGTTAACTGCAAGATTTGCAAGTAGATACTGAGTTTTCAAGATTGGAAGGTTGTTACGCAAGCCAACGGTGGTAAGCAGATGGCACCATGGATGTTTTGCTTTGTTTGTGTCAAACTTATGGACTGAGGTAGACAGTACTGAGGAATCAATATTTCAAAAGGATGGAAGAAAAAAATCCTTAATCTTGAAGCGTGATACAGATTTGGAAAGGTAGTTTCTTAGTTTTTTGTTGAGTAATTCCTTGGGTGAAAATTTACTTGACAACCTAAAGCAAGTCAATAGAATTGCTTATCCATCTTTCAGAGAGACAGATTTGGCCATGGGATTACTTGAGGTTTATTATCATTTCAAAAAAGCAAATGCAAGAAGCCACTGAGTATATTCACCCTTTTGAACTAAGGAATTTGTTCAGAAAGCTATTGGCACTTTTTCAGCCAGCAAACCCACTTTTAATATGAAATTCTTGCTAAAATTTTCCAGTGGAAGATTTAATTTAATCTTGGATTACAGATCCAAGAGTTCTCAAAAATGAAATATTTACATCAATCACCACAATTATATTTCAAAGATGTGGAACATCTATTGAATAAGATTTTCCACATTTTCCAAGATTTTTCAAACAATGGATTTTAAAAGATTCCACAGGGACTGGATCTTTTCTGAAGAAAAAAAATACTGCTATAAATGAATGAGATTTTTGCAAAAAAGTTTATGTTTTTCATAGTCAACAGAAGCAAATTAATTCATGCATAAAATTACTCTCAAACCTCTTCATAATTTAACCATGGCCTGATGGGTCAGGAAAAACCTACTTGTGTGTGCTGGAAATGGAATAGCAGCCATTAATCTACCAAATTGAAGAAAAACTCCCACAACATGGAAGATAAACTCATCTCACCTTTGGAATTCCCTTGGAGATCAAAACCATGTTTCAAAAATATAAAATCATTCCAAAAAGGATTAATATCTCAAAAGGTATTCTTTGATAATCTGTGATGAAAGGTTAAATTAATGGTTCTTGGTGGTTAATTAATGAATTTGGGAATTTTTTTTTCTGTTTTTCAATAGGTGAAACATCCTCAAGTAGTTGATAGAAATTTGGTAAATTATGCATGCTGGTGATATTTCCAAATTTTGAAACTTACTTCAAATTTTTGTGTGGCAGGTTATCCTTTTACCAGAATTCTTTAATTTCTGTTGGGGATTTTCTTAATTTTAGAAAAGTTTTGAATAGAATACTTCTCCCTCAGCACACAATTACCCATGAAAATAAGGAATATCATTCTTGAGAAAGATTAATCAATATTGTCTTCACAAAATTACAAAACCACTACCTTGCTACCAGTTATCTAATTCATTTTGTAATTCTATGGTTCAAAAATACCAACGTTGGTTTTTGAATTGAACTTAATTGCTTGTGGTCAGATTGGGAACAGAGGTGATATTTGCCAAGATAGCTACAGGTGATGGATTCCTTAGGAAGAGTGATGGCAATTCTATGGGTAACCTTGATTTATGACCCAGATGAATATTTTCTGCCCTTAAAAATAATTTTAAAACAGTTTTCATTCAATTTGGAATTCTCATTTGAAAATAAAAAATCACAAGATTATACAATTTCAAATTGTGGCCTTTATATTGAAAATCCAGTGTCCTCACATGGGTATTTATAGTTTTAATTTCCAATTTGTAGATCCAGAAAGTTTACAAAAGTTATGGTTGCAACCTGAAAAAAAGAATTCATTTGAAACTGACAACATTTTTTATCATAAGGTTTTGAATGCCATCCACCACTGCAATTTTTTCAAATCAATGTTTTTTATTCAATCCATTCCCCAAATTTAAGGGCAATACCCTACAGCCAATATGTTTAATCCATTCCTTAGATTTCCAATTTGATTGAAATTATTTAGAAAATATTAAATTTTAGGGAAAAGATATATTAATGGCTCATTGAGCCATGTACAACCCCCCACGGCTTAAAGAGTTGCGCAGCCAACCCAGCCTGGTCTGCCGGCGTGTGGCATCCCACGCACCACCTGACTGTGGTGAGCCAAAAAAATACAGGAATGAAAGGGTACTAAAATAACCCATAAACTAAATAAACCTTCCAAAAAAACAGAAATCAACAAAAAAATCAAAGAATGTTCTTTTTTTGGTTTAAAAAAAAAAAAAAAAAAAGTGGTACTATCCAATGGACTAGTCCTAAATTAAAAGGGCCCAAAAAACACAAGAAACTGGACTAGCCCTAAACTAAAAACACCAAAAAAAGACAAGTAACTTGAAAAGCCCTAAAGTAAAAACACCAAAAAAAAAAGACAAGTAACTTGACAAGACCTAAAGTAAAAACACCAAAAAAAATACAAGTAACTTGACAATCCCTAAAGTAATTTCAACTTGACTAGCTCTAAAGTAAAATGGCCCAAAAATTAAAGAAGTCTTTTGACCAGCCCTAAAGTAAAAGTGCCCAAAAAAATGTAAGTCTTTTTACCATCCCTAAAGTAAAACCACCAAAAAAAACAAGCTCAAATTGTGTTAAGCTGATCCCATCCAAGGCTTAACATAGGTTAAGCTTTTGATGGAATCATCCCAACACAAGTTCAAATGACTTACCATTAAACTCTCATTCAAAACACTCAATATAATGATGTTGACTCAAAACACTCAACATAATGATGTTAAAAATTCAATAACCCTTTATATTAATAGAACTTGTTAGCTGCATTAGAATTAAAATTTATATGAAACCCAATGATGAAATAAAGTAAAAATCTATTACAATATAAAATAAATTTGCAGTTGATCTTTGAGATGATCAACCGAACCAGAGGCTTTTTTGGAAATCAAGGAATGTGGTTTTGCTGCAATGGGAGGGATTGGAATCATTTCTCCCTCAAGTGCTAATAGAACCCAGTGTTTATTGTTAACAAAGTGAGTGAAAATTGGATGTGATTGATCAGTAGCACCATTTTTCATTGGAGTATAAGTATCACATGACTCCAATGAAATGAAAAATATAGGTCTGGAATATGTGTCTGCTATGATTTGACCCAAATCTAATTTATCCACCCATTTTGAGGAGGGAATCTTTTCATTGATATCTTCAACATCAATTCTTTGTTTAATCTTTTCAACCTCCTTTGCACCACCAAGCATCTTAATGTAGCATGCTTTATGTTTCTCTAATGTTTCAATCATTTCCTTCCTAACTTTAAACCAACCATGTTCTTCATAACCAAGAGATTTAGCAATGACTCTAAATCCGCAATTCCCATATCCAATTGGATCCCAAACCTCACCCAAGAACTTATAAAATTTCTTACTTATTTTATTGAGGTATTTTAAGTTTGGTTCCTATCATTAAAACTAACTTAGTATTCATTTCTTTAATTGGATCAATTAAATGAATACTCACCAATGATGAGCTTCTGGTTGAGCTTTGCTGCACATTCTCTTCCTCTGAAGAGGATTCTGATTCAAAATTAAGTGATCCTGATTCACTTTCAGTCTCTTCCTCTGAACTATGAAATTCTGATTCAAATTCTGTCAACTTTGACTAACAATTCATCATTAGTTAGTAACTAAGTTAATTAAACCAAAAAAATGAACACATCCCAAAAGAAAAGACTTACAATCTTTTTTCTTTTCTTGTTTGGAGCCCTTCTAGTCCTTTTCTCCCCCTTGAGTTGTTTTTCAACCTGCTCAACCCAAGATGGTTCTTGCTGCGTATCTGTCAATTTTGGCCTGCCCCTACTTGATCATAAGACTTTAGGTTCAATTCTTGGCTTTGATCAAGATTTTTTAAGATTCTGAATGATGTACTTCAATAGGCCTCTTTGCTCATGATATGGAGATTCCAAGATCATTGCATTCACTTTTTCACGTAACTGAGGATTGCTTAGCATTTCATTGACATCACACTTGAAAAATTCAAAAGGATCAACCCTTATTGAATTAGGAATCATTAATCAAAAATCATTCATCACATAGTGATTTGAACAATCCAACTTAAGCCAACTTACAGAACTAGAGCTGCAAGGGTCATAGTCCACCCTCCACTGAGGATGAACATCTTTGGGTACCATGGATCCTCTGAATGCTAGACAGTCACCTATTTGGTGGGAACAGGGCAAACCCATAGTCTTAAAGTATGACTTTTTGAACACTTTGCCATCATGATCACGTTTGAACTTCTCAAATTTTTCCCTAATAAGATGAATCGCCTCTAAAAAAAATGTTTAACCCAATTGTAACAGTTCAGGTGGAAGAACTGTCCCTAACTTAATTCAAGAGTTATAAATTGATGCATGAACCAATTTAATTTGATTTTAAACGGTCCTGTCAAGGCTTTTCCCAACATCCAACAGGTTTCCCAGAGAGTTTTCAAGTAATTGTTTGAGAGTTGCATGGGCCACTTCAACCCAAGATGTTTTTTTGTTTCCAAAATCTTGGTTTATACAACTCCACACTGTTACAAATGTCTCTTTGATAGGGAAAATTTTACTTTCCATATACTTGAGTACATCCTCATAGTCTTTCAAGAAGCACTATACAAGTCAAAAGGTCAAAACCCAAAACTAGTAAGAATAAGAAGCAGTGATTTGGACCTACTCTGAGTTCTGCATCATTTACCTCCACCTCCTCCTTGGTCTTTGAGGCCCCATACTTTGCCCACAGAGTCATAAAGCATTTCCATCCTTCAACGTCATTAACAGAGCACACTTTACAATTTTCTTGTATGTTTTTAGAAAAGTTCCATGTGCAAAATTGTCTTGATGACTCAGGGAAACTAGATTCAATAGCACAAATCAGAGCTTTTTCACGGTCCATCACAAAGACTTTTGGAAGTCTCTCATTATCATAAGCCAACTCCTTTGATGCATTTACAGACCAACTGTCAAATTCAATTATTTCTTTTGTTATTAAAACAAGATCTTTTGTGAAATTTTTCCAATTGGCTGTCATTCCTACAACATGCAATAGTGGGGTTTTGTACTTATTTTTCTTATAAGTACAATTCAACATAGCAATATGATGGAATTGTTTTGAAAGCTTTACTTCCTCAGGATGTGCTAAGTACAGGGCCTCCAAGTGACCCTCTCCACTGAACTTTGACTGGTGAATCCAACTTCTTTCTTCAAGCTGTTCATAGAGTACCTCCATAACATTTTTAACCTTTAGTTCTGCAAGCATTACCTTCCTCTTAGTTTTATAGATTGCTTGGTCATCAACATAATCCGGCCCATCAATCTTGCTCAATTTTCTCTTAAGTTGTAACTTATTGAGCCCATCTTTCATGCCTTCCTTGAGTAGATCCAAGGTTTGCCCAGAGATGCTCCTCAGTTGAGGATGCACAGAGGGATTTTCAGATGGTTGATGTTTATGTTGCGTTTCTTTATAGGAGATTTGCCACAATTTGTATGCCTTTGTGCAACTTGCATGGATTAAAAACTTGCACCCAACCTTCCTTGTGTGAGTTTTTCTAGACCATTTGGCAAGAATTTTTCCTAATAGGAACCATGTCTATCACAGGCTAAATCCACATATTGGTCATACTTTGAGTTGAAAACTGTTAAATAGTAACCATTCTTCATTGTCCAGGTTTGACAATAGTTTTTTTCCTCTTCCCTAGTAGGAAAAGCTCTCAAGGGAGGTGGGTCAAGTGGATCTAGTAAAAATTGATTGGTTAATTCATATTTTCATAGTTACATGCACCCATTAGTTTCAATCAAATTAAATCCAGCAAAGGCCTCAGTGAAATCAAATTTTACTCACAACCAGAGGTCAAATCCCACTGTGAAACATTTTTTTCCTCAATTGTCACCCTTGATGAGGATGCAATTGGGGCTTCCAATGTTTCATTACCCAAATACTTTTTTTCTTTTTCCAATGCTTTGTTGATTGCACTATCAATGTAGACCTTCCACACAGCCATGTCAAAATAAGGAGGGCTTGACACTCTTCCCATTCAAAAAAATTCAATGGTATACTTCAGTATTCAATCCAACTTTAAATTGAACCAACAAAGTTTGCTCACTTTTGAGTTGAGAAAGAATTGTTTGCAGATTTTTATATGATTTCAATTTTCACTTTACTTTCACTTTGGTTTCACTTTTCTTTCACTTTGTTTTCACTTTAAAGTCTCTTTGGGATTTCTAGCTGTGGAAAAACAGTCCCGCAAAGTATGCGTTGATCCCAAATTCGGGTTGAGGGAACCCAAATGTGGTCCAGCGGGTTCCCAAAATTCTGGAAACACTTCCAGGGGGTTTTGCATCCCCAAACACGGCGGTTTTGAGCCCTGTACAGCGGTACACGGCTCCTAAACAACCCCACAGGGGTTGCGCGTGTTTGAAAAGGCCCTTTGTAGTTTTCTATGGGCCCCCACAGCTCATTTGAGGCATGTAGGGCCCTACACGACTACCAAAAAGTTGGAGCCGTGAATTTAACATCACCCTTTCTATAATTTTTTTTGTTTGTTATGAATTATATTTTTGAATATCTCTACATATTTAAATTTCTTTCACAAAATTTTTTCATTTAGAAATATTATAATCTTTTAGTGTTTGGAAAAATTCATTTACAACCCATTGGAAATATTTAATTATATCCAAAAAAAGAAACATTTGATATTTTTATTAGGGAGTATGAAAGTTAACCAAATCCGCCATTTTTCATTGGTGGGTTTCAACCCAAATTTGCCATTGCAAAACTGCCATTAAAAATAAAAAACCCACTTATTTCAGATCATACGTGTCAAAGTTGACATGAAATAAGTGGGTTTTTCAAGGAAAGAATATAAAGGTACCCACAGCATCAACCACACCCTGCACCACACCATCCATCCCTTGCTTCCCACTTCCATCCAACTCCAACCTCCTTGGAAATCTCATCATCCTTGCTTCCCTCTTCCATCCAACTTTAACCTCCTTGGACATCTCATCATCCTCACTGCTCATCCTTGCTTTCCACTTCCATCCAAATCCAACCTCCTAAGACATCTCATCAACCTCACTGCTCATCCTTGCTTCCCATTTCCATCAAACTCCAACCTCCTTGGACATCTCATCATCCTCACTGCTCATACTTTCTTCACACTTCCATCCAACTCTGACCTTATTTGAAATTTCATCATCCTCACTGCTCATCACAATATCCTCTGAATCCTCACCCTATCAAAATGGCCCCTCAGCAATCCAAAACCCAATAGCACCTACCCAAACTAACATTTCCAAGGAATTCAACAACAAAAATTCCTCCTCCCTCAGCTTCCAAATCATCTTGCCAACTAAATCAAGAATCTGACCTAATCCTGTTCAACTGGCTCAAAGTTGTGTCAAACTATGCTGCTTTCTTTGTGTTAGAGAAAGAAAAAAGAGTTGGTAAACCCACATCTTCAAAAGTAAATTTTTACCTCCTGATGGCCAATGATCTCAAGAAAAAGAAAAAGCTGGGCTGGAATTTTCTTCAAAGAAAATTCAGGAGTCATTCAAGAACTACTGGGCCAAGTACACAAAAGCCCACTCCATGTCTATCTCAACTGGGTTTGGCATAACTGATGCCAATAAAGCCAATTGGAATGAATCACTCTACCAATGGCTGTAATCCTGATTGTATAAAAAATTCAAAAGACATGATAGGGAAGATCAAGCAGGGGTACAATCCAAGGATTAGACTGAATCACTTGTTGAGATTGTGCAAACAAAGATGTGTCTGGTGGGAGTGGAACCCACAACCTCAGATCAATTGAGACACATAATAGAGTGCTGCCTTTAACACATAGGCTACAGATGTGTGTGTCTGCCAGTTTTTTTGGTATTTCCTGAGGGGGGGTTCTTACTAATGACCAAGAATGGGGGGGTCCGTTTTTCTTGGCTGGAATTGGTTGGGCCTGGCGGTTTGCTCAGGAATGCTTGGCCAAGGATGGGGGGTGGCTTGTTCTTGCTTTATTGGCCTTGGTCAGGCATGCTTGGCCAAGGATGGGGGGGAGCTGGTTCTTGCTTGGTCAGCCTTGGTCAGGCTTGCTTGGCTGAGGATGGGGGGTAGCTGGATCTTTCTTGGCCAAGGATGGGAGGTTTTGTATCTTGCTTTCCCAAGGATGGTGGGGGATGGTTCTTGCTTGGCCAAGGATGTGAGGGAGCTGGTTCTTGCTTGGTTGGCCTTGGGATGGGGTGGGGTGGTTTCCTTGGACGGAGTTGGTTGGGCCTGGCTGTTTGCTCAGGCATGCTTGACCAAGGGTGGGGGGGGCTGGTTCTTGCTTTATTGGCCTTGGTCAGGAGTTCTTGGCCACGGATGGGGGGGGGGCTGGTTCTTTCTCAGCCAAGGATGTGGGGGGAGCTGGTTCTTGCTTGATTTGCCTTGGTTGGGTGTTCTTGGCCAAGGATGAGGGGGCTGGTTCTTGCTTTTCCAAGGATAGGGGCAATCTGGTTCTTGCTTGGTTGGCCTTGCTCAGGCTTGCTTGGCTGAGGATGGGGGGGTGGGCCATCAGTGGTGAGCCCAAGGAAAACAAGGGGGGGTGGATTGAGAGGGAGGTGGGAGGGGGGATGGCATACCTGGGTGGTCTTGATACATAGATGAGATATTAAAGGGGGGTGTTAGCAAGGCAATCACAAAAGAAGTTGAGACAAGGAGACTGACCTGGAGCTGGTGGTTTGGTGGGTTTGGTGAGGTGGTTTGTGGTTTTTGGAGGGGAGGAGGAGGACAAGGGTGAGTGGTTGAGTCCAATGAGGTTTTTGTGATTTGAGGTGATGAGGAGGTGTGTGGTGTGCTGGTATAATGTTTTGGTTTTGATATGGTTGATGTGGAGGTGTGGATGGGTTTTTTGCATGTTGATGGATGGTGGATAGATGATCATTCATAAATTGCGGATTTGATGTTTGAAATCCGCCATTTCCATGAAATCCGCCATTTTGAAATACACCAGTTAAGGGGTAAGTGTATTTCAGAAACCCTCCATTAAAAATGGTGGATTTGCTAACTTTGATACACCCAATTATTATTGATTTAATTTACAAATTTTGTTCTCAAATCTGACTTTATATTTGGGATCCTTTCCAAAATTGATTCTATTTATAATGTTCAAGTTTTGTTTTATTTTTGCTACACTTGTATTTAAATCCCACCACAAGTATGCATTTTTGTAAAAAAAAATGGATTTGTATCATTTTTCTTAAATTTCATGAATTTTTTTCCAAATGAAACCTGATTTTAATTCTTTTGAAATGAATTATTTTTATTCTATTTTTTAATTTTGAATTAAAACAATCTATGGCCATATTTTTAGGGCTTCAGGTTTTTCACGCCCCAAAACCTGGAAAACACCCGGTTTGGACGTCCTCACAACATCCTGCAACATCCCCACCAACGCAGTAAACCTGTAAAAGCCACATTTTTGGGTGTTGTCAAAAAAGAAAACTAATGGGGGATAGGGGGGCATCTCAGACCCCCGTAGAATGAATCCTAAAAATTCTGGCCATTTTTAAGGCCTTAAAAATTGCCCCCAAAAAAACTGAAAAAATGCTCAACAGCTCAAATCTTTTCACATTTGTAATCTTTTTTTGTTGATAATTTTCAAAAATTTGAAGAGAAAGAAAGTTTTCAAATATGACAGGGAATTCAATTATCATTTTTCAGAATTTTAATACTTCACTTTCCTGCCAGAAAATGGTATTTACATAAAAAATGAGACATTATGTTCAATTCTTTTTTTTGATATTTTTCCACAAGATTTTCCAAATTTTCAGTTTGCAGTATTTTAGTGGGAATTTTGAAGGGTCCAAAAAACCTATTTTGGGATTTTCAGGATCAATTATTTACGCAAAAAAAATTGATGCATCTACAACAATAATGGAAAGTGTCTGTTTTGGGGTGTGTTTTGAAGCAATTTCTGATACTATTTTGATTTTTTTATGGACAAACTGAGTTCACAGTATTAAAATGCACTTCTAATTAAACATTAATATTTTTTTTCATATTTTTTGGACCTTGATTTGGCCCTCAAATGTCCAACCTCAAAATACCATGTTTAAACCCCTTTTTGGGGTAGGTCCGCATTTTTGGGCTCTTCTATGTGAATAATCTGATATTCAATATGATTTTGAATGATTTCCTTCCTCCTAATAACCTTTTTGGGCTTTCCGATCCTCTCCTCAACCACAAAATCACCTTTCAAAATCCAGAATCCACACCACACCACACCATCATCACCACCATCACCAATCATCACAACTCAAAACCAATCAACAAATCACACATCACCACTCAACACAACTCAACCAATAAAATTCAACACTCCACCCCCACTAAATCAAACTCCCTGAATCCAAAAACCCAATCAAAAATAAAAAAAATCAAAGTCTTCATAAAAAACAAAACATCTCAAAATCAAAATCCCAAACAAGAAATTTCTGAACAACACATCATCCCACTTTTACTATCTGACTCTGCTGCTTCTTCTTCTGCTCCACTATCTGCCTCTTCTGCTTCTCCTTCTAATGCTTCAACTGATTTATATCACTTCCATGATTCCACCCCTTTGGCTCCTCCACCTGAATTATCATATCATTCAAAGGGGGAACTTGCAGATGCTGTTCAAGAGTGGGGTAAATCCCATCGATATGCCATTTCCATCCAATTCTCCAATACTAAATATCAAATATATACTTACCAATGTGAAAAATCTGGGAAATATAAACCCAATTTGGGTAGCAAAATACTTCCATTAACTAGAAAAACAAACTGTCCCTTCAAATTCTCCTTTCACAAGAAGTCTGGTCTTTGGTAAATAAGCATCCAATGCCCTGATCACAATCATCTACCATCAACTGATCCATCCACCCATCCAGTTCATAGAAGGATTCAGGTTTATAAAGAGGATATGGTCAATTCTTTAACAAAAGCTGGGGTTCCTCCCCTGGAAATTCTTAATTCCTTAATGCAGTCCTCCCATTCTCCTGTTCACACAACCCTTAGTACAATCTATGACAAAAGATCAAAAATTAAAAAAGAAAAACTGGAAGGTAAATCACCCATAGAAGATTTAATAATGCAATTAAGAAACTCTTCTTTCAAATATGAAATCAATAATGAAAATGGTCATATTAGTTCTTCATTCATTTCTCACACAGATTCTATCCAATTAATCAAAATCTTTCCATCAGTATTAATGATGGACTGTACCTATTAAACCAACAAATTTTCCATGCCTCTTCTTCACATTGTTGGGGTCAACAAGTTTTCTAGAACATTCTCATTGGTTTCTGTTTCCTCTTGCAAGAAAGAAAGTAAGACTATAAATGGGCTCTCCAACAAATTCATAAATTATTAGAACATGAAGAACCCAAATTCATTGTGACTGAAAAAGATCAAGCCCTGATTCATTCCATTGAAACTGTATTTCCCAACTCTCATAATTTACTCTGTGTCTTGAATATCTTCAAAAACATTCAAACACATTGTACAAAACACTTTAAATCTGAAGAAGAATGGGTGATATTCAGAAAACACTGGAATATGCAGGTCAAATCCAAATCTGAAAATTCTTATCAAGATAATTTTACCAAACTGACTTTAGTAGGAATCCCCCTACTTCTGAATAACTTCTTGGCAACTGGCTTCCTCTAAAAAGAAAATTTGTTTCATATTCTGCAAGCAAGCACCTGCATTTTGGAAATACCAGCATATCCAGAATAGAAGGGCTTCACTCTTATGTCAAATTATTTATCAAAACTTCTTCTGGTTCCTTCTCTGATTTAGTTCACCAAATATATCATTAAGTTTCAATTCAAATCCATGAAACTGCCATTTAAACTTCTCAGCAAGACTTCAAGAACTTAATTGTTCTCCCATATTGTGTTGAAACCCTCTGAGTAACAAAAGCCACTATGCTCTCAAGATTTTGCATTCCTTTCACATTTCAGCAGAAAAATCAACCACCTGTTCTGATTTTGATTATTCTTCTTTCATGGGGATTCCTTGAGTACACCAAGTGAAGAAGGCAAATCTCAAGAAGAAACAATTTTTGCTTGATGATTTTCATCCCTAGTGGCATGCCAAACCTTCTATTGCAGTATTTGTTCTTTTCTTGGAGAAAAAAATAATTCTAACATTGATTTCTGAATTTTTTTCTTTTATTTTGGAATTATTCATAGCTTGCTGAGAAGGGGTCATGCCAAACTTCTCAATAATCTCACAAATCACCTTCCCAATCAACCAACATACACTGGTTTCAGAATGAACTCTTTGAATAATTCCTTAAATTGCGCCCAGGAAAACAACAGTTTTACCTTGGAGAAGTATGAAACTGTTAAAAGGGAAGTATCAACTGACTCCCATTCAATAACCCCTATCAAAGGAAGAAAGGAAAATTTGTGAAAGACCCAAAGGAGCCCCCAATAAAAGCAAAAGATTTTCACAAAATTTAACTAAGAGGGATTCATCTGGGTTTTAATATGTTGAAGTACCTAAGAGAAGAGGAAGACCAAGGAAGCACCAAGTGGTTAATTCAATTGTAAGTTTTTTCTTTTTGTGGTTTTTTTATCCCTTTCTGTTGAATTGATTTTGACAGCATATTTTTGGAAATTTGTTCTCTCTAATTTCAAACTCTGAGGAAAAGGAAATCAAAGGAAGAACATGAAAAGTCCAAAGGAAAAAAGAAACAGGAATCAGAGGAAGATGTGTTTTTTTTCTGTAATTACAGCGTATCAAAGTTAAAAATTTTAAAGAATTAAATGTCTGCTTTAAGGATTTTCTATTTTATTTTTTGAAAATTTTATTTTTGTGATCCTAACCTATTGGCTCATTGTTCTTTTTTATAAAAAAATATTTTTTTAAAAGTTGAAATTTTTCCTGAAATAAGCAATTTGAATTTTTCAAAATATTAACTTTGATACGCTGTGGAAATCAGAAGAGTAATTCTCCTTTAATGGTTCCCAAGTTTGGAATTTATTGATCCCTTGCGTCTGTAAACCCTGAGTGGGACTGTTCACCCTACAACTGAGAGATAGAGAGGTAGAGAATAACAGAGATGAGTGTAAAAGAGCCTCCCAACTGGATGTGATGATCTGATGCCCCCCTCCATCCATCTGGGTTGAGGGTGCGGTTTAAGCAGCCTTCCCCTCAACCCTAACCTAAGTACAACTGCAAGTAAGCAAGAATAATGAAGTACAACCCCTAAGTACAGAACCCTATCCCAAACCCTATCCTCCCATCCCCATCCCATGATCCATATCCCATATCCCTTACCCCATATCCCATCTTTATTGCCCGCCTGCCATTACTTCCACCCGGTTTGTCCTTCTCATGACGCGTCCCTTGCGTCGCGCCCAACTTGGAGCCCCCCATTGTGGAAAGAATAAGGGTTATCCCCCTATAATTGTCCCAAGGTTTGGAAGTTAACGGTTCCCTGCGTTTGAAAGGAGATGAGGATGTCCAAAGTTGCACTTAAATGAGAAATAGAAATAAGGAGATAAGAGATAAAGAAAATTAGAGAGAGAGAAATTGCCAATCCTTCAATCCTAAGAACTTTCCACCTGGATGTGTATCTGGTATGAGTTCCTTTAATCTCTTGGTGAGATGAGTGATCCAATCTGATGATGTGATGTGATTCTTCCTCCTCTGCCTCCCCTCTAACCCAGATTTGGGAGTGAGGATAAGTCCTCCCCCTCAACCCTAACCTAAGTACACGCGCAAATGACAGTATGACAAGGAAAAAGAAAACAATCCCAAAACAGAAACCCTAGCCTCCTCTCCCCACCTCCTCCGTACCAAACTCCCCCCGTTGTCTGTTTGCCGTTCCGTTCATCCCTTTTGTCCTTCTCATGAGGCGGCCCTCGCACCGCGCCCTACTTGGAGCCCCCCGCGCCTGTCCGTATCCATTTTTCCGCGCCCGTCGTGGGTGTTTGGTAATATCCGGCATGATCCGCGCGCTTGCGCGCGCGCTCATCCGTTCCTTCATAGCCCGCGGATTGCTCCTCCCCTATGTATCCAAACCGGCGCGCCCGCAAACCTAGTCAAGCGCACTACCTTCCAAATCCAATCTCGGGGGCGGATCACCGCCCACGCCACATTCAATGCTGAGCCCAACCCGTCCACCAGGTGCGGAGCCAGACAGCAGCTGCTGCTGCTGCTGAGCACTCCGCATACCCTAGTGCTGAGCCCACTTGCCCCCAATGCTGAGCGCGCAGCCGCGACGCAGTTCCCAATCTGTGTCTATAAATTGACACCACATCCCCCCCATCTTGAGTTCTGTCCCCAGAAGTTTCCCATTGCTTCACCATACCACCACCTCCCCTACTTCCACTCCACCCCCACCACTCCCACTACCACCTTCCCCGTCTTCCCTCCTATCCATCGCCATCATGCTCCCATGCGAGTTCTGCGCCCGGAATGGGCACGCGTGTTCGATCATCCCCTGTCAACGCGCCTGTGTAGCTTGCCATTGCGGCCATTGTTGCTGCTCGCTTAGCAACAGCATCCCTCGAGCTCCCCCCCAATCCGGCTCTTGCCCCAGGCTGCGCAAGAGGGCTTGTCCGGACCCTTTTGTGGTTTTGGACAACAAGTTGATCTCGGAAGGCTCGTGGACACCACCCGGTTCACCTCCATCCCGCCGCCCTCAAGCTCCGTCACCCACCACTTCGCACGTGAGCCGTGACTCGGCATCACCTCTCCGCCGGGCCGGACCTCCGCAATGGGGCAAATACAAAACCTCGGAGGAATGGTGCAAGGCAACCCGTGCTTGGGCCGCTGCTGTTGGCATGAACAAAACGGTATCGGAACCGAGACTCTTTGGAAGACCCGGGGCCGCGCCAGCACCTCCTCCTCCTCCTCCGCGGCCGCCAACACCGCCCACGCCACCAGCGGACTCGGATGAGAGGCCTACAACCCCTGACGCCACTCTGCCTCCGTCACCAATTGTCGTCCCGTCATCACCTCCAGCTGGACCAAGCCCCCCTGTTGGTTCCCCGGAGGCCCCATCTTCACTGGCGGCTCCTCCCCCCAGCCCTCCCACGATCCCGGAGATTCCAATCGTAATGGCGCTCCCGGCGGCCGGCTTTGAGGCTTTTGCGGAACAGTTGATCACAATGCTTCGGAATTTCCTCGCAATCCCCGGCGCACAATCCTTGGAATCCCGGCGCGAACTCCTGGCGTCTTTCCGGGCTTTACTGGCGTCCTCAAGGGCGGAAATGGAGGAAATGATGAAGATGGCTTAGGCGTTCCCCCCCCTTTTCCCCTTCTTCCTTTCCTCTACTTCTTCTCTTCTTGTTGCTTGTACCGCGCTTCCCTTTTCCATTAAGAAAATACATGTCTCCGTGCAAGGTCCTAACCCTCTGAGAAAAAGTGCGCGGCCGCGCTTTGAGAGAGTGAGTCTGAGATTGAGTCCGCGCCCGCACGCTTGCTTTGTGAGTAACCGTAAGTGACTAGCCGTTCCAAAAGAGGCACCTGGACCGCCCAAGACAAACTGCCACACAGTTCCCCGTACCCTTCCTGTAACAAAAACAACAACCAAAACACCAGCAAGCGCCATCGTAAGGGAGGAGAGAGAGAGAGTAAGAGAACGGACATTCTGGGGTGTCTAGTTGTCCCGGCTGTGAACCGGCTAGAGCACCCCCTCACCAAATCAAGCTTATTCCCATACCAACCACCCATCCTTGAGATATCCTGAGAGAAAAGAAAAAGAGAAAAAGAAACCAACAGAGAAGAAAAATAGAAAAGAACACATAATTTTTTTTTGCGCGACGCCCGTAGACCGCCCGCAAATTGCTCTTTGTCCCGCTTCCCCCATCCGCGGGATTGCCCACGCGTCCCAGTTCCGCGGGGCTTGTCCTTGCGTTTACGGACCTGGCTTTGTGCCGCGCCCGCGTTTCCTGCAAAAACCCCAAGCCAGCAAAGACCCCACAATCCAGATAAGAAAGAAACATAGAGAAACAAACATTCTGGGGTGTCCAGTCGTTCCGGCTGTGAACCGGCTAGAAAACCCCCTCACCAAATTAAAACTTATCCCCTACCCCCTCTACCTCCCCCCCCAACTTGGCCACTGTCCCCAGCTGGTCGCAACCGCCTACTCCGTTGCAACGGCACGGTCTCCGCTTCTCTGCCCAAGGACAAATCCCCGGATTGCGTTCCTACACCATTGCCGCGCTCCACACTCCCCTCATCAGATCCTTCACCCCCTTCCGCCATTTTGTTGAACGAGGTAGATCCTCACGCAAAGAAGCGCTTGACATGCGAAGCCGCCGCCTTCTGTTTCAGCGGAGTACTGTCTAATTCCTCCAACTGATAGCTGCCGCCCTTGAACTTGGACAACATGCAGAACAGGCCGTTCCACCGGTTAGCAAACAACTTCCCCCACTGAGACTCCAGACTTTGGTTCTACAGGAGCACCAAATCCCCCTTCCGCAAGGGATCCCGGAGACAATGCAAGCAGCGCTTGTCCCAATAGCGCACCAATGCCATCCAAGTCTTCTTTAGCCAATCCGCTTCCTTTGCAAGCATTCCGTCCTGTCAAAGGAGCTTTTCAGCGCGAGCCTCAAGAAATTTGGCGGAAGTCTTCACCTTCCACCAGTCAACCCCCAGGAATTTCTCCAACTCAATTTCCACTGGAAGCACGGGGCGCCGCCCAAAAAGTGACTTGTACGGCAAGTAGCCTGTCAACCGCTTCACCAAAATCCAATCCGCAAACAGAACCATTGGAAGGGTCTCCTGCCAGCGCTTACCTTCCTCCCCGCACATCTTGACCAGGGATTCCTTGATTGGCTGACGCCCGCGTTTGATCATGCCGGCCCCCTTGGGATAGTACTCCGTTACTCGGCCAAACTTGGCTCCGCAACTCTTCACCAACTCAACCAAACCGCCGCGAAACTCATCCCCTCCGTCCACTGTGACCAGACAAAGCAACCCGTACCGCGCGAACCAGTCTTCCTCCAGAAATAGAGCAACTTTGTCCACCGAGAGCTTGACCAACGGAAGCCCAGCCGGACAGGTCGTCCCGCGCGACGAGCAGATAGGCAAACTTACCGGCCTTGATGTGGACAACATCAAGCAAGACTTGACCAAAGAGGGTGTCTTACCCTGTGGGGTTTCTGACTTCCTTGGGCAGTCTCACGCTCCGCCGTTGACAGGCTTTGCAGGACGCCAGCCATTCCCGCACCGCACGCACTACCCCCGGCCACCAGAACTGCTCTTTGACCCACCTCCGCGTCTCAACCTCCCCTCAATGACCGAGATCATCGTGAAGGCTCCGGAGGATAGCTTCCTGATCTGACCTAGAAGTGGTAACCACAAGAGGAACCGGAGTCTTCCGCCGCCAAAGCTGCCCCTCCTGTACGTAGAAATTCCCCGCCCGCCGCTTTGCCCATTGCATTTCCTTCTCCGTAGCTCCATTGGGAAAACAAAGGTCCCGCAAGTAGTCACAAAGGATTGCTTACCGCCCAGTCTGCCAGAGTTGCAGCTGAACGCCTGCCTCCACAACCCCTACCTTGACAACCGGGGTCTCCACATTGAGCAGTTCCGCGTCCTCAGATACCGCAACAACGCATTGGGCATTGTGAACGCTTTCCCCGGAACATGAACAACAGCAAAGGAGAAAAGTTGAAGAAACGCCACCCACCTGTTCATGGGAGCATTGGGCAACGCCAAGGAATTGATCATCCGCGCCAGCGCATCCGCGTCCACCAAAATCTCAAAATGGACCCCCCACAAAAGATACTGGAGCCGCCGCACAATCTTGGTGACCCCGCACAACTCCAACTTCCGCTGGGAGTACCGGCTTTCCGTCAGAGTGAAGGTGACCAACTCCTAAAGTACCGGCCTATCCTTGCCATCGTCCTCTTGAGTTAGAACCCCCCCCGCGCCAAATTTGCTGGAATTGACCGCTAGCCTAATGCCTCCAGCGTTGTAGTCAAGATTGCGGAGCACAATGTCACGTCCCACAATCTCCTTGAGCTTCCGGAACGCGCAATTGCATTCTTTCCCCCACTTCCACTCCGCGCCTTTCTGCGTTAGTGATTGGAGCGGGCTCGCCACCTCCGCAAACCTCTCGATGAACATACGGACATAGCTACATAATCCCAAGAACTGAAGGATATGCAACACTGTTGGCGGGGTCGGCCATTTGAGGACCTTGTTCCACTTTTTCTCTGCAATGCGCCGGCCATTGGAAGCAACAACATGGCCAAGGACTTCAAGCGTTGGGACACAAACCGCCAACTTCTTCCCCAACACCGTCAGTCCTGCCTCCTTGATGCAAAACAGGATGCGTTCCAATGTCTGCGCATATTCCCACACAAAAAGTCAGACGCCGGGAACTTCAACCAGCTCCGCTCCCCCGTAATTGGATTTTGGACCTTTGATGCCTGCGTTGTTAATGAAGATTTGGACTCCCTCCGGAAGATCATCCTTCAGGATCCAAGCCATTTGCGCCTGGTACACCGCCACGGAATTGGTTGCGGCTTGCGGGAGCCAAGTCAGCTGCATTCTTCCCAAACCAGTCTCAAATGCCGTTAGAGGCCGCAAGCGAGGATCCAACTTGCGCTGGTCGTATCCCCCCATCACATCCACTAAACCGTAACAAGCGCGCCCCGCCATTGACTCAAGGAACTTGTCAACGCAAGGGGGCCGTCCTGCGTCCCGGATTGTAAAGGAGTTGAGCCGCTGTAAATCATGAACAATCCTCAATGACTTTCCGTCCTGCTTAACCACCGCAAAGATTGGGCTGGAGTAACTAGACGTTGACTGTTTGTAAAGGCCAGTCTTCACCCGCTCCCGCACAAACTCCAGAAACTGCTCCCAAACCGCTTGCAGTATTGGAATTGGCTTGATCTGCCACGGTTTGTGATTTACAGTGGGGATGACATAGGGGTCGCCAATATTGTTTTTCAGGAGCCCCCGCTCTTCCGGTCCAAACGCAAGCGCTCTTTCCCCAAGAACCAGAACCAAAATCGGCAACTCACGCTCCTCCGTACTCAACCATCCCATTGGGCCAAAATTGAAAGCTGCAATCCGCTCCTCTGTGATCCGCGCCAAACTAGTAACCCACCCCAAAGCCTTAATTGGCATGACCCAAGGGTCCCGCGACCAAGCAATTGGTTGAAGCGGTCCGTTCAGTTCCTGGGGCATTGGCTCATTCCTCGGTCGGACCTTCCGTGACACCGGCTTGTACTTGCCCGCGTTGCACCGCATCATCCACACGCATCCTTTGCTGTAAGTCCTGCACAGAACGGAACCGCGGCTTTTGCCTTTGCTCACGAGTGTGGCACGATGATAGGGTTTTCAAAGCGTAGTACCCTCAGGTGATGCATACTGAGAAAAGGGACTTACTTCTGCAACGTGCGCGCCCTGCACTTTCCTTCCTCCCCCTCCCTGCTCCTCATTAGTCAACCGCCCGCGCGAAACCGGAGCTTGTTCCGCGGTCTCCTCGGTTGACTAGAAAAAATCCTCCAAAGGTCGCCTGTCGCAGACCAACTCCATGTCTGGTTCCTCCTCATACTCCGACACTCTCCTCCGCTTCCCTTGCCCGTGATTGCAGATAGTCGTCTCAAACCTTCCGCCAGACAAATCCTCCACTGTCAACGCCTCCGTTCCCGCCTCCGGATTGAAAACCATTCGTGCTGGAAACCCAAACATGAACGGCCTTCCCAAAATCACATCCCCACAATCAACCAAAAGAAAAGAAAGGGGCCTACGGACCCTTGCGACCTTGACCTCCTCCTCCTTGACTACCCCATCCACACAACACTCCCCTCCGTTAAGCGCGCGGAGACACATTGCACATTTCCGCCAAACCAACCCCAAATCATCCACCATCCGCAATGGCAGCAGGTTCACCATTGAACCGCTGTCCACCATAGCCCACACCTTCCTTCCCGCTATGACCATCGGAACGTAAGCAAGCGGATTCAAAACCAATTTCAACTCGCACTCCCCACGCCACGTGAACCCGCTGCACCGTCTGAGGTACCCAGCCCTGACCGCAATCCTGCAATGCCTGAACCATCTTGTCTACCACCACCGGAGACACGGCCGCCAGTTCCCGCAAGTTCAGCGGAACCGGAGTCTTGTTACCCATCACCCTTTGCACGATGTTGGCCACTTTCCTCTTCCCTACAGGGTTTGCTGCCGGTGCCTTGGTTCCGGGCATGCGCACGGCCGGTTTTGGAACGGCTGACAGGGGTTGCTCCCCTTTGCATCCACCTCCATTCTATCGGAGACCGCCACCTTTTCTTCCGTTGCCACCACCCTTACCTCAGCTTCCACCCAAGGTGGTTGCCACAATCCGGGACCGGTAACAATGCCCAGTGACGCTTGCGCCGTTGTTCCCGCCTCCTGACCCCGTGTGCGCACCTGCTGCATTGCGGTTGGCTGGCTTGGCTCCATTGGAATCTGTTTGCCCGTCGGAAACATGTACCCCATCCCGCCGTTTGAATGAATCCCGCGCTGAGATCCTTTGTAAGCTCCTTGCACGCCAATCGCCAATGACCGTTTGCCCCACAGTACAAGCACCCCCTTGGCACAAAGGTACTGGGCGGCCAAAACCCCTCCACCATGTGAGGTGGAGGCCCTCACCGCTGCTGCTGGCTCATATGGCTCATGCAGATCTTCAGTTCCTTCATCAGTTCCGTCAATTTGCTTACCGGAGGGGCTGGCGCGGGTTGAGGAACCGGAACACACGTGGAAGTAGGTGGAACTTGGGCCGGACATTGCGCCGGAGCCGGAACCTGGGGGGCGGATTTCTTTGGTCCCGCTGGGAAGGACTTAGCGGTGTCCTCAATAAGCTCCTCTAAGTCAAGCTCACTCTCCACAGCCCGGCGAATGACAGCCAACTCCGGAAGGAGCGCAATGCTCCCGTCCAATGACCGCTTTACCAAGTTGTGATCTTCAAGATGTTGCTGCACCCTTGCCCGGAGTTGAGCACCTAAACCGCCCAGAAACGCGCGTTTCATGGCCCCTGTCTGTCCCGCCACCACCTTGTTCTTTGACAAGTACCAATAGATCCAATCAAATGTCAAGGTGTACTCCGCCAGCTCCACCCGCGTTCTGACCCCTCTGCGCGCGCTTGCCTCCAAGGCCACGCGGTCGAAATTGCTTTCCTGGAATCGAGGTTCGCGCCTACCCCACCGCGTTAGGATCTCCGCCTTCAGTTTTGGCCAATCTTGATTCTCGTAGCCTTCCATTTCCTCCACATCCCGGAGCTTCTCTTCTTCCATAATGAACAGGACAACAAGCCGGGCCTTATCAGCGTCCGACGCACCTTCCGCATCTGCAATACCTTTGTATCTCAAGATAAATTGCTCCACATCCGCGGTGTTGAATTGGATGTGAGGGTAGTTGCGCGGCCTGATGCAAACCGGGCGAGTGGGTTCATGGTCACTGGAGACCGATGGGGGAATGGCGTAGCTTGTCCTGGGTCAAGCGGAGGGAGGGGGAGGAGGAGGGATGGAAGATGAGAGTGGGGTCGGAGTAGCAGACCCAGAGACGGAAGGAGAAGGAGAATAAGAAGAAGGAGCGACTGTAGGGAGGTATGAATAGGACATTGCGCCCAGTTACCTTTGAAAGACAAGAAACAGAAGGTTATTTGCCGGCCAGACCCCCAGATGTGGAAAGAATAAGGGTTATCCCCCTATAATTGTCCCAAGGTTTGGAAGTTAACGGTTCCCTGCGTTTGAAAGGAGATGAGGATGTCCAAAGTTGCACTTAAATGAGAAATAGAAATAAGGAGATAAGAGATAAAGAAAAGTAGAGATAGAGAGAAATTGCCAATCCTTCAATCCTAAGAACTTTCCACCTGGATGTGTATCCGGTATGAGTTCCTTTAATCTCTTGGTGAGATGAGTGATCCAATCCAATGATGTGATGTGATTCTTCCTCCTCTGCCTCCCCTCTAACCCGGAGTTGGGAGTGAGCAACCCTAAACTAAGTACACGCGCAAATGACAGTATGACAAAGAAACAGAAAACAATCCCAAAACAGAAACCCTAGCCTCCTCTCCCCACCTCCTCCGTACCAAACTCCCCCCGTCGTCTGTTCGCCGTTCCGTTCATCCGGTTCGTCCTTCTCATGAGGCGGTCCTCGCACCGCGCCCTACTCGGAGCCCCCCGCGCCTGTCCATATCCGTTTTTCCGCGCCCGTCATGGGTGTTTGGTAATATCCGGCATGATCCGCGCGCGCTCATCCGTTCCTTCATAGCCCGCGGATCGCTCCGCCCCTACGTATCCAAACCGGCGCGCCTGCAAACCTAGTCAAGCGCACTACCTTCCAAATCCGATCTTGGGGGCGGATTGCCGCCCACGCCACATTCAATGCTGAGCCCGACCCGTCGACCAGGTGCGGAGCCAAACAGCGGCTGCTGCTGAGCACTCCGCATACCCTAGTGCTGAGCCCGCTTGCCCCCAATTCTGAGCGCGCAGCCGCGACACAGTTCCCAATCCATGTCTATAAATTGACACCACACCATGCATGTCTGCATCTGCCCAACGCGCCAATCCATATATCCAAGGTAAATCCTCCCAATACAATCCGTGCATCTCAAGATGAGTGATCCGTCCAATCCAATCCAATCTGCCCTGCATCTTCAGATGCCAAGCCCAATTTGACTGCTGCTGAGCCTGCAGGAAAGCTTGCTGCGGAAAATCTGCACCCATTGCTGAGCATGCGGCCCATTCCAACTCACATCCATAAAAGACCACCACAACGCCCTATTAGGCTAACATTGCATTGTGAACAGGATGAGTTTGAAAAAGAAGAGGAATTTAGTGGAGAATAACTCAAAGATATTGAATAATTTGATATAATAAAGAAATTTATTAATTTTATTTTTGGTTGGGGGGATTTGGATTGTTTTTCTAGTTTCCATTGATTTTCATACTTTCATTTGTCACTCAGAGGTCAGGAACTATCATCAAAAACAGGGTTGTTTCACATAATTTGAGTCCTGGTACTTTGAAGAGGATCAAGAGAAGAAACAAACAAGATGAAGATGAAGGTGCTTATAGGCCTCCAGGGAATCCAATCTTTGCTCCTACAGCCACAGCCTCTGAAATAGAAAAGGTGAATAAATTTCTGAATTAATCTTTCTTCATCAATCACTTATTAAACCCTTGTTTTTTGGGATGAAGGTAAAACCATTTTCTTATTCATCTTCTGATAGTTTTGTAGTGGTGGCTATTGATAAAGTCTGTATGAATTGTTTTTTTTTTCATCTTGAATACTGATCTTTTTTTCCTTATTATCAATACAAAAATTCCATTTTCCCAAAGACAGCCATACCACAGATTCCACATGTTCAAGATGTGATGGGTGATAAGAACTGTGCTTTTAGATCAGTAGCAGTTAATTTGGGCCGTAAATCTGAAGATTGTAGCTCAATAGGTCAGGAAATTATCAAGTAAATGGAATCCAACTCTATCTTCAAGGATCAAAACTTCATGGATCAAGTCTGGGATTAAAATTTTGAAAAAGCAAGAAAACAGCACAACCAATATTCTGGACCTGCCCCTCAAGTTTACTGGATGAAATTCCCTTTTGATGGCTTTCTGCTTGCAGATACATACAAAAGGCCAGTGTTACTTTTATCTAAGTTGATGCCATCAACTTAGTTAAAAGTAACACTGGCTTATTTGCCACTCAATTCACCTCCAACTTCCAATTCTCAAACATCTCCCATATGTTTAATTATCTTGGAAAATTTTGAGCAGATAGTTTCTTTCCACTATAATTCTTAACTGTGGCAAACTCCCCAATTAGATCCCCTTTGGAAGGCTTTTGCTAGCAAGGAATCACAAAAATGGGAAAATTTTTATTCATAATAACTTGGAACTTGGTTTGAAGATTTTGTTTCCTTGTATTAAAAATAATAAATTATTAAAAATTAATCTTGATTGAATCATTTTTGTTTTTTTTTCTCACTCAATTTTTCATATTTTTTTTACTCATTGATTTAGAGCAAAAAACCATTGATTTAGAGCAAAAACCCCACTTTTGTGTTTTCAATTATGAATTCTTTGGGAAAAAATAAGCTACAAAAAATCCCCAGATGAATTTTTGGGCCCTTCACAATGCCCACTAAACTACTTCAAACTGAAAATTTGGAAAATCTTGCGGAAAATTAACAAAAAAAGGAATTGAACATAATGTCTCATTTTTTATGTAAATCCTATTTTCTGCCAGGAAAGTGAAGTATTAAAATTCTTAAGAAATGCTAATTGAATGGCCTGTCATATTTGAAAACGTTCTGTCTCTTCAGATTTTTCAAAATGATCAGCAAAAAAAGATTAAAAATGTGAAAAGATTTGAGCCGTGGAGTTTTTTTTTTAAGTTTCTTGAGGGCAATTTTGAAGGCCTTAAAAATGGCCAAAATTCTTAGGATTTATTCTAAAGGGGTTTGAGATGCCCCTGTCCCCCGGTTTTTTTTTTTTTTTGACAACCCCAAAAAACCACGGCTTTTCCAGGTTTAATGCATGGGTGGGGGACATTGCAGGACATTTTAGGATGTCCAAACTGTGTTTTTTCCAGGTTGGGGGGCATGAAAAACCTAACACCCTATTTTTATTCTCCAAAACATTGTACCCCAGACAGATCCCACAGGGGTCTGAAGGCCTTAATTTGGTACCCCAAGTCCTCAATTGATCTTTACAGGCCACCATAACCCCCATAAATCCTCATAAAGCATTTTTTCAAACCCAAGGAAGTCATTTAAACCTGAAAAAGGCATGAAAATTTCTTCAAAAGGCATATTTTTCAACCCCAGGAAGTCCTTAAAACCTTGAGATGGTGTGACAAACCTCAATTGTCTATATTCACGCCTGTTTTCAATTGGGCTTAATTTTTAAGACTTAAATTCCTTCCTGGGGTGGGAAAATACACCAAAAGCTTCAAAAGGTGCAGATTCAGTCAAAAGTTGCTATATTCACACCTTCCTCAAAGAAGGTGTGATTTTAGGAAACAGAATTTAGCATGTATTTCTCCCTCATATTTTTTGATGAAAAGCATAGCCTAACTTCTGTTTTTTTTAGCCCATTTCCCATCATTAGATAATAATTACACTTTGGAGGTTGGCCAACACACATTTCAATGTTTTTTCCATAGCAAAAATTTCAGTATGCAGGATTTTGGGGTTAGTGGAAAGAATGATATGATCAGCTATTCTTAGTTGACCTTAAAATTTGGTAGTTGATTGAGAAGGAGGAATTTCTGATCTTAAATTCCTTTGACAGGTTTTCTTCACTGTATTGGCTTTTTTGGTTTTCTCAGATTGCATTTTTGTGTGAAGGAGGATGATAGGAAAAACAATGATAAGTTAAGTAGAGCTAGTGGTTTCTTTGTGTGGGATGGAAGTGGGAAGCAAGGTGTGGATGGTGTGGTCTGATGCATGGCTGAGGTTGTGATTACCTTTATATACTTTTTTTGCAAAAACCCATTTATTTTCTGGTAACTCTGAAATACCAAATGTGAAATAAGTGGTTTTTTTAATTTTTAATGGCATGTTTGAAATGATGGATTTGGGTGAAAACCTTCCATTAAAAAAATGGCATATTTTCTAAATTTTATATACCCTATTAAATATTCATGTTTGATAAGGAAGAAATTTATTTCATTCTTTCTAATATCACTTCTAGTAGCTTAAGGGGGGCCAGGCCCTTGGCATCTAGTAGGATAAAAAAAGTTTTATCAAGACTTTTTGGGTAGCAGGCCAATTCTGTGCTTTTTTTTTAATTTGTGCATGGAACCCCAAAAAGTGATCTTGGCACTTGCCCAAGTGATTTGGGTACCTTAGCAAATGTGTCCTGGTTCAGCACCAAATTAAACAGTTGCTTCAATAAGTTCACCTTGGTGCTGTTCAAAGCGGGTAGCCATTGCAAATGAACCTTCTTTTACAGGGGGGGGAAGGGGCTCATCATTAAAAATTATTTTAAAGCTAACAGGAAATAAATTTAGAACAAAAGATAATGTGAGGGGAGGGACAAAGGGTTGAGGCCAGGGTGCAAGCAGCTTTGATCTGCACCCAGCCAAACTCGGTTGAGAACCAAGTTTGGACCCCTGCAAGCCCTAACCAATCAAGCCAGTTTGGAACCCAGCCAAACCTTGCTTGTTGCATGTGAATTCAAGCTTGGCCTGCCACCCAAACTGCCTTGATAGACCAAATTTGTGGATAGCTAACAATTTCTGATCAGAATTTTCAATTCCTGTGAGGCTCCTAGCCCTCAAAACATTAAACTTGGGATTTTTTCAAAAAACATGAATTTTAGAATTCAATTTCTTGGAAAAGAAAATTCAGGTTTCCAGGATATTTCATATATTGTTAAATGCTCAAGTTGATATCTTTGCTAAATGAAAAAAAGTTGGTTTTTTTAGCCCTTCCATTATATTTTGGAATTATCTGGAAATTTTACCAATACTTAAAACAATTTTCTTCCTCCAAGTGGAAACCCACCCCAATGAAAACACCATAATATAAATTGAACAAAAAAATAAAACAATCAAAATCAAAATTCAAACTATATCAACCAAGTTTTTGCCTCTTATTGATCCAGTTTGTTTTTGTCATATCACCTTATGTAGTTATATTTTCAAAATAATAATATCTCTTCAAGACAGGGGCCATTTTTTCTATCACAATAAAACTTTGGTTTGATTTATCATCTCATGTAAAAAATTGTAGAAAAGGAAGGTTTCTAGTGAAAAAAAGTCAAACTGAAGATAGAAAATAAGAAATTTAGCTCTATTTTTGATTAGATTCACATATTTATTTTGTTTTTTTGTCTTCTTTGCTTTCATTTTTTCTTTTTCTTTACTTTCTTCAATTTTTGTTTTGAACATATTTTGTGTGCAATCAATTTTCCTTCTAATCCCATCTTTAATTTTCATTGATTGTTAATTCAATATCACTCACTGAATTCCAACCCAACATCAGGTTCACTGGATAATCATAAGCCACCTGTGAATTTTTGAAATTGGTCCATGATGTATTGTTTGAATTCCAGATGAAGATGGCATTGAATCCAGGATAGGCCACATATCTTTGGGAACAATTGATGTTGATCAAGCTCACAGGATTGGAAGTGCACTAGCTAGCAAGTGTTTTGATGGCCCAAGCAGGAGATAGCAAGAGGGAGAGTGAGTGAGTTGGTTTCAGAAAACATGAGAGGGAATTTGCAATGTACCAGCAAATTTCAATGGTTTTTGTATGTGAGTTTTAAATATTTAGAGCATCTCCAGTAGCATTTTTAAAGGGTGCAGGCAGTTAAATTTACCAAAGCGGGGCCCAAAAACAAACTCAAGAAGTGTTCCTATGGTGTTTGCTATTTTACATGTGTTGTTGAAAGAATAGAGGATAACCCCTTATAATTGCCCCAAGATTTGGACATTAACGTTTCCTTGCATTTGTAAGGTTGGAGGGCAACTTTTGAGAACACCAATTTAAGAGATAAAGATAGAATAGAAAATATAGAGAGATGAGATCCTTCCTTCCAATCCCAGCTGTACCTTTCCTCCTATGGTATGATAAGATAAAAGACATCCCAGAAGAACATCCATTATATGATCCCCTCCATCCTGCTAGAGTTGAGAGTGAATTTGGGTCCTCCCTTCCAACCCTAACCCAAGTACAAGTGCAATAAGAATAAAGTAAGAAATAGAAAGACAACCCCAAGACAGATACCCTAGCCCAAACCTAACCACCCATCCCATCCATCCTTTAACTCCCAATACCATTACGTTATGGTGGCATTTTATAGACATGGATTGGCAACTGGTTGGGGCCTGTGTACTTGGAAATGATTGCAAGAAGGCTCAGAACTTGAACAGTGCAAGATGAATCAGTATTTGGCCAGGGCTGTGGGCTCAGAAGCTGCTTCTGTGTGCGCGGTTGGCTCAGCATCAGGGATTGGGGACCAAAAAATGGCTACAGAAAGCGCATTGGGTGGTTATGGTAAGCCTGGGGGCTCTGAGTAGGGCGCCCAGGGCATCATGAAAAGGACAAACCGCGCAGATGCGACAGCAGCAGGCAAATGGGATTTGGGTGGCCACAGACAGGCGCCGCGCGCGCCGTGAGAAGGAAAAACCAGACAGGTGCAGTGGTGCAAGCGTTGGGGAAGGAGAATAGGGTGGGGTTAGGGTTTCTGTTTTTTTTTTGGATTGTATATGTGCTTGTACTTAGTTTAGGGTGTGGGGGAAGGGTACAATACCTTCCCCCCACCTCTGTGTTAGGGGGGGGACATCTCATAGCATACCACCACCAAACAAAGGAAGGAAGGAATGAATACATCTAAGATACTCTCTCTCTCTCTCTCAAAAGGGTGCATCCCTCTCCTTACAGAGACTAGGACCAATAATTTCCAAACTGAATTACAAATTTGGGGAGTACCACTTTTTTGCTTCCAGAATGTCCATCTGGTTTTTCCTTCTCATGGCACGCACCGCGCCCTACTTGGAGCCCCCTGTGCTGTCTGTAACCATCCAAAGCACCTTCATGAATTCCTGGTATCCCCAGATTGATCCAAAATTGCGCTGTAGACACTCCTTTGGGATAGGGTTTAGTTTAGCAAATTGCTTGCTGGCAGTCACTTGAGGGGGAATTTGGTATTACTTATACTTCTTTAGAGTATTAGTATATGCTAAGAGTGGCTTTGAATTGCCTTCCCCTCTAATTACTATATTATTCTGAAAAAAATAAAATAAGAGAGACTTGTGGCTGATTTTCAAATAGACTTTCTACTATAGTAGTCTCTATCAGACCTAGGATGAACGTATTTAAGCTTGATAAGGAATAAATGGCAGAACAGATAGTTGACTGTGGCTAAAGAAGCTGAGTAAGGTAGGACTCCTTTATCTAGTCTTATCCTTTATATATTTTTTTCTTGTTTTATTTGTTACTAATGGATAATCCTTTGATTTTACAGGTGGTTGTTTGATAAATATAAGGGTTGATCATTGTTGGTAATGGTTGATATCCTTTACAAGGGTTCAATATCTTTTATAAGGGGTGACCACCCCAGGCTGGGTGCCTGGGGGGATGATGGGCCAGGTGGCCTGATGATACAACTTGGATAGGGTAGAGAGACCCTCCTTAAATAGACAAATCCTGCCTCAGGGGGTGCTCAAGGCTGCCCCTGAGGGTTCTCCCTGTTCTGGTGAGGAACAGTGAGATACAGTTACATGAGTCATTTCTGCTGGTTGGAAAAAGGCTCCAAAGTTACATGAGGCATTTCTGCTGGTTGGAAAAAGCTTGTACAGGGGTTTCATGCATGCACAGCCTTGCATAAATTGCTGTTTAGTGCAGATAAGATATATTTCTTTGCTGTACTGGTAGTTTTTTTAGTGCTACTTGATTCTACCTACATTTATTTCTGTGCACTACTGGTGGTTTTTTTGGTTCTGGTTAAGACTGGTTTGACTTCCTCCTGGATATATTACTCCTGTATAATTCTGAACAGCCTCCTGTATGATTATTCTTCCTGTATCACTTCTTGAAAGCCTCTTGTATGTGTATTTTCTGCATGTTTTTTGGGTTCTGCTTGAGACTGGTTTGAATTCCTCCTGCCTATATTACTCCTGTATACTTCTGCACAGCCTCTTGGATGTGTATTTGCATGTTTTTTTGGTTCAGGTGACCAGATATGACATGCTGCACTGCCTCCTGTATCCATATTTCTGTATTCTGGATGAGGTGACAGGATCTGACTGGTTGCACTGCCTCTTGCATTTTTATTTCTGTATTCTCGATGAGGTGACAGGATCTGACTGGTTGCACTTCCTCTTGCATCTGTATTTCTGTATTCTGGGTGAGGTGACAGGATTGGTGTACTGTCCAGGTGTTGAGGGTAAGCTGTTACTGGTATGTACTTGAGGGTTTCCAAGGTATGTCTTTATGCCTTTCACAGAGCTGTGACACCTGGTTGAGTATGATTTTGCCACAGTTGGAGGTTTCTTGGGCTGTATCTTTTAATCCATTAGGGATAGAGGGGTACTTTTTCTGAGTGATGTTAGGTTATTTTTGATGTAGAATCCATTTCTTGAGTTAATCTGAGGGTCTCAGCTGTTTTTATACTTTAAAAGTGAGTCTGATGGTTATAGGACAGGTTTGGTCTACCATGGCACGCGCCCTTCTCTGCTCATAGCCCCACAACTACATCCCCCAAAACCAACTGTATTTTCTTCAATCTTGATGTGCATCCTTGGTGTGTATCACGGACCCTGCCGCATTCAATTTTGAGCCCAACTCATATCTGGTGCTGAGGCTTCAGCTGCTGCTGCTGAACCCACGCGCACCCCAAATGCTGAACCCACAGCCCGCAATGTAGTTCTTGATCCCAAGGATATAAAATGCCACCACAGCGTTTGTAAATTGGCCTCTTGCATTTCTACATCTGGAACAATTTACCAACCGTGAAACCTCAAAATAGTGTGCCCACCTTGAAAGCACTCTCTTGTGCTCTCCCCATTGTTCCATATTTGCACTATTTTGGAAAAATATCTGCCATATGCCCCTTACTCTTTTGCAACTTCAGAAATCTTCATCCCTCAATACATTTCCAAATACCATCCAGCCTCCATATTTACTGGCATATGCCTTGGTACATTCCTTCCATTTTGGCTCTCTCATATTTGATTGTATATCCTGTCTGTGCTTGACAAATTGCAAGTATTTATAGAGATCCCAATCATCAAGATGCCGCCACTTGATCCATGCCTATTGTCTGAAGATTCTAAATCTGTTGGGAGGGCTCATTCAGGTAATCATTCCCTTCATGTTTTCAATTGGCTCACTTTTACTGATACAACTTCATATTCTCTGCCAGTGATCCCATAAACTGAAACATTACAAGGCAAAATGATTAAATTTAACCATGTTGACGTCAGAGCTCAAGCCCAAAACTACTCTGAAGCCAATTATTTCCAAATATGCATATCATGGCTTGAAATATCTGAAGATCCACTCAGAAGAACCAACCAAAACACTGAAACATTATGGAAACAAGTGGCTGATCAATTTCACTTCCAAATAACCCTCCCTCTGTGCACCCCAGTCAGCCTCAAGAATTGATTTAGCACTTTTCAACATGCAGTGAAAAAGTTCAATAGCTGTGTTAAGCATATTTCAACAACCAATCCTAGTGGGACAACTCAAGATAATTGCATGGCCCTGGCCCACAAGTTCTACAAGCAGATTTATTCCAAGTCATTCTAGCATCTTTGGGCTTGCAATATACTTTCTCATGCCCCAAAATGGAACCAGTACGCTCATAGCCTTGAGGTAAAAAAAAGAAATACCAAAAAATAAATCAACCCAAAATTGAAATTCAACCAAACTTCAGTCATCCAATCATACTTCCAATCCTTTCTCACCATCCCCAGCAAAAAAAATCAATGTTTCCCAAACAATCAGACCTGCCAGTATGAAAAAAACTCAAGGCATAAAACCCATGGAAAAAGAAGAAGATGAAGATATCAAACAACTTGCACATGCCCATTTGGAAATAGCACACAAATCCAAGAGAGCCAATGAAATATTGAATGACCAGGTAGAGGTATTTTGTCAGATGCATGAAAAAGAAGTCATGACCAAAGATCTCAGTAACCATGAAAATGGGCCAAGAATTTCTATATGCAGAAGAGGAGGAGAATAATGTAAAAGTACCAGATTTAAACTGACAGCCTTCCTAGTCAATCTTCTTCTTCTTCTTGATCATTGAATCAACTCTCTGACTGATTTTCTTATCTATCCAACTTTACTCTCATTTTACTAGTTATTTCACCTATCAAAAAAATTTCTCAATTATTTTTTTGCACTCATTGTACTATTTATTTCACCTATCCACCGGTTAAGTTTTTTTTTTGGTATCTGTGCCACAAGAGGACTTCTCCTTTAATTGTTTCAATCAAGTACATACCACAGATGTTCACTCTCCTTTCTACCTTTTTATTCAACATAAAAGGTTCTGTTTTCCTCATTCAAAATGGCAATAAACATCAATTGTTTGGTCCAAGACCCAGATTTGAGAAAAAAAATGAAAAAAAGCAAAAAATGGAAATTTTTCAATCTAAAAAAATAAAATTAAATTAAAAAACACATAAGCATAAAAAAAGACAATACAAGGTTAAATAAGCTAAACACAATAGTAAAAGCTTATTCCTCAACCTCATTACAGTCCTTTTGAGCCCAAAGGTGCTCAATCAAATCATTTTGAAGAATATAATGATCACTTGATGATCAAATCTTGGGCATCTGACTAAGAAAAAAGGAAAAATCCAGGGGTTGGTTTGGTTGATTTGCTCCCAAGTTGATGTTGCTGTTGTACACAATTGGCTCCATATCTAAGTCTTTCTCATCCTCCACAATCATGTTGTGGAGGATGATGCAGGTCTTCATTATTGCATTCAAATTGTCTTGGTTGCAACCATGGTATGGACGCTGGATGATTCAAAATATTGCTTGAAGGACTCCAAAGGCTTGTTTCACATCCTTTTGGAACACTTCTTTCATTTGAGCAAAGTGCTTTTGTTTTGGATCTTGTGGTTTCAAGATGGTCTTGAATAATGTGGCATGGGTTAAATCCCATTGGCAAGGTACTATCTCATATTTTATTTTCAACAACTGATCTTGAAGTTGCAACTTGGTGCAGTCCCGCAGAGAAGTTCATTTAAAAGGGGGGAAGAGTTTAGAACATTAATATTGTTGTGACTTCCAGGTAAGCCAAAGAAAGCATGCCAGGACCAGAGTTTTTGAGATGCCACTGCCTCAAGTATAATTGTTGGTTCCTTCTCTTTACCTTTATATTGCACATGCCAAGAATGGGGGCAATTTTTCCACACCAAGTGCATAAAGTCTAGTGATCCTAGCATTCCTGGGAAGCCTTTTTGTTCATATATTGCCAGGATTTGCTTAAGGTCCTATTGGTTAGGATATTGCATGTACTCTGATTTGAAAATTGCTATGATGGCATGACTGAACCAACAGAGGCACTCCCAAGATGTTGTTTCCAACATTCTGAGGTATTCATTGTTTGCATCAGCCAAGTTTCCTTAAGTGATCATGCAAATGGCTGATGTCACTTTTTGAAGTTAGGAAATTCTGAGTTTACTGGCGGCATTGGGCTTCTGGAAAAAGTAATTATTGTGTGCTTCAACAGAATCTAGAATCCTTAGAAATAGAGATTGTTGCATTTGAAACCATTGACAGAATATATGATTGGGGTATACTGGTTTTTCAGAGAAGTAATCTCTGAAAAGTTTTTGGAATCCTTGGTGATAGTTCCAATTGAGAGTTGCCAGATGATTCATGACTGATCCATGATTTTTATTTTCTTCAGTCCTCCTTTTTTTACATTTAACCAAGGTACCAGCGGAGGTGATTATCAAAAATTGGTATTTCATTTGTTGGTGGAGGAGAAGACTCTGGGAGTTGAGGATTTGTTGGACATTTTTGTTTTGGAGCATTGAAGATGATGAAATCTGGGGAGGATTGAAGGAGATGGGAATGATGAGAATGACCAGAAATGATGAAGAGAATGGGAAGAGCATTTGAAGAAAGAATTATATGAACAAACCTTTTAATCAAATAATGAAGGGAACAATGGGGAAGGTGATGGCAAGAACATTGGAAGAAACAAAGGGATGAAACAAACCTGATCCAAAAACCAAGAGCATAAAAGCGCAAGTGATTGGTTTTTCATGAGTGGAATCTCATTTACCTTTGGTTTTGTTGTGATTGTTATGTGTTAGTTCAAACTAGTCATGTAATGTCACAGATGGATATCACATACTTTGTGACACTTGTAAATAATATATATACCTTGCGTGCATTCAACCCTGAAATGAAGTATGGATTCTGGTTTCTAGTATTCTACAGGTTAAAAGCCAGCTCATCCCTCCAGTCACTCGTGTTTTGTTTACCGGCTCTCTTTTTTGGCAAAAAGGCTCAATATTCCTGGAACAATTTTATTCCCCAGCATGGCAGAGCAAGACCTGGAATACCTGGTACAACTTTGGACCACAAGAACAATTCTGGCAGCAATAACAAAAGCTTGACTACCCCATGTACCATGGAATCCAAAGTGATGCCAACTACCCTTATGGTGGAGACTACTGTTAAGGCAAGGTCCCTTTCCAACCCAATGGAATATGTATCTATGGTGGAAAAACTGAGGCCCAATGGCAGCAACATTGAAAAATCAATAGAGGGCATTAACACAATTGGCCTCATTGTTTTTTTTATTAGCAACTTTACTCACAACATTGGTAACCTAAGGTCTCTGAAAAAAAAAGCATCATATTTTGCCTTTTCTTTACCCTAACCATTGAAAAAAAACTGCCAACCCTCATCAAAAAAGAATTAACCGCCGCTGATGCTTTTGAAACAATCAAGAAGAACTTCCAACTTTCAACTCAAACCTGAAAAGTTGAATTATTGGACAAGCTGTTTTACAAACTGACCACAATTTAGGGTAGTATATCCTCCCATCTCAGCTGGATTTTGAATGTTTTCATCAAACTGGTTTGACTTGGTATGCCAGTCCCTGACAAGTGTGTCTTGCTTTTTATGCAAGTTCTCACCCTGCCCCCACCTGGATCCTCTTGGACCCAGATGCTCCAAAGCATTGGACCCCAACTTGATTGCCTCAACCAACCCACAACAGCCAACACTCAATCCATTTTGACTTCCTTCTATACCAAGATCATGTGTGGCAACTCCTCCAACAATCCCTAATTTGCTGCGGCGGTCAACCCCTTTTCATGGCCTACACTAGACCAAGGGTGCTGCCCCAACAACCAACCCAGGATTACAGCCACCCTGCCTCTGCTTGGTACTTGTGCATCCCACCACCAACCAACCATGGCTGACATCCAAGCAGCTCAAAATGTTCTGGCAAACAGTAACCAACCAATCCTGGCTGAGGTCCGTCAACATACTGGAGGATCCTGTGTCTACTGCTGTTTACCTGACCACTGGAGGGGGGACTGCCCTCAACTCCAAATCAACTCCCACCTTCCACCTCCGGGTGTGGCGGTCCCAAATTGAGAAGCACCCCACATCCGCAACCCACGTTTCCTGCCACCAGATCCGTTCAACACAGGCCTCTTCAATAGCATAACAAACCCTGACCAAGCGGTTACTGGTGAGGCCCCCCCTGAGCATCCTGTTGTGCAGTCAGTGGCGGCCCTGCATATGCAAGTATTTGAATCTGGGGCAACCTCAATGGTAAGTGGCCATTTTTCTTCATTCACCTTTTATGTCCCTTTACCTTCCCCCTTTCCTCTGGAACTGGTGGACCCTCACACCAAGATGCTTGCAATTGGTAGGGGAACAATAAGTCTGGCACTGAATCCATATGGGGACCGTGGGGCCCCCCTTCTGAATGAAGTCCTGTACTGCCCAAGAGTGCATGGAACCCTTGTGTCTTTGGGACATCTCATTGACACGGGCTATTTGCCATGGTTTCAAGGCTCCAATCTTGTTTTTTCCTCTCCCTCTGACTGACTGTTTGCTTGCTTTAATAATAGCACCTGGACTATTGTTTCAAATTCTCCTTCTTCTCATTCAGCTTCTCCTCCCTCCCCTACTATCTGTGTTGCTGCACTCCCCCCCCTTTCCTTGTCTCCCCTTCCTTTTGGTTCCCCCTCCTACTTCTACCATTGTTTGCTCAGACATGTCTTGGATCACATTGTGAAGAGCTACCTGAAGGCCCATTGTCCAGAATTTGACCCCAAATTTTGGAACCCTTTTGTGTTCTAGGCCTGTTGGACGGAAAAAATCAAATGGGGCCATGAGGCCCTCCCCAAAGCTATCCCAATTGACCACACTCTTGACCTCCTGGTAACAGATGTACTTGGCCCGCTCCCACCTGACATCACTGGCAACTGGTACCTCCTCACAATCTGCAACCATCACTCCACCTTCATATTTGTCCATGCTTTCAAGCTAGGCTCAAATGTCCCTAAAATACTCATGAAAATGGTCACTTACCTAAAAAACTGCCTTGGTAAATTGCTTATCCACATCCCATGCAAAAAAACAAAGGAGTATCATGCGGCAATGCTGTCCAACCAGCTGGAAAAGATTGGATTGAAAGTCTTATTCACTTGCCCTTACACCCCAGAACAGAACAGTGAGGCTGAGCGCGTAAATTGGACCTTAGGTGAAATGGCTTGGACCATGCTGTATTATTCATGTCTCCCTGACTTTTTCTGGATGTTTGCCTACTGGCACGCATGCTTCCTCCACAACTGCCTCCTGAACTCCTGATTTTCACAGGCATCCCCCTTGGAAACTCTTTATGGCACCTCTGATAAACCGGTCCCTCTTCACCCCTTTGGCTCCATTGCATTGGCTCACATCCCCAAATAACAATGGCTGAAACTGGATGATCATGCGGGAAAAATGATATTCCTTGGCTATCAGGACAACTGATGTGGTTTTTTACTGTGGAGTGTCCAACTAAATGCTCTCACCTACACTGACTTGGCCAAATTCCCCAATTCTGGACCTATGCCTTTTGTCCCAATCCCCACTACCATTGATGTTATTGACCCAACCCTGCAAGCCGTTGTGGTGTTTTCATATAGTCTCAAATTGGGAACTGTGCCGCAGTTGGTGCGCTCAGCATTTGGTAGGTCAGGCTCAGCACTTGGATGCACGCGGCCTCAGAAGTTGTTGAGATCCCGCTCCGCCCAAGCTTCCTGCGGGGGTGAGGATGCTCCAACTGAAGCACACTCCAAATCTGATTGTGCTAAGACTGAATGTGTTCCTTTAATTGATGAGGATCTCTTCTTTCTGATCCTCTTCACCTTCTTTGTTTGTTTTATTCTCTTTTCTTCTTCTTTCAGTTATTTCTTTCTGGTCTTCTTTCTATTCTTTTTTCTGCTTTTATCTCTGTCACTCTAAACACTCAACTCTGGCAACTCTCTCAAATGTCATCCCTTGACTCTAACTCATATCTCAATTCTTTCCTGGTAAGAAGAATTGCCGTTCTTTGCCTTTCTTGATCTCATTGCCTGGAGTAACCTGAAACCGGATCACTTCTGCTACCTACTCTCAGTCCTGAAACTACTCATCTTGCTCTGCCTGTCTAACCTCACCTGTTCATTCTATTTCCACTAGTTGTTGGTATTCTTCTCCTCTTGTCTTCCTTCCTTCTCATCTCCTCAAGCCTCTGCGTTGTTTCTAGCTTTGATCCTCAGTATGTTGGTTCTAGTCCTCTACTTCAAATCTGAAATCTCATCACGGTTAAAAGCCAAAAACCTCACCAAAGACTCAAAATCTCAATATGAAAAAACCAACAGGAACTACAGATTATTTTCATCAAGTCGCCTTGAAGGCCGCTGTAGATGCCATCCCCCTACTCAACAACAAGAACTACTCAATATGGCAATACAAGATGCTAATACTCTTTGACCTCAAAGATATCAAGGATGCCATTACGAGGAATGCTGGACAATTATCTGTCAAAAAGTACCAAGAAATAACAGCGGTCCTGCTCTCAAAGTTAGAAAGTACAACACATGCCAATGTAGTCATCTCAAACAATTTCAACTCATCAAAGCTACTCTGGGCTGAGATAATCCAACATTTTGCCTCATCAGAGACTTCTAACCGCGCCAGAATCTTCAACCATTTCCTTCACATCACCTTCCACAAACACACCATAGGAAGTTTTGTAATGGACACCAAGAAATCCCTCACCCAAATGAACAATGTGGGTATAGAACTGCCCAACAACATCCTTGCTTATCTAGTTCTCTTCAAATTCCCACCTGTCCTTGAAAATCTCAAGCAACAAATCATGCATGTGGAGAAGCTCATAACAATAGATGTAGTCTTCAACCACCTAGTTCAATACCATAAAAAACGTAAAGCTCAACAGAAGGTGTCCAAAACCGCTTCCAAAGTCTTGTTGGTAGCAACAAAGACACAAGGCAGCAAAAGATGATAGAAAGGTGAAGATGCAATTTTGAGAAGGGTACCATGAACCCAATGCCCCACACTCAGAATTCTCATGCTTCCATCTAAACCCTCAAATGGCCCCTAGCTGGTGGATCAAACAACAAAATGAATGGAAGAACAGAAAAAAGAAACAACAACCTACCATCAACTATCATGCAACCCTGACCCTCTGGATCAACGCAGACAACACTCCTAAAATCATTCTGGATTCTGGTGCAAACGTGCACTTTTTCAACCACCTCAAATACTTCTCAAACATAAAGACGCAAGAGGAACACAAAGTAGTCAAGAAAAGCAAACTCAAGGCTAACCTCAAAATCCTCAGAACCAGCACAGTTTGACTCAAATGGAAAAATTTGGTCATAACACTGGAAGGCTTTGTCTTTATTCCCAATATTTTGGTCAACCTCATCAGTCCTGGTCTCCTGGCTAAGAAAAGATGCTGCTTAACTCAAGACCAAGACAGATTCCTAGTCACCAAGGACGGGGAAACTGTCCTCAATGGATTGATATGTGACAACCTATTTGTAATTGAGAAGCCTTGGACAATAGGCTTAGACAATGTACTTAACCATATCAAGCAGTCTCCCCACAATTCTTCTAACTCTACCCAATCCCTTTCAGACATTAACAAAATGTACAGCCACGCTTTGAGCTCCACCCTTGGACCCATTCTAAAGGATCTTTTTCCAAAAGACAAATTCATGCAATTCCAATGCAAAGCTTTTTCCCAAAGCAAAATCACCCATTCCTCCTTCCCATCCATCTCTACTCCCACCAGTCAGCCTCTCAAACAAATCCACCTGTACCTAGTCAGACCCATTACCCCACAATCAAAAGCTGGCCATTGCTATATGTTTACTTTGGTCAACAATTACTCTGGCTATCTTGCAGCCTTTCCTCTTCACTCCAAGAATGAAACCCCGGAGACAATCATCAACATACTCAAAGTCAAATTCAAGAGGCTAAAGTACTATCCCTTGGAGATTTATTTGGACAAAGGCACAGAGTTCACCAATTTCACTCTCAAAGACTTTGCCAAGACAAAACAAATCAAACTTCTCACCTCCAAACCATATCACTCTCAACATAATGGCCGCGCCAAAAGAGAAAATTGAACCATTGTGGAATCAGCTCAAGCCACCTTCTCTTCCTCCCAACTACCAAAGAATTATTGGCATGTTGTCACAAGGAGTTGTTGCTTCATGCTCAACCAAATCCCTAGAGAAGTTAATTGCCTTTCTCCTTGGGAACTCATTTTTGGTAAGAAACTCCCTGCCAACTATCTGATACCTGTAGGGACTTCTCTGGTCTACCTGGCAAATAAACTCCAGAAAGGACAGAATTTTGACAAAAAGGGATATGAAGGAACATTAGTTGGTTTAAATCCTGCCTTTCATTCTTACTTAGTCCTTAACTCACTTGGTTCTATTCTTGAAACAAAACACGTCACCTTCCTTAAGACTCATATGACCAATTTCCCCATGCTGGAATCCCCTATGATGGACATCTTCTCATCAAATCATCAAGATAGAAATGAATCTGACTTCTCCTCAACCAACAAGCAATTTGTGGCCAGGGACCACAATAGCAACTCACCAGAATCCAAATCAAATTGCAACAATTCCGCTTCTCTCAATCCAGATTCTTCAGTCTCTTCCCAACCAGAACCTACTCAAAGCCACTCTCCAATACCAACTAATCAGGGAACTCACCAACAACCTAAAAAAGAAACCAGAAAACCTCAATGCTACAGGTTCCATCACTATTACAAACCCCCATCCTGTAAGGCCACACAAAAATCCCCCAAACAGCCCAAATGGAATAAAGCTTCCAAGGAAGAACTAGATTTGATTGAATTGCAAGAAGTATGGGAGGAGTACTACGGAACTCCCAATAACATCCCAAACACAACATGGGTATTCAAAGTAAAAGAAAACTGCCATGGGGAACCGGTGAAGTACAAGGCTAGGCTATGTGTTCAAGGGTTTGATCAAGTCTTTGGGGTTGACTATGACAAAACCTGGGCACCTACTGGCAAACTTGGCTCTCTCTGCATTGCTCTCTTATACATTCCAAAAGAAAAAATGATCTTCACGCAGTTTGATTTCAACGGTGCATTTCTCCATGCCCCTCTGAATGAAACTGTTATCATCAAAACTCCAGAAGTCTTGCACAGAAGTTCTCCATATATCAAATTGAAGAAGTCTTTCTACAGCCTCAAACAATCACCAAAATATTGGTACAAAAAACTTACCCTCTGGATTAAATCCCAAGGTGTTCAAGAATCCACCAGAAACCCCTGCCTATACATCAACCCTAACTCAAAGGACATCGTTTACTTCCATGTGGACAACCTTATCCATGTTGGAAGGGACAAAACCTTCTCATCAAATTTTCTAAAAAGGTTCAAAAATTCCTCCTGTCACTCCCCAAACATCATCCTTGGCATGCTGATGGATGTGAAAGACGGTCAGATTCTCCTCAGCAAACCAAATCATATGGATTGCGGCTTGGATGAAGTTGGTATCTCAGATTGTAGAGACACTAACTCACCACTCACTCAGAATCTTCACCTTGAACCCGCAACCAATGAAGACCACGCAGAGTTTGCTCAACTCAACATCAACTTCTGATCCATCACCGGATTGCTCAATCACCTTGCTCAATATACTTACCCAGACATTGCTTTTGCCTTCTCAAATCAGGCAAGTTTCAATTTCAAGCCTGGTATGAGCCACTGGAGAGAAGCACGCAAGGTCTGGAAGTACCTCAAGAAAACCAGAGATTACAAACTCATTCTTAATTATAATCCCCAAGAAAAAATCATTTCTGGCTATAGCAACGCCACATGGGGCAACAACCCAGCCTCTAGGAGATCTGAGACGGGCTTCATTGTGTTCCACTATGGTATTCCCATTTTCTGGAACTCCTCTAGGCAGCAAAATGTCACCTACTCTTCTACTGAATCAGAGCACAATGCTATTCTTGAGTGCTCCCTTGAACTCAAATGGATCACTCACTTGGTGAGCAAAATTTATGAATCTTCCAGGGCCAAGCAAATCATATTCATTGACAACAAGGGGCTGGACAACAAGATCAAACAATTTGGTTTGCATTCTAAATCCCAACACATTGACATCAAGACCAAGGGCTTATGAGAAGACTAAAAAAATTCCAAATTCAACCTAACCCTGATCTCCACAGACCTAATGATTGAGGGCTCTCTGACTAAGGCCTCTAGCTGAAACTCTCTGCTTCTTCTTCAAAATTCCATCTTTTTCCCATGTGAAACAAAACCAAACTCTTCTTGCCGTCTAACCAGTCATGAGGGGTTTTGAGATCCCGCTCCACCCAAGCTTCCTGCAGGCGTTAGGATGCTCCAACTGAAGCACACTCTAAATCTGATTTTGCTAAGACTGAATGTGTTCCTTGTGATGCGGATCTCTTCTTTCTGAGCCTCTTCACCTTCTTTGTTTCTTTTATTCTCTTTTCTTCTTCTTTCAGTTATTTCTTTCTGGTCTTCTTTCTATTCTTTTTTCTGCTCTAAGACTTGCCGTTCTTTGCCGTTCTTGATCTCATTTCCTGGAGTAAACTGACACCGGATCACTTCTGCTACCTACTCCCAGTCATGAAACTCCTCATCTTTCTCTGCCTGTCTAACCTCACCTGTTCATTCTATTTCCACTAGTTGTTGGTATTCTTCTCCTCCTCTTGTCTTCCTTCCTTCTCATCTCCTTGAGCCTCTGCGTTGTTTCTAACTTTGATCCTCAGTCTGTTGGTTCTAGTCCTCTACTTCAAATCTGAAATCTCATCAGAAGTGGTTGCTGAGGGCTCAGCAGCAGACACAGCGGGCTCAGCAGTAGGCACCGCAGGGCTTGGCATACTGGGCATGGGTTGAGATTAATTGGATGTGGTGGGCCGCGGCCCGCTTGGAAATTATGGACCCAAGAATGGAGCTGGCCCAACCAGGATTGCGGGCAGCTAGTTTATGGAGGTGAGGCAGGGTGCGCACAAGCGCAGGAAATCACGCGGCATACAAGGCAGATATGGACAAGCGGTGGGCTCCAAGTAGGGGGTGGCGGAGGGCCGCATGATGAGAAGGACAAACTGGATGTAAGTAATGGTAAGTGGGGAGGGAATGAGTTAGGGTTAGGATAGGGTTCTGGGCTTAGGGTTTCTTTTACATTTGTTGTTGGGCTTCTATTGCGCTTTTACTTAGGTTAGGGTTGAGAGGGTGGGCATGAAGTCCGCGCTCTCAACCCCAGCTCTTGATTGGATCTTATCTTATCTTATCATTGGATCTGGGGACAAGGAAAGGAAGAGGAAGGGAAGGAATTCATAATATTTTTTTACTCTCTTTCCCTCTCTCTCTTAACAACAAAGGAGAATCCTTAACCTTAAAGATGCTAAGATAATTTCCTTCCAAACTCAAGGACAAATAGGGGAGTATCTCTCTCTTACTTTCCACATCTGGGGGTCTGGCCGGGAACCTCTTCTTTTGTCTCAAGTCTCTTGAAGGTAATAAAGATGCTACCAGCAGTTGCTTCTCCTTCTTCTTCTTCCTCCCGCTATCTCCTTGTTGACCCAAAGGATTACCCTCACATTCAATTCAACACCACGGATGTGGAGCAATTCATCTCACAATATGAAGTGATTACGGACTCCAAAGGCACATTGGATTCCAAAAAGGCACGCCATGTCTTCCTGATCATCATGGAAGCAGAAGAGCTTTGGGACGTGGAAGATATGGAAGTCTACTAGAACCTGGATTGTGCAAAGCTGAAGGGGGACATGTTGGCAAGATGGGGGAAGCGCAAGCCTTGTTTCCGGGAAGGAAATTTTAAACAATCCATGGCGGAGGCAGGAACATGCGTTGGGGTCCAGTTGCAAGCAGAATTGGATCAAAAGGCAGGCGCGCACAGCGGGTTCCGGTTGCAAGCAGGATTGGATTACGCAGAATCACATTACAAGGCAGCATGTGCTCCGGCCACACTGCTGGCAAGCATCCCTTGGGTTAGTGAACTTGCAGAGTTGGAAAGGCACCTTGAGATCTATTGGAAGGGTCTTGAGCTCCCTAGCGCTCCCGCGCCCCGGGTGTGCATTTATGGTGACAATAGCAGCTATTGGCAATTGGGACAGGAGAAACAGACAATGGATTCAATTGCGGGATTGGTTTCCCCAGCAGAGACAGGATACGTGTTGGGGAAGCGGGTCTTGGGGGAGTTGGATGAGCCACTGGCTATGAAACAAGCAAGTACAAGGGAACAGGAAGCAGATATTGCGTGTGGCTTGGGAACCAATGGGTGACAGGCAAGTCTTGCAGAGAAGGGCATGTGAGCAGATATTGCGTGCAGCTTGGGAAACAATGAACAGCGGATAGGTCTTGCGGAGAGGATAGGAGCGGGCCAGGTGTTGGAGGATTGCAACTGGAGTTGGACCCCTTTGAAGGCAGGGAGGATGGATGCGGAATGGAAGGACGGAGAGCGCAGGGAATGTGGAATGGGTGGGCCAACGGCAGGCCCGTTGCCATCATGACTAGGGGAGATTTTGGCATTGGTGCAAAGGACATGTGCAGGGGGGCTTCAGGTGTGGAATAGGAAGGGACTGGGCTTCAGCAGAATAACTGGTGAGAAGGAAGTTGGGGTTGCAAGGGCTTTGGCAATGGAAGGCGCACCTGGACGGAAGGTTGGGAAAACAGCCAGTGGACACAACTTGCATGGGATTGGATGAGGCCGCGCGTTGCTTTCTCTCCTGGCGGAGAAGAAGGTTGCCAACCACTGGGGACAGCTGCCAAGTTGGGTGGGGGCACAAGGAAAGAAAGGGAAGCCTGATTTGGTGAGGGGGTGCTCTAGCTGGTTCACAGACAGAACAACTAGACACCCCAGAATGTTTGGTTTCTTATTTATTTGATTTGATTGGGTTCTTGGATTGGTACTGGCTTTGGGTTGTAAATTGCAGGTATGCGGGTGCAGTGCAATTCCGGGTCTGTATATGCAATGACAAGCCCTGTGGAGGAAACAAAAGGTGGAGCAGAAAGAGGGACGAGGAAGCAGGACAAGGCGTGCTGCAAGAAAAAAAAACTTTCTTTCCTTTTCTTTTACTTTTCCTCTTGTTCTCTGGGTATGTTTCTCTGTTTCTTTTTTTTCTATGGATGGTTGTATGGGCGTAAGGGGATGGAAGTATGGTTGGGGTACTGCGGGAAAAGCTTGACTTGGTGAGGGGTTGCCCTAGCCTGTTCACAGCCGGAATAGCTAGGCACCCCAGAGTGCTTGTTTTCCTTATTATCTCTCTCTCTCAGATGGTTGTGCGGGTGCGCTGGCGGCTTGTTTGTTTATCTTTTGTAGAAAGGGTACAGGGAACTGTGTGGCAGTTTTTCTGGGGTGGTCCAGGCGCTCCTTTCCGGAAACGTTGACAATATGGGGCACGGATCACGGGAATTTTCCTCTCAGGCTTGCATGCAGATGCGGAGCTAGTTGTTCTTCCCACTCCAACTCAGACTAAAGGTTGCTTGCGGGGCTCACACGCAGGCGGGCGCGGATTTCAGACTCAATCTCACTCGCACTTCAGGCCCAAGGCCGCTCACTCAACTAATTATAGCGCGCCAAAAGTCTATTTCTTTGGGAAGTACAGAAAGGTGCCAGAAAATACAAAGGAAGAGAAGAAGGGAAAAGGGGGAGGGGGCTATCCACCTAAATTAGGTCCATAACCTCCACCATTTCCAACTGCACTGCGTCCACAATTCCTTGGAAGGCCACCAAGAGTTTGCATTGGGATTTGGCTCCATGAGCGCCTGGAGCCAAAAGGAACCACCAGAGGAGATTGTCTGACTTGGCCGCAAGGTCCTCAAAGCGTGCCTCCCTTAGCACCAGACCAGTAGGGATGTCCAGGATCTACGGAGTAGCCGCGCAAGGTGGAGCTGGGGAGAAAGAGATGATGACCAGTTCCAGGGATGCCGGAGTTGACACGCGTCCTGCGGGCTCTGGTGATGACTGTGTGGCTGGTGACGGTGATGCTGCTGGAGGTGCCAGAGGAGGGGGAGGAGGACCAGGAGTTGGGCTGGGGGCCAGAGGCGGAGCCAGGCGCCATCCAAAGAGTTCCTTGACTTGTGGGTTGGTTGTGCCTTGATTGACATGGACTTGGTTGGCCCAGAAGCGGAGAGCCGCTTGCCAGTCCGCAGGGTTTGCAAAATCCTCCTTACGCGGCAGTCCGGGACAGCGGAATGGAGAGGCCAAGTTGTGGCTTTTGGCCAAGGTTGGCGGAGGCAGAGCGCGGGGACAATGGGATGAAGGAGATTCAGGAGGGGTCCATGATTGCTCCAAAATTGACTCATTGCTGGAGACCACAAACAAGCCGTGGCAAGCCCTCTTGCGTGGGCAAGCCGGATCAGGTCCGGGACAAGCTGGTGGCATGGTGTTGCCAAGCAAGTAACATTGATGACCAGCGCAGCAGGACAAGCATGCGCAACAGCTGGAGAGGAGGGTGCAGGGCAACCCGTTCTTGGCACAGAAAGTGCACGGCAGAACCATGATAGGAGAAGGTGTAGTAGGGGAGGGGAGTGACCTTGGTAGTGGGTGCAATGATGGTTGAGGTAGCAATTGAAAGACCTCTGGGGACAGAACTCAGGTTGGGGGGGATGTGGTGTTGTTATATAGTCTCAAATTGGGAACCGCCCCACGGTTGGCGTGCAGCATTTGGTAGGTCAGGCTCAGCACTCCAATGCGCACAGTCTCAGCAGTGGCTGCTGAGGGCTCAGCAGTAGGCACTGCGGGGCTTGGCATACTGGGCATGGGTTGGGCTTGATTGTATGTGGTGGGCTGCAGCTTGCTTGGACATTACAGACCCAAGAATGGAGCTGGCCCAACCAGGTTTGCGGGCAGCTAGTTTGGGGAGGTAGGGCGGGGCAGGAAATCACATGGCGCGCAAGGCGGATACGGACAAGTGGGGGGCTCCAAGTAGGGCCCGGTGGAGGACCATGTCATGAGAAGGACAAACTGGATGTAAGTAACGGTAAGCGGTGTGGTGTCGTATTTATAACCCCGGATCAAGAGCTGCATCGCGGGCTGCGCGCTCAGCAGTTGGGTAGGTCGGGCTCAGCATCTGGTGTGCGCGTGGTCTCAGCAGTGCCTGCTGCGGGCTCAGCAGCAGTCGCGGCGGGCTCAGCAGTAGGGGCTGCGGGGCTCAGCACCAGGTATGGGTCGGGCCTACCTCAGGTGGCGCCGGACTGCGACCCACCCGGAAGAAGCGGACCAAGTGATGGAGCCGGCCCAACCAAGCTTGCGGGTGGCTAGTCCGGAAGGCGAGGGCGGGGCGATCATGGGCTATACGCGCTGGGGAGGCCCGCGCAGGCATAAGCGTGGGCCGACCCGCGGATTGCGGGATTTGCAGACGGCACGGACGGAAACACGGGGGGCTCCGAGTAGGGCGCGGCGGAGGGCCGCGCCATGAGAAGGACAAACCGGGCTACGTTAATACCAAAGGGCGCGGGTGATGGCAAGGGATGGAGGGATAGGGTTGGGCTAGGGTTCTGCGGCTTAGGGTTGTATTTCATCACTCGTTCTTGTTGTTTGTGGTTGTACTTAGGCTAGGGTTGAGGGGGGGACTTAAGACCTCACCCTCAACTCCGGGTTGGGGAGGATCATCATCTTACGGATTGGGGAAGGAATGAATTTCATCATATCATCACTCTCTTTTCTTAAAAACTCATTGCGCCCAATCATCTTACAGATGCTAGACCAATAATTTCCGGAACTCAGGACAACTTGTGAAGGTAACTCTTCTTAAGTTTCCACAGCGGGCAGGGAATGGGTTAGGATTAGGCTAGGGTTCTGGGCTTAGGGTTTCTTTTACATTTGTTGTTGGGCTTCTATTGCGCTTGTACTTAGGTTAGGGTTGAGAGGGTGGGCATAAAGTCCGTGCTCTCAACCCCAGCTCTTGATTGGATCTTATCTTATCTTATCATTGGATCTGGGGACAAGGAAAGGAAGAGGAAGGGAAGGAATTCATCATCTTTTTTTACTCTCTTTCCCTCTCTCTCTTAACAACAAAGGAGCATCCTTAACCTTACAGACGCTGAGATCATTGCCTTCCAAACTCAAGGACAAATAGGGGAGTAGCTCTCCCTTACTTTCCACACCGTTGAGCTGCATCTGGGAGAGTTTCTGAGCAATTAAATTTGTGCCATGCAAGATAGTCAACTTTACGCCCTCCTTACAGTTTCTGATCTCACCATACCTGTCTTGATTGACCAGGCCCTTTCACCAACGCACCGGGCGGTCTGGCCAACCCCTCCGGAGAACACAGTCAACCAGCTGTTCAACATGGGTGTATGGGAACCAGTGGAACGCAAGCTTGGGATGAAGGTCATTGGGGAAAAACATGTTTTCAGCCTCAAGCGGCAAGCGGATGGGTCCATCAACACCCCAAAGGGGCAATATGGTGCAAAGGGCTTCTGCCAAAGATTTGGAGTTGACTGTTACAAAATGTTTGCACCAATGGCCTCTCTTAACTCTCTATGGCTCCTGCTTGCGTTGGCTATTTCCAATAAATGGCACATCCACAGCTTTGATGTATCCGCGGCCTACCTCCACTCACCAATCCATGAAACTGTGTATGTTGAGCCTCCAACCCACATTTGCCTGGAGCTCCAAGGCATGGTGATGCTGTTGAAGAAATTGCTCTATGGGACTTGTCAGGCTGCAAGGCGCTGGTGGTTGTTCTTCCGGGACATCTTGAAAGATCTTGGTTTTGATGGCAGGTCTATTGAACAAATAGTTTATTTGTACCGGAATGGTGATAAAGTGGTGGCTGTTTGGTTGCACGTTGACAATGGTTTAGTGGTGGGGAATTATGAAGAGACACTACATTCCTTACAGGACCTCATGGCTGCAAAGGTGAAATTGAAATGGGCAGAATGGTGCAACCAAATTGTTGGGATACAGTTAATGCAAATTGGCAACTCCTTGGCCCTGGACCAATGTTTTTTGGCGGAGAAAATTGTGGAGAAATGGTCTTGTATGCACCCTAAGCTACTATTGGCAAATACAACCCTACCCAATACCATCCTCCTTACAAATGACACTTCAGATGGTATTGACGTTGAGGTTTTTAAGAGCTTTGTTGGTTTGATAAACTACTTGGCCCTTGGCATCTGGCCCAACATCTCCTTTGCTGTAAGCTACCTATTGTGGTTCAGCAAACTCCCAGACGCTTCTCACTGGTTGGCCCTCAAACATCTCATCTACTACATTTCTGGTACCACATGCAAGCAGTTGCTATTCAAGCCCAATGACACTGGCCTCCAATTATGGGCTGACACCAACTGGGGAGGCAAGTTCCATTGATCAACCTCCGGTTTCTTGGTTCTCCTCAACAGGTGCCCAATCTCATGGGTGTCTAAACTTCAAAAAACGGCTGCAACCTCAACTTGTAATGCTGAATTCATCTCACAGGGTATGGCGGTGGAATTTTTTGTTTCTCTTCATTCAATGGTTTTGGACCTTGGTCTCCCTTTTAAATCCTCCTTATACTGTGATAACCGCGGGGAGTCCTGGTTGCAAACAACAATGGCTTGCGTACAAGAATGAGGCATATAGCGCGCAATTTTTTCTTTGTTAATGATGTAATTTGGGAATTGGGCATAGACCTAAGGTGGATAGAAACAACTGGCCAACTGGCGGATATCATGACAAAAAGGTTAGGCGCGCATAAACAATCTCTTTTTTGTAAACGTTTTTTCTTGGATGCCTAGTTTGTGGGGGGATGTTGTGATTGTTATGCGTTAGGTCAAACTAGTCATGTCATGTCACAGACGGATATCACATACTTTGTGACACTTGTAAATACTGTATATACCTTGCGCGCGGTCAACCCTGAGATGAAGTATGGATTCTGGTCTCTAGTATTCTACAGGTTTTACCGACGCTGCTGGATGGTGCAGCAATTTGGGTCGCTAAACGCAGCAGATGCGTCGGTAAACTTAATAAGCGCCTTTTACCGACGCTGCTGGAGATGCTCTTACTTTATGCAAAATCGATCCATATCCTGGCCTCTGGCGGTATTCTGTCGCGTGGTGGTGGACCCGATGCCAGCGAGCTTCACTCTTCCCTCAACATGGCAGCAAGGACGGTCTCAGCACTTCGTCAGAAATTTCCATTCATCGCACCCGAGGTTAGTGCCGAGTCGCTAGCCACCCCGATCGGCTAATCTGAAACATGCTCCTCGGCTTGATATTACGACTCATACTGAAACTGTTTTCCACGCTCAAAGGCTACTGTCGACCATCTTATCATAGGTGGTGGAGTTGTTGGGCTCGCCATTGCCCGGGAGTTGATCAGAAAGCTCAAAAGCAAATCGACGTTCCTAGTCGAACGGTCAGTCCAACCGAAGTCTGACGGATTGTTCTGTTTAGCTGAGCTGTAAGATCAATTCTCAATTCTGATTATCTCTTTGGTCTTGGTTCGCTTGGTATGTAGTCACCCCCAACCTGGCCAAGAAACCAGGTAAGTATTCCACTCGATCTTATACTTGATGGTTTGATTGGATTGAGGGATTAGAACCGTCCACCAATCTCTGTTATTTAACCGCCAATTCGATTTCGCCATCATTCTTTTCTCTCGGATAGCTCCAGAAATAGCGAAGTCATCCACGCCGTGGGTCGTTTCTACACTCCAGGAAGATACGCAGACCGTTATTTTTACAGCAACCCACCCTGTCTGTTGACCTATACTTGACCTCCTCAGGGAATCTATTATCCCGAAGACTCTTTGAAGACTGCGCTATGTCTCCGGGGGCGCAGGTTGTTATATGACTACTGCCGAAACAACCAAATCCCCCATCGAATAATCGGAAAACTAATTATCTCACAATCAACTGTTGAGACCGAATATCTTCAACAATTACACAGAAAATGTCAAACTTTCAATCAGAACTCTGATCTCAGAGGCGCGGTCTTGTTCGGTCAAGTATCAGACCGAGAGCTGGACGTGGTCCCGCTGTCAATTTTGGACCGAAACAAGACTCTTGAGTTAGAGCCCAACCTTAGTCACGACGTCTGCTGCAGCTTATTCAGCCCTGAAACAGGAATTTTGGATTCCCACTCGTTCATCTCATCCCTGGAAAATTTCATCCATGACAGCGAGAACGGAGAGGTGGTTTATGGCTCGAGGGTTGTTCGGATCGACAAATCTGCCACCAACGACGGCTGGGTTGTCCAAACTGTTATGAGCTCAGGAGGGACTGATGAGGCGGGGGAGCGAAATAGTGTTTTGGCTAGGTGTGTGGTGAATTGCGCCGGACTAAAGTGAGTCCCTCAGCTCTGTAGATCTCAAGTAGAGACAAACCTTGACGATTTGGGTTACCTACCGTCAAAGTGCGCATAACATATATAACCAGATTTTGCATCCACACTCGCGTCGTCTCCAACTAAGTTTTTGTAAGGGGAGCTACTACTCGTATACTTCTCATGAGGGAGTAGAATCAGTCAGACATTTAATTTATCCAACACCCGTGCAAAGACGCGGTCAGAAAGCTTTTGTGGGATTAGGAACCCACCTTACTATGGATATGAATCAAAGAATTAAATTTGGTCCGGATGTTGAATGGCTAACCACCGAAACTGATGATATCAGCGCGATGAAAAAACAACCGGTGAGAGCAAGTGACCCGGGAGAAAAAGATGCGTATGAAGAAGTCTTAGACTTTTGGCAAAAACACTTGATGCCGAATGAGGAAAGGCTTGAAATGACTCATCGTTCAGTAAAGAAATATCTGCCTGGAGTTCATATGGATCATTTTTCACCCGATTGTTAAGTTGTTGTTTTTTTCACCTTTTGGCTCCATTTCTCTTTTCATGTCCGGGCGCTGACTATCAAGTTGAGCAATCGCGGTGTTTCTATCTTTTTAATAAAATAGACTCAGGAATTAGACCGAAGTTATTGTCACCCAATCCAGTTCAAAACGCCGCGAACTTTGAGATTTTGAAACAACATGACAAAGACCGGCCCGATAAATTGCTCAGCGACTTTTACATCCGACAAACCGATCATGGGTTCATTAATTTATTCGGAATTGAATCTCCTGGGCTAAGTTCTTCCTTATCAATCGCCGAACTTGTGAGAAACTTAGTCAAGCTCGATTTCTGGGGCTTGAAATCTAAAAATCAACTCGGGACGCATGAAACGACTAGTGCAGTTGGGAATCTGGATGACTGGGCCTGATAATTTGGCCCATGTTACATTCTTTGCTCTCCAAAATAAACTTTCGCAAACATGAACCAATCTCGTTCTTTTGATTAGTTGTAATATTTAAAGCACAACCGTCGCCCCAGTTGGAGTCGGAGGCGGAACTGAGAGTAGTTCTTCATTCGGGCTGAGTGCCTTCGACTTGAATCTAAAGGCGGAAATCGCTATCATGTTTCCCGTTACATACGCGTGCATTACTGAAGACAAAGTCATTTCCTCGGATGATTTTGAAGCGAGACGTTTCTTAAAAAGCGTCCCACAATTTTTGATGTTTTCCTGGAATGCGGGGCCTGATGACTCGTTCAATCCATACGGGGGCATACTTTGCAGCAAAGCGCGGTGAACGCGTTGAACTAAGGTGTTGCTGGCTTGAGGCCAAACACAGTATACGTTGATTCATGCAAAATATTGATCACAACGTTATCTTCAGGATGAGCAAGAAACTTGCACTCACATCGCGACGATACTTTTTGAAGCTGGAGCTTCCCACCGAATTTGTTCATTTTAACCAGCATAGACGAACAGCGAGCTCATTCCAGCACACAAGTGGAGTTTCATGGCTAAGTGCATGAACTATGACTTGCGACATGCATCAGGATACAAAAAAATGAAGAAGGGTAGTGATGAAATTGAATTTGAGAAGCTTAATCAATGGTAGCATGTGTAGATACAATGGTAGTAAATTATCAGAGGACAAGAAAGTTGCAAGAAACAAAAGAATAGAAAGCTAACAGAGATAGAAGGGAAAATACGACCAAACGTTAGAAGACAAGATGGCACATAAAACTGTTCTGTGGAGAAATTAGGAAACGGACCTATTCCGATAGAAAAATGGATGGGAACACAAGAAGCAGGCCAATTTGCACTTTTTAGAAATTACCTCCAGTTGAGGAAAGAAGTTGTTCAAAAAGAGTCGGTGAGATTATTAATGTATATATCCTCAGATGTCCAAGTAATCCATCGAATGGGGGTTATTTGAATCTCGCTTGGACAGCCTGGCATATTCCTATTAAGTTGTGCGTAGAAACCAGGCAAGAGACAAAAAACGTCAAATCGATCGGAGACCTTTCAAAGGTGATTATCATGACATGCTGTGCGCTCGGGGAACAATGCAAATCTAGGTAGAGGCAAAGATGGAAGAAAACTGACCAAAAGTAATAGATACATATATGCTTGCATATCAGTGAACCTCCAAAATTCTTTGGCCCAGTCCTGACCAGCCTGTCCGATTTTCTTACCAATTTCATCATGCCCATTCAAACCATTCGGGTCACCTGCGAAAAAAGCCATACTGCATTGGCCGATCTCGATACGAATGAGTCTTAGTCAATGGCGCGAATCTTCTGGAAATTGGCGGGTGGGCCTAGTGAATAAGGGTCTGTGATAGCCTACATATCATACAAATCTTGGTAGTCTACCTTTACTGGTATGTAACTAGAACAGTTCATCCGATAATCCGACGCAAAAGGGAAAAAGTTGGACGGCAAAAGGGTGAGCATGAGCCGAATCGTAGTCATTTTGATCCCGATGGAAATGACTTACTGATACCAAGGCTGAATTCGGTCAGCATACCTGATCACGCCAACAGAAATTGAGATCGGTCTTTGGTTAATTGATTTTTAATTTTCGCGAGGTCTTTGAAAGTTATCGAAAACCACTTCATGACTTACCACTCAGGGAAGATGGTACTAACCCCAGAAAAGATAAAAAAACATAGTAATTAATTTAACAAATTGTCATCCAGGGAAAAGTCGCACATGTCACATAGCTTCACAACAGATAAAGATATACGTAAATCCATGCTTCGGACAGTAGCAGCTCACCTTTTTAGGATAGCGCTTTTGGTTGACATCAGTCTATGAAACCTACCGCTCCATCCGTTGCCATCAACGTCGAAGATGTACCTGTTAATTTTAGGTAATCTTAGTATGAAGCTGTATTATTCGACTACCAGAGTAGCGTAGGGATTGATATCTCACTTGTAGCTGTTGGTTTTGGTAGAATCAGCAAATGGTTCGAAAGCGTAAATCTTGCTGAGAACATCGCAGGTTTCGTCGTCCTAAAAGAAAGCGAGTGATACAGAAATGCCAGTCCGTTTTTGTTTTACAGAAAATAAAGAAAAGCAAAAAAAAAAAGAAATCATGTCAATGGATCCATTTTGAGTTTTGTAATTTTTCAATCATAGACCAAATCATCTTCACATCACATTGGACTGGAGCACCAGTAAAGGCAATATCAAAGTACTTCGGATTCAAAAATTTCGTATCGGCCAAGAAATGAGCCAAATTATCCCCTGAATCAGTCGTTCGGACAGAAACGTTGCCTCTTGATTGGTTCGAAACTATTATGAGATCAAAACAAGTTTAACCCGGTTAGTTTTAAGCACTCAGAAAAAAAAGAATGCGACCTTAGAAATTGAGCTGAAGGTGATCTTACACATCACTAATCTGGTTCGTTGACTCTGTCTCCAATTATTATTGATTGAAAAAACTGAACCGGTGTTACTCCCCCTCCAAAATAATTTGGCTTCCTTTGCTTCCCAACTCGGGTCCGGACCGGTCTCTTGAAAATATTGGTCAGGTGGTGTCAGAAGCAGTTCCGCGAACCCATGGGGTTTAGTGAAACTTCCAAGGGGGAAAAACTGATGGACTTGAGGGCGAGTTCTGGAAAAATATGAATAAATGCCTCAAAATTAGCTAGATTTACTTCGCACCTTTATATCAAAAAAGAAAAACTCGGAGATGTTTTACCCAGTCAAGAAACCATTCTGCTCGAGAAGATTTGGGTGATCACAAAAGCTTGAGGCGCCTACAGGGTCATGAATGTAACTCTGGGTGAATCCGTCCCCGTAAGATTTCTGAAGACCATCAAGTTGTAGACGCAATTCAGAATCGACTGGGCAAGTACTAGCCCAACCGTAAACGCCAGGCTCAGCCTTAGGATCTTGCAAGTCTGCATCGCTCAAGACTGTTTTTATGCGCGTAATACCAAAAGAAATATCGCGGGTAAGTGCGCCACTTGAAGTAGTAGTGAGGGTTAAGCTGATATCGACCGACAAGTTCCATTCCGTGCTGCTTGGAGATGATGCTCATAATTTTTCGCAGTTACTGACACGGCTAAAATAGTTGTACCAAGTTCCGAGGGAAGAAAAAAAAGGGAGGCAGAGAAGGCCAGGGTTAGCGAATTTCATGCATGTGACCACATGAAAATTGGGGGGATTCATCCCAAACCTGGTAAGTCTTCACCGTAAACTGGAAAATCTAAATTCGGTAATAGATGAGCTATATCCTTTAGCAGGCGACTTATCTCCTTGCCCCGTGGACCATACTTAGCGTGTTGACCGGATAAACTCAACTGTCCCTGTCTGATTGACACGACGAAAATTCCCTAGTAGATGACAGGTCATAGAGACAAGTAGTCTCTCAGAATTGTGGTTGTGTGGAAAACCTGAATGCGGACAACCAGCGAGCTCAACTCACCTGTGCCCACTTTGTTTTCTGGCTGATCAAAGCCTCAGCGCGTTGTCGAAATACATGTGGAGGTAGCGCGAAGAAGGGTTCAATCGATCTCTGGAGAGTATCGTACTCATCCAGTAGTTTCACATTATTTTCTGATGCCCAGCTCCACCAATTATCATAACCCATTGGTGGATTGCGCTGATTTCGTCGGCGGTACTCAGCCACGGCTGCGGGAAAATCTGAGGATTGAGATCGCAGCTTCAAGTTCCAAGCTTGAGTCGCATTGTTGAGTAAAGAAATAATCGGATGAGTGATTGGCGTGGTTGTACAGTTCAGGTCTCTGTATATATTATCATCAAAGTAAAGTAATCCATCTTGAGAATGATGGACTTGAACAAGATCCGGAACGCAAGAAGTACTTGATTTAATTGTTCGAAGAAGATTCCAGATGGGATGGAGTGAACTCGAACCAAATGTCGCCGGAAGCCGGGGTACTGCGAAGTAAATGATCGTATAGCAGAAAGCCGCAACACCGAGACTGGTGACGACAAGGCGCCTTGATCGACGAGCCGATACCCGATGCATTTTCAGTCACCAAACTGGGAGCGACTTGCCAGCCGTCTTCGATTTCACCGGGAGAAAATAGATTGGGATGCTCTGTTTCACTCAGAAATAATAACTTGAAGATTCGACTTCGGGGGCAAGGGTCAACTCCGTTGGATAGAGGCAACTTTAGTCGAGAAGAATGCGGAACATTGGGCCTAGATGAATAGTCAGGGTATCAAATAAAGGAAATCGGGAGCTGGAGATTTGATGGTATGGATGGATAGGCAAGCAGGCTTATTACCTAGAACTACCTCGCCCAACCTATAAAACACCACAGGTGCCAACGTACAGTACAGATACATACATCATACATTGTCACAGAGGGTAAGGGCCAAGGGGTTGTCCGTAAACCCAACACTAATAACTTGGACGCCGATGGGCAACGGAATAGGCACATCTTCGAACCAGCCAAATCCATCGATCTTTCCTCGGTTCACCCGTCGAGCTGGAATGAATGCGTGTAGCACTAGCTTGGATTACGGCTGGCCTTCTATTTTCAACTTGCTCTTTGGTTGCGATCGATATCCTCCAACTAGTCCCTTCCACCTCTTTTACATACCAGAGTTGCAAGTTTTCCAAAGACTTGGGAGAGCGGTGCATCCCGCAGAACTTGGAATTACATGAATTTAGATTAGGACGGTGCTGAACGAGGCACCCCACCCAAACCAAGCAGAAAAAGTCAGCTTGGTATTTCAACTAACCCAAGACATAGCGCAATCAGTTCTTCTACCAACCAGCCAGGAGATTGGGACCGTTGCAGGTATGTATTCATGTAGTACACATGAACAGTCTTGCAATCTTCGCCGCGCGTGGGCCTCATTCTTCGGCCGCCTTCTGTCTTCTTATCTCCTGATTGAATTCGTGCATGCGGCCAACTCAGGTGGGAGGGGAAGAGAGCTATTGGTAGCATGGCCTGTATGTATGTAAATATATACATCCTTGCCAACATGTGAACGCTATTCTGATAGTCATTACCCAGCTGATCACTGGAAAAAATAAAAATAAAGATGCAGTGGTTTGAATCTGATTACCTCGCAAAGTTAAAGCTACAACAAAAAATGCTTCAGAGATGTTTCTTTACAGATTTTGTAGATATAATGCAATGTTATTCAAATTTCCAAGTGCTTCATGGGGGATTTCAGGTGGAAAGATCTCAATAGGTGTATGAACTTGACATTAAGGTTGGAAACCTTTCAAGTGTGGTGCCCTAAGATCAGGTGTATCCTAAATTCATGCCTCCAAAAAAGTGCATTTTCCCTTGACAAACTCACTCTGGGGCAATGTCAAGGCTCCATTACTACACCCAACTCATATATTTACTCATAAAACTTATCAAAAGAGGTGATCTGAATCATAAATTGCTGGAGTATTCCTGGAGCAATTGCAATGTGTGGAAATGGTAGAAAAAATATGGCAGCTATAGTACACTTTGGTTTGGGAAATAAGTTTGAAAGAGGCCACTACAGGAAGTTTCAATAGCAAGAGTGGGGAAAACAGATTTTGAGATGCTTCAAAAGTGTTGAAATACTTCTCTCTGGATCAGTGTGTAATTTGTTTGACTAAAATTGCATCCTTCAATTTATTGATGATTCTATCATTTATCATCAGATGTTATTTATTTTTCAGTATTCATCATTAATTTCAGCCAATATAAAAATCTATCAAAAATTTGTGACTACTGAGACTCATTGTGTCAGGCCCCTCAAAGGCTCTCTAGTGTCAAATGATGCACAGGTTGAGGGCCTGGTGAAGATGATCTGGAGAGAGGAACTTACAACATCAAGAAAAACATACCTGAAGAGGAGCTGAAGGAGACACTCAGGTTTGATTAGTTGAGTAGTAGATGACATCCATTCCCTGGGACAGAATCAGACCTCAATTGAATCATTACATGAGGCTGAACAGTGGTGAAAAAATTCCAACAAAAGGATGAATCAACACATTCAATATTTTACTGCAAGAAGGTTCTCAATCTTCAGGATCACTTTGTATTTTATTCAAAACAGATTTATAACAATAGGAGGTCACATGGAAAATTGATAAATAATCCACTAGAAATAAAATTATGCCAGATCACCAAAATGTACTTGTGATTAAAAACTTGAGGATGTGAAGAAAATATAGTGCTGCCAAGAATTAAGCAATAATGGAGGGGACAGGAATTCCAAAATCTTGTTTTCTTTTAGGTTCCCTCATCATAAGAATACAAAGTTTCAATTTACCTGAAATTTCTTGCTACAATACAGACCTTCAATGGATAAACTGTTCATCAAATAAGGCAGCTTCTTACCAAATTGTTGAATAATTTCTTCATTATTAAAAGAAAACCTACTTCCAAAATTAAATTTATGGAATTACATGAACATTTTAGTGAAAAATTTATTCTTGGAGCAATTTTATTTCATTATCAAATTAGTTTCCTCACTGGGAAACTCATTCTGTAGCTCCAAGTGAGTTTGTTTCAGAAAAAGAAAAAGAAAATTCAACTATAAACTCAGCTTTCAAGAAAAGTAAAATCTTGGAAAAGATTTTTTTCAACAAATAAATTAAATCAAACAATATCAAGTCAGTCAAACTGGACAGCCAGTAAATGCCCAAGCAAAATCTAAAAATTTTGAAAATCTATCCACAAATTTTGATTCAAAATCAAAACCAAAAAAATGAGAAGAAATTACTTTCAAATTATTAGGATATACCAAAGATAAAATTTTTGAATATTTAAATGGCTGATTTTGTTGAAATTTCAGACTAGTTGAGGTCCTGATGAAATAGATAAATGAGGTAAGAAGCTCATACTTTCAAGTGTAATAGATCCACAGATAGGAGAAAGGGGCACTCTGGAAGGATTGATGTATGAAAAGATAAACTTATTCTACTAGGAAAACATCAGAGCTAAATAGAATAATTGCGTGAAACTGAAAAAAAATTGAAAAATAAGAGGGTATCAGGGGGAAATAATGATAAATAGTACAGATGAGATATAATGAAAATAGTAAACCTAGAAAATGATGATGAATACAACCTGCTTCTTTCAACATTTACTGAAATGAAATACTCTCAAAAGTTACCTATTATTATTCAATTTGATGATTGATAAATAATTCCCTAGATATATAGATATTCAGTGTATTAGGTTGTATCATATTTGTAAAATCTTCCCTTTTTTTGCAATATGTTTTAAATAAAATATTACATTTAAAATATTCCATTTAAAGAAAATTACATTAAGAGCATCATATTAACTTCTAAATAAGTGTGAATTTAAAAGTAAATTATATAAAGGTACTTACTGCCTTAAATATTCAACAGAACACACCAAACCACCCCTAGCTTCCCAATTCCATCCAACTTGCTACTCATCGGAGATATCCTCATCCTATTTAAACACAACCACCCAAAATTCTTTCACTTTCTTCATAACTCTCAAACTCATCCTCACATCTTTGGATCACTAAAATCAAAAAAATCATCAACCTCTTTATTCCAAATTTTATACAACTGGGAACTCATTTAAGATATCCTCATCCTCTCTAAACACAAAAAACTCTACCATTTTTCACTTTCTACCTACCTCTCAACCTCCTCCTCACATATTTAAATTACCAGATATAAATAACTCATGAATTTATTTCCTATAATCTTCATTTGATATAAAATTCCTCCTCAGAAATCTCAAAAACCCAATTCAGCCAAGCAAGCCTCTCAAAGGAGTTGAATTTTGGCTAATCCTCCTTCTAAATCCAATTAAAAATAATTGGTTTAAATAAAACAATCTGATCATATAATTCATTCCAACTGAATCAAAAATCCTTAAAACTACAATTCTGGAATGGAGACAGAAAATGATTTTTTTTTCTAACCTTCATTTTCTAAGTTCAATTTTTATCCTCTTTTTAGAAAGAATTTAAAGATGAAAAAAAAGTTAGGCTTGATTTTGCATTAAAAAAGGAAAGCAAGAATCTCAAGAACTATTGGAAAAATCTAACAAAAGGCACTCCTGGTAAATCAAAACTGGATTTGGCATAAACAGTTCAAATAAAGCCAAGGTTATAAACTTGTTGAAATTAAAGCTAGAGATTTTTTTACCTGAAAGTGTAGTCAAAATGAAAGATAAATTTTTACATATTCAGAATCTTTATCAATCCAATTTAATTCTTCATTATCTTACTAAACCACCTTTCAACTTTACTTGCATGAAGTTTACTTAAGATTTGATTGATAAATAATTAAATTGAGAATCTCTTGCTACTTCATTCAATTTGGATCTTCCCTTGAGTCTCCTGTGCAGATCAGTTCCTCTTGATGTTTGTAGAGCTATCCCTCATCATCTTCATTGGGCCCAATGGTATAAACTGGGAAAAAACTTGGTCATGGATAAATTGGAATCAATTTTTAATTTTTAAAATAAAATGGGCCCCAGGCAAAAACCATGCCTCCAGAATTACTAAAATTGCACATTTTTTGAAAAAGGCATAATTGAGCATTTATTTTGCTAAAATGACACCTCTTTTGAAGAAAGGAATGATTAAAGCTTTTGAAGAAAGGCATGATTATCTCTCTTGAAGAAATGCATGATTATTTTACTATAATAACACCTTCTAATGTTTTGTCCCCCAAGTAAGTGTTTTAAACCTTAAAAAGATGTTCCAATACAAAAAATTCATTAATACAGAAAATTAATGCTTGAAATGCCTTTTCAAGTTTTACAGGAGTCCCTGGGGAGGGAGAAAATGCCTTTTGAGGTTGCTTTGGGCCCCTCCAGGTTTTGGAACTTTAATTGAGGCCCTACGGGGCTGAAATAAGGCCCCAAGACCCCCTTTGGGGTCTGTCTGAGGTAGAATTTTTTGCAGAATCTAATTTAAATCAAATTTGAAAAAATCTAAAAAAATCCTTTCAAGTTCATTTTGTTCAAATAAATTTTCTCAAAGATGAATCAAAGTATAATACATTAAATAGGACCTCTAAAATAGCTTAAATAATTCTTTGAATTGATCCTTTTTGAAAAAGATGCATGATCTTTGATCATAAAATTTCAAAAAGAAAAAAATAATTATAAAGTAATAACTCAATAAAACAAAATTAAAAAAATGTCTCATAAAAATCAAATAATATACAAAAACCCTAAGCCTTCTAATCCAATATAATAGAACCATGCTTGAATGGGGGATGTAATTTTTTCCATAGATTCAAGAACTTCTCATATTCTATTTCCCAGTCCTTGATACCCCTCCTGGACCTATATTTTTTCCATATTTTATCAAAATGTTGCTTGTGAAAATCATTCTGAAGAAACCACCCTCTTTAATAATTTAAAAGGCTATCAAATGACTTGTATCCACAATATCAATAACATTGGGGAGATCTGAATACAAAGGAAACTCAAAAGGGAAAACTTTCAATGATTATCCATCATTGATCTAGAATATTTGAAATTCATAAACATTTGTAAGCACAAAACCCAAATGTGGAAACCTCATCAAATGATTTTTTGAAGCTTCACAAAATTAGAATAAATGAGTTCTATAACCTGATCAAATTCCAATGGATCATCAAAGTTCTTCCAAAGACTTTTAGAAATTCCTTCTTTCTTACCAAGTATGATTTGAATTAATTTCTGAAATCTGCAAAGGTTAACCAAGCCAGATGAGCCAAAGAAAACTAAACTAAACTTCCCACCCTCATGAGATCCATTACAGATTTCACATTATTGTAAAAAAAACTGTGAAGCTGAGAAATAAATTTCCGCCTCTTGAGCCTCATAGAAATGGATGAATTTGGATATAATTGAAATCTGATACAATACCTTCAGAATCTTTTATTTTAATTTCTAATTTTGCCTTTTTTTGACTTAAATCTGGATGCATTCACTATTCTATTCATAATATGGCAATGATTCTTTTCTTTGGTAGTAATTCAAATGTGCTTTCATTTTTTCTTTTTCATAGTTTTCTAGTATTTTCCTGTTTTGTATGATCTTCCTGGCAGAATAAATCCCAATTTATTTGTGTTTCTTCTGTTTCCTGTTAATTTCTCAATAAATTTCTTTTACTTCTCCTGTTTCTGCCTCATCTTCCCCTCTCCTTTTTTGCCTGATTTTTTAGGGACACCTCTATTCCTCAACCTCATAAATGGAGGATAATTCATTGTTTAAGACTAAATGGTACTTTGAGATGTGGTTGGAGGCCCTCCACTTGTGTATTCAAGAGGCTCAGGACCTCAAAATCTTTGTAAATGGGAGCTTCTTGAAAGAAATATGACAATCTGTTCTAAAATCTGAATTTTAATATGTTTTAGAATATTCATGACACTTACACAAACAAATTTGAACTTTTCTCAAAAAGTTTGGAATAAAAATTAAGATTCTGAATCATCATAGTCATTAGTTACATGAATATGGTACTTTGAATGAATTTTGTTGAGCTCAAGTAGCCTTCTATAGTTCCTGATTTCATCTAACATATTACTGCAAGGGACCCCATATACCTGAAGAAATTTATTTTGCATCATTTATTGCTTGCTTCAGGGATATCTGGCAATTATTTCTTTTAATTTGATCAATGCATAATGATAAATTGACCTATGTACATGATCAAATAAATCTGGAAAATTCATTGATCATTTCAAATACTGGATAGCTATGATGATGTATATCTCTTTGTTTTGGCTCACTATTGAATTTTTCATACTCCAATTCATTGTAGAAATATGTACTGCATAATTTCCCAAGTATGAATTTATGGGAGAATGGGATGATAACTTGAAGATGAAATCTGACTGTATTGAAAACTAAGACCAATGATCTGACAGGATCACAAGATTTATTCTGAAGTTCAAAGAAATAAAAAGGAAAAATCAAGAGAACCTTACCCAGGATCCCTTTGAATTAAGACTACGGACTAAAGAATGACAAGTAATAATGAAGGGAACAGCGGAGACAAGAGCGGAGTCTGTGACAGTGGAATAGAGAATGATGAGAATAAAGAAAAGGTTGAGGCAGCAAGTATGAGCCTCACGTCTGATAAATTTTAGGCTTTCAATGAATCTTGTGACTTTGAGGCAAGATAAGGGTAGTAATTGAGTTGAATTGATGATTGAGCGTAGGAGAAGTCAAGGAGCAAGGAGAGGGAGAAGGTTGGGTTAAGTTGGGAGAAGGTGGCGAGCAATTCAAGGAAACGGGTGTGCCAAGGAAGAGATGATGATGGTGATAGGCAATATGAGAAGAAGGGAGCATTGAATGAGAGGTATTGGAGAGTTTCAGAGGAAGGAGAGAAGGAGAATGGATGCAGGAGGAAATAGCAAGGAAATGGATAGGAGGAAGGATGAGGGGAGTGATTGAGGAGATCAGAATGAGTGAGAGGGAGAGAGTCATCAGAATGGAGGAAGAATGAGAAAGCGGAGGGGATGAGGATGAGGAGTGGGAACGGATTGGGGATTGGAGAGGATCGGGAAGCCAGACTGAGATCATGTGAATGAGGAGTTGAAGATCATGAGACAAAACATGGAAATGATGAGGCTTCAAATTTGGAGATTTTGCACTGATGGCGTGGCCAGGCTGAGAGGGATGAGGAGGATGAAGCATGACACACTGCTGTGATCAGATGTGAGGTGACATGGTGAAGGAGGTTATATTGGCAACAGAGGAACAAAGGGCGGCTTTTGTCAGTGAATTGGCCAGCATCTGATTCAAAGGGTTGAGATGAGTAATGAGGGAGTGGTTGTCACGTTGCTCTTGCAACCATTTAATCTGAGTGTCAACATGTTTGAGAGCTTTGTGATGGGATTCTTGATTTACTAGGTCATTCAAGGCTTTGTTTTCAATAAAAGAGCAGTGAGTGAATTTTTGGTTTGGATTTATTTCCGTTATTAATTGTGATAGCCACAACTTCTCTTGAGTGGCCAGGACAAGAGCTTTAAGCTCTCCTTTGCTGGAAGAGAGGGAAATGGTCAGTTGGAGCTTACTGTGCCATGAAACAGGACAGATGTAGAGGAGAATGGGATAACCAGTATGACTCCTTCAAGATTTGGGGTTTTTACCGTTTTATGAATTGCTGAAGACTTCAATGTCATATTTGAAACAGGAGCTTTGAAGGTGGAGAGCAAAAATGTTTTGAGGTACTTAAGTACTGCCAGGCATGTTTGGATTTGATCCAATGAGGAATTCCAGGTTTGTTATTGAACCAAGAGAGATTTGAGACAGCATCCGCAAAGTTGGACTGGGTTCGGCTAGCAATGAAGTTCAAAAAACTGGTAGACAATTGATAATTGATGTTAAGTTTGAGGAAGTCTTGATGTTCTTTATTGGTGGAGGAGAGGAGTTTGATGTTGGGTGTGAAGGGTGTGCTAATTGGCTTGCAGTTGGTCAGCACCAATTCACTGAGTGTGGTATCAATGTGACTGGACTGCAGAAGCCCAAGCCCATCTTTGGTATTCACAAGCTGATTTCCAAGTATCTTACTCAGGGGACTGCCTTGGGAAATCTTGAACTTAGCTTTTAGGCAATTCCTGAATTCAATGGAGTTACCAACTATCAATAGGTCATCAACGTATACAAACACGTAGACATTAGTGGCTGTATTGATGTAAAGACAAGGATTGGCACTTGATGTTGTGAAAATTTTCTTAAGGAGCCAACTTTTGAGAGTGTTTTACCAGCTTTTAGGTGCTTGCTTCAGACCATAAAGAGCCTTGTTGAGCTTGAAGTAAGGGAACGGAGTATTGTATCCTAAGGGAGCTTTGATGAAGAGTTCCTCATCCAGTGGAGCGTGAAGGAAGGCAGATTTGATTTCCATCTGCCAGAGAGTGAGTTTGTGATGTAGTGCATATACTAGCAGGACCCAAAGTGTGGTGATGGAGCCCGTTGGAGCGTAGGTTTGACCATAGTCAAAGATATCCACCTTCTTGAACCCCTGAACGCAGAGTCAAGGTTTGAAGGAAACACCTGTTTCATCAGGACCGTCTTTGATTTGGTAGACCCACACAGTTGACAGGGCAGTTCTGCCATTGGGGAGAGAGTGACAGCCTTCCCAGACCTTCATAAGGTTGATTCCATTGAGTTTGGACTTCATCAAGGCCATCCATTTTTCTTTATCATCACAGTGGGTGGCTTCATAATAGCTTTTAAGGACAGTTTGTGCAATGAAGCCGTATTGTTGAGGTTTCTGTATGGTGGATCAATCCCAAAGGTTGAAAGATGATTTGACTTGTAGTTGCGCGGCTACTTCAGAGTTTTCATCATTGGAATTGGAGTTGGTAGGATTAGGTTGGGCATCATTGGGCTGAGAAATGTTTGGAGGATTCATCGGAATGGACTCAGAAAAGGGAGGTTTCTGATTTGGGGAGATGTGATTTTGATCATTGAGAGGATTATTGGAGGGTGAGATGGCAGGGAGATTGGAGTTGAGAGTATCAATGAGTAAAGAATTGTCAGTTAGGAGGGGATCAAAGCGGTTATTGTAGATTGAAGGATCATCTGAGGGAGTAAAGGAGAGAGGGGAGTTTTTAAAAATTTTGACATGTTTTGAACAAACAATATTTTTGGAGGTGGGACAATAAATTCAATAAGAACTTAGATCAAAATTGAATCCAACCAAAATGCCCTCCATTCCTTTTTCATCAATTTTGCCCGGAGATGAGGCTTGATTGAGGACAATGGTTTGAGAGCCAAGGATCCTAATGAGATGGGTCTTAGGAGGGTTGCTGGTCCACACTTGGTGAGTGGAGGTTTTGGATTTGGAAGATGGGTGGAATTTGAGAATGGAGCAGATGCTGATGAGGATTTCATCCCACAGAAACTTGGGAATGTTCATATCAATAATTTTGGTTCTTGCGGCTTCTAAGAGATTGAAATTTCCCCTTTTTGCAACAGGATTATGCTGAGGGGTATATGGTTCCAACATTGTGTGCTTGATTCCATTTTTGGTAAAGAAAGTACTGAGAAAATGGTTAACAAATTCTCCTCCATTATTGGAGTGGAATTCTTTCAACATTCTTCCCTTCTGATTCGCGTGGAGCTTGATGAATTTGATTACTTTATCAATTACGTCCGAGTTGAGTCAAATGGGCACACAGGTTTTGAATTTGGACCAATTGTTGGTGAGGAGGAGGAAGTATCTGCACCCAGTCAGGGATGAAGGATTGATGGGACCACACACATTGGTGTGAATGAGATCAAAGGAGTTTGTGCTTGAGGGCAGGTGTTTGAGAAAGGTTTGAGAATGTATTTTGCCTTTTGCGCAAGCAACACAATCAATTTGATCCCATTTCTGGTTGGGGAAATCTTTGGATAAAAGAAGTGTCCTTTCTTGATGGGGATGGAAGAATTGTTTGTGAATTGTAGATAGAGATAAAAATGAGTAAGAGATGGAATTAGGATGATTCAGTTTGTTATCAATGAAGAATAGATTGTCTTCTATGTCTCCGGAGAGTATTTGCTGCTGTTTTTAGACAACAGCAAATCTGTTTGGGGACAGGAGAGTTAGTGAGCAGCCCTTTTGAATGAGCTGACCAAGAGAAACAAGATTGACTGCTAGATTAGGAAAGTAAAGAGAGTTCTGGAGATTGAGTGTCTCCAGTTGGGTGGTCAGGCTTGCAACACCAATTCCCAAGAAGGAGATGGGAGAATTGGGATTGCAGGTTTGTATTTTGGTATTGTTGGGATGGCAATTTGAAAAGAAGTTCAAGTTGTTGAACATACAATTTGAGGCTCCAGAGTCAAGCAATATCTGGTCACAACTGAGGGTTGGTGATGTTACCATGGAAAAATTGTAGGCCAGATGTGCAGAGGGAGTTTTTGGAGGTTGAGATGTGGAAATATTGGTTGTTGCTCCAATGCTCTGGGAGCTACCAGGATTGGTTTGCAAATGTGGGTATAGCCACCAGCACTTACTTTGATCATGATTGGCTTGAGGATTGTGCCATTTTTCTTGATACTTGATAACCTTGGTCCTAGTCATCAGTGCGGAGGTGTGCAATTCAGCTAGCACTTTGTTTTTAAACTGATTGAGATGTTGGAGAACCAAGTCAACATTGATTTTTGTGTCACCTAACAAGTGCATAATTTTAGTTTTGAGATGTTTGAGTTGAGGAGGGAATTTCTATAGTAGAAGGTATGCATAGATGTCTTTGTCCATTTGGATTCAAATTTTGGCAATCTGAAGGAGAGAGGCTCTGGTGTTGGTGATAAACTTCTCTACTTTTTTGGGATCAAATTGAAGATTGAGAAAGTTAAAGAAAACCCTGGAGCGGTTGGTGGTTTGAGATGAGGCATAGTATTCATTTATTGATTTACACAGCTTGATTACATTTGAGAGATGATGATCTTTCACACAATTGATGTAGGTTTGATTATCCAGCTTAGCAAGGATATATCCAACAATTTCAAAATTGAATTTGGGGGGACATTTGTTGGGTTCAGTTGAGTTCAACCAGTGCAAGATGCCCTTGAGGGAGAGGATTGTTTGAATGTTGGATCTCCATAAGGAGAAGTTGGAATCAGATAGGTTGGGAATTGAGTCCGTTAAATTCTTGAGAAGAGATTGGGAGGATTCCATTGGTCCTTTGATTGGTCAGCAGGTGAGTTGACAAATCTTTTGGCTTTCAACCGTGATAAGTTGAAGATGAAATTGGACTGTATTTCAAACTAAGACCAATGGTCTGACAGGATCACAAGAGTTATTCTGAATTTCAAAGAAATCAAAAGGACAAATCAAGAGAACCTTACCCAGGATCCCTTTGACTTAAGACTATGGACTAAAGAATGACAAGTAATAATGAAGGGAACAGCGGAGACAAGAGTGGAGTCTGTGACAGCGGAATAGAGAATGATGAGAATAAAGAAAAGGTTGAGGCAGAAAGTATGAGCCTCACGTCTGATCAATTTTAGGCTTTCAATGAGTCTTGTGATTTTGAGGCAAGATCAGGGAAGTAATTGAGTCAAATTGATGATTGAGCGTAGGAGAAGTCAAGGAGCAAGGAGAGGGAGAAGTTTGGGGTAAGTTGGAAGATGGTGGCAAGCGATTCAAGGAAACGGGTATGCCAAGGAAGAGATGATGATGGTGATAGGCAATACGAGAAGAAGGGAGTGTCAAATTAGAGGTATTGGAGATTTGGAGAGGAAGGAGGGAAGGAGAATGGATGCAGGAGGAAATAGCAAGGAAATGGATAGGAGGAAGGATGAGAGGAGTGATTGCAGAGATAAGAATGAGTGAGCCAGAGAGAGTCATCAGAATGGAGGAAGAACGCGGAAGCAGCGGGGATGAGGATGAGGAGTGGGAATGGATTGAAGATTGGAGAGGATTGGGAAGCCAGACTGAGATCATGTGAATGAGGAGTTGAATATCATGAGAAAAAACATGGAAATGATGAGGGTTCAAATTTGGAGATTTTGCACTGGTGGCGCGGCCAGGCTGAGAGGGATGAGGAGGATGAAGCATGACATGAGCACCTTCAGCCCTTGAAATGCTTGTATTTCCCAGATGGAAGTGGCTGGAATTCCACAGGGCTTCAAAATTTTCCTCATTCTTGATCCAGACTTTTAATTTACTGTGAAAACTGAAGGTCTGAATTCATGAGGACTCCAACATTTAAAAATTTGATTCATAGGCATTGATGATTCTTGAACCAAAATATTTCTCAACCAGAAATTAATGAATCCAGGATTTCCTCAGATCTAGAAATAATATTTCATGAGGCCAATATTTTCTTGTTAATACACCAAGCAAAAAGGAGGTGAACACTTATATGATTTTTTCAAATTAGAATTTTCAACCTATCCATAAGGTTTGAATTAGATTAGATTTCTTCTTGGTAATCACCATCAAATTGATTCTAAATGGCATTCATAAGAGCCAAATATCTGTCTGCTAAAAGGAATTTTGGAATATCTTCTTCAAACCAAAGTAATCTGACTTTTGAAAAAGATCAAGAATGCAATTCATGGGTTTTATGGCTCATAAGGGAAACCAAAATCAAAAATTTTGGCCTATAGAAGCCATTCCAAAAAATTGAAAAAGGATAAATATATAGAAGTTTTCATTGTATTCAAAATAAATTGTGCACACATGGTGGCATTTTATGTTGAAAGATACTGATGAAGGGTAAGAGAAGAAAAATTCTGCAAAAGTTCCATCTTATGAGATTATAACTGAATTTACCCAGTTCTAAGCTTAGAAATTCATTATATTAAGGAAATATTGAAGATATTATTTAACAGAAAGAACATATTTCTTCATTTTATTTCCAATTTTTAAGGATCTTTTCTTCCAATTTAACTTTTTCCCACACTACTAGTTTGAAAATGTCATTTATTTAATTTTTTGGAAGGAAAACCAGGTAAAATCATGGAACTGAACTTTGATTCAAATTCAGGTTGAAATCTGTAATTAATTTATTGAAAACTTTGATCAAAACAGAGCTCATGTTTGTGTTCTGGATTTCTTAAAAACAAATTAAGTTATCTTGATTTTATGCTTTTGTAACAATTCATCTTAAAGGAGAAATTAAAAAATACTTGAAGGTGTCTTTTGCAATAAATTATAAGCATTTGATTCATCATTACCTCAAAAGGAGCCCTTGAAATACACATTCTTATCCCTGTGTGATTTCAGGATTCAAACTGCATACCTGTGATACTTTTCCAAATTTTGTGCAAACTGAATCAGTTCAGTGTAATTTTGAATAAAACTTTTGGAGGGGGCCTAATATCTGTTGTGGTTAGAAGAGAACCATATTGATTTTGCTCATTATTCACTGAAGGAATTTCTTGGTCACCCACATAAGTTTCACCTCCAAAACCATATCACCATACTTGACCACCTTAGATATTTCTTTAGTGATTTATGTTTGATTGATCTTTTTTAGAATAATTTGAAGTAAAAATATAAGTCCAAGATCATGAAATAACAAAAAACACCAATCATTAAACATCTATATTATTTTCAGAAATTTAGAACAAAAATATTATATAACTAGATTTCCTGGGTGAAAGCTGGGATAAATCCAGGAGTCAAGGAATGAAATACCTTTCAAGGGATTCTTAGAACAGAAGAAGGATTGAAAATAATATCAAATTTTGGTTTGTAATTTTGGGAAGTTTGATTTGATTGGTAAATTTGATTTACTTGTGAGTGTTGATCTACTTGGCAAGGTTGATTTACTTAGGAAGGTTTATTTCCTTGGGAAGGCTAATTTACTTGGGAATATTTTTGGGATTCAGAATGATATTAAAGATTTTGATATTTTTGAGGTTCTTGAGAAGGAATCTAATTAGGTAAATTTTAAATTTTTGACCTTAAATGGCTTGTTCATGACCCAAATCAGGTTGTGTGGCGCGGTTTGCAACCAATTTCAGTTTTGAATGGCTTCTCCCAACCCATTCCAGTCATGGAAGGCTGCTCAAAACTCATTTCAGTGTGAACAGCTGCTCACAACCCCATAATGGGTCATGAGCAGCTGTTCAGAACCCATTTGTGGTGAGCAAAAAAATAAATAAATTAAATTAAAAATAAAATAAAATAAATAAAAATAAAAAAAAAATTGAAAAAACAAAACAAAACAAAACAAAAACAACAATTCTACCCAAGACATTTTTTTATTTCAAAATCCTGTGTTGACACAAGTCCATGCCTTTACAAGTGTCTATTTGATGGGGAAAATTTTCTTTTCCATATAATCAAGCATATCCTCATGTTCATTCAAGAAAAGCTGAAAACAAGTTTCAACATCAGCATTCCCAGCAAATATGAACAGAAGAGGCAATAACTTGGCCTAATCTGAGTTCTGCCTCCCCCTTGGTTTTAGAGGTCCCATAATTTTCCCACAGAGTCATAAAACTTTGCCTTGCTTCATTTTAATTACTGAAGCAAACTTTACAATTTGCTTGAATATTTTTAGAAAAGTGCCAGGAGCACAACTGTCTGGATGACTTAGGGAAACTATGTTCAATATCAAAAATAAGAGCTTTTTCATGTTCTTTCACAAAGAATTTGGGGAACCCTCTTGGTATAATAAGCCAACTAATTTAATGCATTCAAAGCCCAACTGTAGAGCTCATTAATTTCTTTTGTTATAAAAAAATCCTTTGGAAAATTTTTCCTGTTGGCTTTCATTCCTAAACATGAAATTGAGGGATTTTGCACTTATTTGTTTTATAAGTACAATCCAACAAAGCAATATGATGGTATTGTCAACAAATTTTTATAGACTCAGGATGAGCCAATAAAAGTGCCTCAAAGTGACCCTTTCCATGAAATTTTGACCTGGAAACCCACTAGGTTCCCTTGAGCATTTCAAATAGAAAATCCATAACACCTTTCCCATCCAGTTGCAATATCTTTACCTTCCGCTTGGTTTTATAGATTGTTCTATCATCAATATATTCTACACCATCAATTTTCTCAATTGCCTTGTGAGTTGCACTTTATTGAGCCCATCTTTCATGCCTTCCTTAATTAGAGCCAAGGCTTGACAAGAGATTCTCCTCAGTTGAGGATGCACTGAGGGGTTTTCAGATGGTTGATGATTATGTAGGCCATTTCTAATTGAGAGGTGCCACATGGGATCTGCTACTGTAAAACTTGCAAGGATGATGAACTGAAACCCAACCTTCCTTGTGTGAGTTTGCCTTTGAAACTATGTGAGGCACAGCCCTTCATATACCCCAAATATGTCACATGCTAGATCCACATATTTTTCCTTCTTTGACTTGAATGTTATCAATGCATAGCCATGCATGGCTCCAAATTTTTCAAAATAAATCTTGGATTATTTACTACTAGCAAATTTTCTCACAGGAGAAGGGCAAGCGGTTCTGGCACCGCATAGTTACACTCCACATGGTTCCATTAGTATTGAACAAGCCAAATCCTTCTCAGTCAAATGACATATGAATTGTGATACACCACCTTTAGTCAATTCAAGTTTTGAAGAAACATCTTTTTCCTCAATTTTTACCCTAGATGAGGATGCCATTGAGGCTTCCAATTATTTATTTTCCAACTCCCTACCCAAATTTCTAGATTCCACCAAAGCCTTGTTAACAGCAATTTTAATTCAGTCCTTTAACACAGACATGTTTAAATAAGGAGGGCTTGGGCTTGCCACTGTTCCCATAAACAAACAAAATTCAATGGAAATTTTGTATTCAATTCAATTTTCAATTCGAAAACTCCAAAAATTTGCTCACTTTTGGGGTGAGGAAAAGAAAATTATGTGACAAGCAAGTTATGTGTACAATTTTTGACAAGACTTTCTTTTGCCAATAGGCAGAGTGTTTTATTACCAAGTTTCTTTTTGTGGTCCAATAATAGTCCCACATAGTATTCCACATCCCCAAATTTGGTTTGAGGGCACTCAAATGTGATACAGGGGTGACTAGGTACCCCAATTCCCCCCTCAAATGGCCCGTTTGGGGCTATTTTCCCAAAATGGGCCAGGAAAGCCAGAGTGACCCCCGCTCACAGATTTCACATCCCTGGGGGGTTTCAAATCCACAGTTTATACCTGTAAAGGCTTGAGAATCCCCAATTTCAACTCAAAAAGGGTTATGATTAAGGGATTCACAACCCCCCAGGGGATGCACAAGTTGTGGGGAACTTGGCTTGCTAGTTGTTGAGTTGTGATTTGCCATCCACAACACATATGGGTTTTGAATGGCGATTCATACCAGTTTGGGACCCCAGGGTTGTGACTTTAACATCATCTAATTATGATATCTCAATAAAAAAAATTATAAAATGAAGGGAATTAATTTTATCATGGGTGCAAACTTTTGAATTACAGGGGTTCTATGTCTGCATGAGATAACTTCCACACAGACAAATAATTTATGATTTCACATGTGTGTTCAGGAATTTACTTTTTTAAAATTTTGATGCCAAATTCATGAAGCTTGGTTTCTCAAAAACTCAGAAAAAATGTTTCAAAATTTTGGAAGCATTAGAACCCCTTGAAAAATTCATTCAAAAAATCAAAAAATTCAAAATAAAATCTCATTCCATTCTTGGATACTTTTCTTTGCCTTTTTAATTTAATTATTTTGGTGATTTAAGCACTAAAGAATTTAAAAAAACAATCAAAGAGATTTTTGATATTTGATTTTTTATTTTTTGGATGTATTCTTACACCTCAAAAAAACATTCAAAAAATAAAAAAAATAAAAAAATTCAAACTTCTCATTGCACTTGTGGATCCTTCCATTCGCCTTTTTAATTAATTTATTTTTTTGAGTAAAGCTCTTAGAAATTCATCAAAAATTTTAAGGAGCTTTTTAATATTTTTTGTGGGGTTTTGGAATGTAATCTTATACCTTCAAAAATTCATTAAAAAATTCAAAAATTCAAAAAAAAAACCAAATCCTCATTGCAATTTTGGATCCTTTTCTTTCCCTTTTTTTTAGACGTCTTGAATTTTTTCTTGGCCTCAAAGAATTGAATCCAAAATAAATGATTTAAAAATAAAACATCCATTTCAATTTTTTCTTTTTCCACATCTGGCATCAAAATTTGCCGCAATTTCTTTGCCAGAAATTTTGAATGGCATCCAAAGATGCATAAAAAAATTATTCCGACTGATTCTCAATTTTTTTGCCCTTCAAATTATATATCAAAATGAAAATAATTTGGGTAATTATAAATTCACCGCTCATTGAGCCATGTAAAAAACTCTGTACACGGCTCTTTGAGCCGTGTGGCACCCTACACCACTCAAATGAGCCGTGTGGCATGCTACACGGCTCAAATGGGCCGTGTGGCATGCTAAACCACTCAAATGGGCTGTGTGGCATGCTAAAAGTCCCATTTGAGTTGTACGACACGCTAAAAAACTAAAATCAAGTTGTGTAGCCTCCAATAAATAATAAATAATAAATAATAAATAATAAATAATAAATAATAAATAATAAATAATAAATAATAAATAATAAATAATAAATAATAAATAATAAATAATAATTAATAAATAATAAATAATAAATAATAAATAATAAATAATAAATAACAAATAATAAATAATAAATAATAAATAATAAATAATAAATAACAAATAATAAATAATAAATAATAAATAATAAATAATAAATAATAAATAATAAATAATAAATAATAAATAATAAATAATAAATAATAAATAATAAATAATAAATAATAAATAATAAATAATAAATAATAAATAATAAATAATAAATAATAAATAATAAATAATAAATAATAAATAATAAATAATAAATAATAAATAATAAATAATAAATAATAAATAATAAATAATAAATAATAAATAATAAATAATAAATAATAAATAATAAATAATAAATAATAAATAATAAATAATGAATAATAAATAATAAATAATAAATAATAAATAATAAATAATAAATAATAAATAATAAATAATAAATAATAAATAATAAATAATAAATAATAAATAATAAATAATAAATAATAAATAATAAATAATAAATAATAAATAATAAATAATAAATAATAAATAATAAATAATAAATAATAAATAATAAATAATAAATAATAAATAATAAATAATAAATAATAAATAATAAATAATAAATAATAAATAATAAATAATAAATAATAAATAATAAATAATAAATAATAAATAATAAATAATAAATAATAAATAATAAATAATAAATAATAAATAATAAATAATAAATAATAAATAATAAATAATAAATAATAAATAATAAATAATAAATAATAAATAATAAATAATAAATAATAAATAATAAATAATAAATAATAAATAATAAATAATAAATAATGAATAATGAATAATAAATAATAAATAATAAATAATAAATAATAAATAATAAATAATAAATAATAAATGATAAATGATAAATGATAAATGATAAATAATGAATAATAAATAATAAATAATAATAAATAATAATACATAATAAATTATATATAATAAATAATAAACAATAAATTATGAATTATATGGAGTAGTGCATTGGCCCCCACGCGTTGAGGGGCCCTACACAACTCCCACAGACCATGTGGGGCTGTGTACACGGCTCCCACACAACTGGAGCCTTGTACACGGCTCCCACACAACTGGAGCCTTGTACACGGCTCCCACACAACTGGAGCCTTGTACACGGCTCCCAAACAACTGGAGCCTTGTACACGGCTCCCACACAACTGGAGCCTTGTACACGGCTCTCACACAACTGGAGCCTTGTACACGGCTCCCACACAACTGGAGCCATGAATTTGACATTTCCCAAATGATTTAAATAAAAGGGGTGTTCTGTCTTTATTTATAATTTTTTTATTTTATTCTTCCTGGAAAAAAGAATGATGATTTGAATGTTTAAAGCTGCATATTTCAAGAGATTCTTTGAAGCTTGCAAAAAAAAATCTTGTTTTTTAATTTTTGAGGCACTATTTGGGTCTCAAAAACCAAACAAAGAAAGCATCACAGTAAACCTCTTTTGGTTTCCACCCCGATTTTGGGCCCTTTGGCATGCATAAATTAAATATGAATTTGAATTTTTTCCTGGACCACTACCCATCTTGTAGCAGTCCAATAATCTGATAAGCCAACATCTTCACCTCTTCCACCCACCCATCACCCCACCCCCCCCGCCCACCACATCACCCATCACCACACCACATCATACCACACCACACCACACCACACCACACCACACCACACCACACCACACCACACCACACCACACCACACCACACCACACCACACCACACCACACCACACCACACCACACCACACCACACCACACCACACCACACCACACCACACCACACCACACCACACCACACCACACCACACCACACCACACCACACCACACCACACCACACCACACCACACCACACCACACCACACCACACCACACCACACCACACCACACCACACCACACCACACCACACCACACCACACCACACCACACCACACCACACCACACCACACCACACCACACCACACCACACCACACCACACCACACCACACCACACCACACCACACCACACCACACCACACCACACCACACCACACCACACCACACCACACCACACCACACCACACCACACCACACCACACCACACCACTCATCACCACACCACACCACACCACACCACACACCACTCCGCTCCAAACCACAAAAAAACACTCCACTCCACTCCACTAAAAACCACTAAAAGCCAAACCACTCCACTCCACTCCAATCATCACCATTGCACTCCACTCCAATCATTACCACACCACACACTCACAATACCAGAAACCACTTTTAATCCATCACCAAACCTCAATAAAAAAAACTCAGCACTCCAAAACTACAAAAACAATCCTAAAAAATTGAAATCTTCAAAAAATACTTCAATTATTTATCTCCTCAACAACAGTTTTGGAAAATTATCAACTTTTCACCTCAAATCTTCATCTGATCAATACACCTCAATAGACACTTCCAATAAAATAATTTCCATCTTATATCAAGTCTCTGAATAACTTTTTTCCGCTAAATTCCTTCTCAATATATTTTTAAAGTATCAACTACTATCTTCACTTAATTTTTTTAAAAAATAAGATCTCTTTTCACCATGGCTCAAGAAAACATCCACAAAATTTTCAGAAATTTTTCACCTGGCCCATCCTTCATTATCTCATCTAATCAAACTAGTGATTCAAATCCTATTTCTCCTTCATCATCTACTCAAACTTCTGATTCCACTCCTCTGGCCCCTCCTCCTAAACTATCATATAATCAAAATGATGAGCTACTTGATGCCATACAATCATGGGCAAAGTCCCATGGATATACCATATCTAACAGATTATCCAATTGCAAGAAACATACCTACACATATCAATCTGATAAATCTGGGCAATATAAAACCGCAAAAGGTACAAATAGGTTGGTAAAATCAAGAAATACCAATTGTAATTTCAGATTATCTGTCTATTTTTCCAAAGGATTGGGTCTCTGTATATTTCCAGACCTCAACTTTCCACCTTCAAAAGATCCTTAAACTTATAAAATTCACAGAAGAATTCAAGGGAAGCAACAGGAAACTGTTTCAAATTTAAGCAAAGCTGGAGTTCCCCCCTTAGAAATATTAAGTTCTCTTATACAAACCTACTCATCTCCTGTCCATACCAATATCAATAATATTTGAAATAAAAGATCCCAAATTCAAAAAACATCTCTTGATGGTAAATTTCCCCTTAAAGCCCTCATGCTGGAACTCTTAAATTATTCTTTTTTCTACAAAATTTACAATATGGAAGGAAAAATAACTTCTTCATTTATTTCAAAACCTGATTCCATAAATATTATCAATTTTTTCCCTAATATTCTAATGATTTAATGGAAATATAAAAAAACAACTTTGGAATCCCCCTTCTTCATATTTTGAGGTTAAAAAATTGTTCAAGAAATTTCTCAGTTGTTTTCTTTTTTTTATCTCAAGAGAAAAAATATAACTATGAGTGGGCCCTCACTCAACTTCAGGAAATTTCAGAAAATCAAGAACCTGGGGTTGCTGTTACAGACAAAGAACAAGAATTAATTATTTCCATTGAAAAATTTTTCCCTTCTTTGTCTCTGGCATATTTTAAAAAATATTCAAACACATGGCAGGAAGCACTTCAAATCTGAATATGAATGGAAGGTTTTCCAGAAAAATGGAATTATTTTGTCTAACCCAAATCTGAATCAATCTATCATGACAAATTCAACAAACTTTCCCTTGTATGGAACCCCCCTCAATCAGAATATCTGCTTGAGAACTGGCTCCCAAACAAAATGAAAATTGTCACCTATTTGGCAAAAAAATAATTTCACTTTGGAAAGAAAAGTACTTCAAGAATAGAAGGCCTTCATTCTTACATTAAAAATTTCATTGATTCATCTATTGGATATTTTTCTAATTTAGTTCAGAAAATTAAAATTCCATCAAGATCCAAATCAATGAGAGACCTATTGAAGAATCTCAGAAATACTTCAAGAATCTCATTAATTTTCCCAGTGTGGATCATCTCGCTGAAAATATCAACCACTTTTTGCTCAAAATAATCCATTAATTTCATCAACTTCCTGAATATTCTGTCACTTTCATCAACTGTGATCATTTTTCTTGCATGGGTATACCATGTATTTACAAAGTGAAAATAGCTATCAGAAAAGGTGAAATTTTCAAAATTTAAGATTCTCATCCTCAATGGCATTTCAAATCCCCCTTCTCAGTAAGTTTTCTATTTTTATTTTGATCCAATCCCAAATGAATGATTTCCTTATTTATTTATATTTTTCTTTCTACAGCTAACTCTGAACCATGATTTGACTGAAACATAACCAACCCTTGATTTTTCATCCAAAACCATTAATGAAAAACTACTTCTCACTGAACTATTTTAAGAGTTCCAAAATTTTCCACCTGGAGAACATTAATTTTCTCCGGGTGAAACCAAGAAGCTATACAGTGGAAAATATCAACTGATTCTGATTCAAGAGCCCAATTCCACTCAAAGATTCAAAGTAAGAGGAAGACCAAAAGGAGCAGCCAATAAGTTCAAGAAGATCTCTCAGAAATCAAGTAAAAGAGATGCATCTGGTTTGGAATATTTAGAATAAACCAAGATGAGAGAAAGACCAAAGAAGAAATTCACAGAAAATTCAAAGGTCCGTAACCATTTTATGAAAAAAAACAAATCTCATAATTAATATTTTGTTTATGTATTTATTCAGGTTTCAAGACAGTGCAAGTACAAACAGGAAAAGGGGAAGGGAAAGAAAAAGCAGGAATCAGATGAAGAGGTTGATCTATATATATATATATATATATATTATTTCTAAATATGGAGTTATTTATTTAATAATTCCTTGTAACTTTTTTGACATAGGATGATTTTCTGACTGAAGAAAAATTTTCAGACTGTGAAGAGCTTCCAGATTTGGATGTAGAGGAAGATTCTTAAGTTAAAGATCTTTGATATTTGGATGTTATTAATATGTTTTTATTTCATTTTCTTTTATTTTTTTGATTTTTTTTAAACTATTTTTCATTAATGTTTATATACACAATTTTCTCAGAATTCTGGAAACATTTTGAATTAGCAGGTTGATTCTCCTGAATACAACTCCTGGTGCAATGATCAAGTGATATAATAAAGAAACAATGATGATGATGATTCTCCTTTAAGTTCTCCTGGAAGGAATTTGTTAGCACAAACAGCAAAAACAATAAGTGAGAAAGTGAGTACATATGATCATTTCTCATTTTTCAATTTTCTGATTGTTTTTGAATTTCTCCTCTAGCCTTCTTTTAGATTATCTTATTCTTCTTCTTAATTTTTGAAGAATTCTCAATTGAAAAAGAAAGTGGTATATTTAGACCATATTTTATTTTTTAAAAATTTTTGATTTTTGCCTTTAGTTCCAATATAAAGACTTTATTTCCCCCAAAACGGAAATTCCACATATAGTGAATGTTCAAGATTTCATAGGGGATCAAAACAGTGGTTTTAGAGCAGCAGCAATTTTTTTTGGGAAGATCTCAGAAGAATTCATTGATTGAAGGAAATAAATGGTGAAAGAGCTGCACCCAAGATCACTGCATAAAATCTGTGGTGAAAAGGTTCAAGAATAAAGAAGGAAACTGAAACAAATTTCTTTTCCAGCTACTGTGAATATGTGGATGAAATTTTCATGCTATGGTTTCCTTCTGGCTGAAGCATATATGTCCAGTGGTTCTATTTTCTTCTTTAATTCCTTGCACTTATCTTCCTCTGAATTCACCTCCCACTACAAATTCCAAATATTCTCCTATTTTATTCATTTTTTTAGAATATTTGAACCATATGGTCTCTTTCAAGTCAAAGTCTAATCCTTGGCAAGCTACCAAAAAGATTCACTTTGGAAAAGCTTTGTGACCAAGAATTCCAAATCTTGGAAAACAATTATTAAAAAAAGATTTAGATTTTGGTAATGAGGTTTTTTTCCTTCCAATAAAATCCAGCAGAAAAATAAAACCAATCATAGTTGGATAATATTTGATATTTCTAACAATATTTGTTCTTTGTATGTATCAAAATGTGAAAAAAGTATATTGAAAATTGTGGACCGCCCTTTTTCTTTTGAATTATTTTTGTTGTGATATGATATATATTTGGGTGAAGATAAATTCACGGATCAATGAGCCATGTAAACAATTTATTTGAGCCATGTGGCACGGCTACGCAGCTACATTTGAGCCGTGTAGAGCTCCACACGGCTTGAGTGTGGTTGGGCTGTACTCCAAGCAGCCCGGGACTGCCGTGTGGTGTCTGCACAACTACATATGAGCCGTTTAGAGCCCCACATGGCTAAAATTCAGTCATGTAGCCGTGTGGCACAACTAATGGCTTCAATGCAGTTGTTTAGCCATGTTTCACAACTACAAGTCTGGTGACCCAAAAAAGAAAAAAAAAGTAAAAAGTAAAAATAAATAAAAATAAAAAAACAAAAACAAAAAAAAACTGAATAAAACCAACCATTTGCCTTCCAACTTGACTATCTGTCAATTAAAAGGGCAAAAAAATAGAAGAAGTCTTTTGACAAGCCCTAAAGTGAAAGTTCCAAAAAAATACAAGTCTTTTGAACAGCCCTAAAGTAAAAACACCAAAAAAAAATGTTCAACTTGTGTTAAGCTGATCCCATCACAAGCTTAACTTTTAGTTAAGCTTGTGATGGGATCAGCCCAAAACAAGTTAAACTGACTTACCATCAAAATCTCATCCAAAACAATCACCAATATGATGTTAAGTCAAAACACTCAACATAATGATGTTCAAAATGTGATAACCCTTTACATTAATAGAATTACAAGATCAGCATCAGAACCCAAACCCTTATTATAAGCTCGAATCAAAATCAAGTTGATCTTTGAGGTGATCAACCCAAAAAGCTGCTTTTTTAGAAACCAAGGAACAGCGTTTGGAAACTATGGGCGGGATTGGAATTACATCTCCCTTAAGTACAAGCTGCACACAATGGTTATTGTTAACAAAAAAAGTGAACATAGGATCTGATTGTTCTTTTACACCCACTTTCATAGGAGTAAAAGTACAACATGAATCCAATGAAATGAAACATATTGGTCTTTCATAAGTATCAGCTATTATTTGACCCATATCTAACTTTGAAAGCCATTTTGAAGAGGGATTTTTTTCATTGATGTCATTGACATCAAGTCTTTTTTCTATCTTTTCAATGTCTTTAATGCCACCAAGGATCTTAGCATAGCACATCTTATTTCTCCTCAATGTTTCAACCATTTCTTTCCAAACTTTAAACCATCCATCCTCATCATACCCAAGTGATTTAGCAATGACTCTAAAACCACAATTTCCATCACCAACCAGATCCCAAACCCCACCCAAGGACTTATGTAATTTCTTTGGTTTTTTATTGAGGTAATCCACTTCTTAAAATCAAAAAGTTGTTAGCAAAATTCTAAACTCATTAAAGAATTAAACACTCACCAAAGATGAGCTTCTGTTTGACTCATCAATTTCTTCTTCTTCATCCTTCAAAAAGGAATTGGATTCCAACTGCACCAAACCTGATGAACTTTCACTTTCTTAAACTGAACTTTGAAATTCAGATGAAGATCCTGAATTGGACTATAAAAAATTCAAAATCAGTTCATTAAACCAAAAAAATGAGCCTTTCACAAAAGAAAAGACTTAAAATCATTAGTCTTTTCTTCTTTGGTGCCCTTCTACTTCTCTTTGCCCGCTGAAGTTTGTTTTAAACATGTTCAAGTTGAGAAGGATCTTGCTGGGTATTTTTCAAGTTTGGATTTCCTCTGCTCAATCACAAGACTTTAGGTTCAAGTCTTGGCTGTGATCAATAATTGGCCGTCTCCTTCATCAAGTGCTTCAACAGCCTGGGATAATCTTGATCAGGATGATTCAAGATCATTGCATTGAGCTTCTCATTTAACTGAGAATTGTTGAGCAGTTCATCAACATTGACCTTTAAAAATTCAAAGGATCAAATATTAGTCAAGTAGGAATCATCATTCAAAAAGCATTAATGACAAAGCAATATGAACAATCCAACTTAAACCAACGTAAAGAACTAGAACTGCAAAGGTCATCATCCAACCTCCACTGAGGATGAATATCTTCAGGAAAACCAGAGCCTCTTGACACTAGTAGGTCACCTATTTGGTGTGAACAGGGAAAACCCATAGTCATTGAGTATGACTTGGTGCACACTTCCGAATCATGGTCCTGCTTTAACTTCTCTAATTTTTCCACAACAAGTTTCATTGCCTGTAAAGGCACCTTGTATCGCAATGATAACAGTTCATTAGGAAGAACTATTCCAATCTTTATTTGAGAGTTGTTAAGCGCAGACTGAACTGATTTAATTTGATTGGAAACTGTTCCCTCTAGGTTTCTCCAAAAATTCAACATGTTTCCTGACAAGTTTTCAAGGAATTGTTTGAGAGTAGCATGGGCCCCTTCAACCCAAGATGTTGTTTTATTTCCAAAGTCTTTGTTTTTGCAAGTAAAAGCCATTACAAACCTCTCTTTGATACAGAAGATATTATGATCAATATACTCAAGTATATCCTCACAGTCTGCCAAAAAAACACTTTAAACAAGTCATAACGTAAGAAACCCAAAACTAGGAAGATTAACAGTAGAGTCTGTGATTTGGCACTTACTCTAAGTGCCACATGATTGACCTCTGCCTCCTCCTTGGTTATTGAGGCTCCATACTTAGCCCACAGAGACATAAAGCTTTGCCGCCCTTCAAGGTCATTATTGAAGCTCACTTTACAGTTTGCTTGTATGTTGTTAGACAAGTGCCACTGACAGCACTGTCTTGTTGAATCAGGAATATTTTTTCTAGAGCATGGATCAAAGCTTTTTCATGGTCTGCCAAAAAAACTTTTGGAAGTCTCTCAGGATAATAGGCCAACTCCTTTAACGCATTTACAGACCAACTGTAGAACTCAAACATTTCTCTTGTTATAAAAAAAAGAGCTTTTGTGAAAGTTTTCTGGTTGGAAGTAATTCCTACAATGTGAAATAGGAGGATGATGTACTTATTTTTCTTATAAGTACAATCCATCATTGCTATATGATGGAATTCCTTGCAAAGCTTTAATGACTCAGGGTGAGCCAAGAATAGGGCCTCAAAGTGACCCTTTCCACTGAATTTTGCTTGATGAACCCCAACTGAATTACAAAGTTGTTCAAAGAGGACCTCCATAACAATTTTCCCCTTTAGTTCTTCTAGTGCTACCTTACGCTTAGTGTTATAGATTGTTTGGTCATCAACATATTTGCCACTATCAATCTTGCTCAATTTTCTTTTGAGTCAAAGTGTATTGAGCCCATCATTCATGCCTTCTTTTAGATGGTCTAAGGCTACCCCAGAGATTCTCCTCAGGTGAGTATTCACTGAGGGGTGTGGGTATGGTTCATGGTTATGTTGATCATTCTTGTAGGAGATACACCACAAGGGGTCCTGCTTTTTGGAACTTTCATGGATTAAAAACTGGCACCCAACCTTCCTTGTGTGTGTTTGCCTCAACCTTTTTGTGAGCAATTGCCCAGAGTACAAACCATGTCTATCACAGGCTAAATCCACATATTGGTCAGGCTTTGAGTTGAAAACTGTTAAAGCTTAACCATGCTTAATTGCCAATGTTTGACAATATGTTGGTGCCTCGTCCCTAGTAGGAAAAGCTCTCACGGGAGGTGGGTTAAGTGTGTCTGTCATAGTTACATTGACTGATGGCATGCACTGCATCAGTTTCCAGTTTCAATCAAATTAAATAAGTCAAAGACCATTAACATAAAATGTTACTAACCACCAGAGGTCATGTCCATTTCTGAAACATTTTGTTTCTCAATTGTCACCCTTGATGAGGATGCAATTTGGGCTTCCAATGATTCATTACCCACATCCTTTGTTTCCACAGCTTTGTTCATTGCACTAATGTAGTCCTTGAACCCAGCCATGTTAAAAGGAGGGCTTGCCACTGTTACCATAATGCAAAGAAAATGCAATGCTACTTCAGTTTTCAATCCAACTTTCAATTGAACAAAAGCTTACTCACTTTCAAGTTGAGAAGGATTAATTTTGTGGAACTTTTATTTGCAGTTTTCTATAGTGCCACTTTAATTTAACTTTAATTTCACTTTAGTGTCACTTTGTGATTTCTAGATGTGGTCCAACAGTCCCACATAGTATGCGTTGCTCCCAAATTTGGGCTGATGAAACTCAAATGTGGTCCAGGGGTACCCAAAAAGTTGGACACAACCCCTGGGGGGGCTGTACGCGGCCGTACACCCCCCCGGACACAGATAAAATCCGCCATATACAGGGGTACATGGCTTGAATACAGCCTCCCGGGGGTTGCGCGTGTTTGAGACAGCCCCTTGGGCGCTTGTAGACGCTTCCAAAATGCCTGCAAGCACGTTTTGGATGCGTGTATGGGCCCCCATGCATCCATTGGGCCGTGTAGGGCCCAACACAACTCCCACACAGCAGGGAGTTGTGAATTTATCATCACCCTATATATTTTTAGGGTGAAAATAGGTGAAAAGCAGTCCAAATGAATTTAATTTTCATATTTGGATGCTTTTATAAATTCATTCAAAAAACAACTTGAGGGAAAATTTGATGGAAGATGCGAAAAAAACAAAACTGAAATGGATGTGTTATTCCAAAGTGTTTTTACATTGGATTCAATTTTTGGAGGCAAAGAATACATCCAAAAAATCCCAAATAATTATTCTAAATATTTTTTTTATTGAATTTCTATGAGCTCAAATCAAAAAAAAATCAAAAGGCAACAAAAACATCCAGAAGTGCAATGAGAAAATTGTTTTTTTATTTTTTTTATTTTTTGAATGGATTTTTTTGAGCTGTAACATTACATCCAAAATATCTGGAAAAAATCAAAAAGCTCTTTTTCTTGTGGAAAAAGTTTTAAGAGCTTGAATTAAAAAGAAATGAATTCAAAATGCAAATAAAAGGATCCAAAAGTGCAATGAGAAATTTGAGTTTTTTGAATTTTTTTATTTTTTGAATGAATTTTTTAAGGTGTAAGAATAAATCCAAAAATTAAAAAAAATATTCAAAATCTCTTTGAGTTTTTTTGTAACTTTCTGAGAGCTTCAATAAACAAAAAAAAATCAATTAAAAAGGCAAAGAAAGGGATCCAAAAATTGGATCAGAAATTCTTTATTGATTTTATTTTTTGAATGAATTTTTCAAGGGGTTCCAATGCTTCCAAAATTACAAAAAGGATGTTTGAGAATTTGAGACACCTAGCTAAAGGGCTTTGGAAAAAAAATCAAAAAGATCAATTTTTGGAATGTCTGTTAAATAAAGTATTTGTATGTGCGGGATTACATTGCCCAGACATAAAACCCCAGCGATTTAAAGATTTGCACCTGTGAGAAAATTAATTCCCTTATATGTATATATGGCATTGAAAGCTTGTCTGGGAACATTCCCAAGTCCCCCTTGGCACAGTTCCCAGTGGGCTTCATTTCCGCATCAGGTTGCGCTGCGGATCTTGGCACACAGCCAAGTTCTGCTCAACCAAAGCCAAGCTGTTGGCACCCCCCCCTCACTTTCTCCCTCCCACCCCCTTGATACCCCCCATAAATTTCTCCCTCCCCCTTTCTCCTCTATTAGTCAATTAATCAATTATGATGATGGCAGTCTACTTGATCAATACTGATTGGGTTGGGTTGAAGGGTTGGAGATTGTAATATACATAGATTTGACAACAAAAGGATGTAAATATGTATCAACAGATGAAAGAAGCGTTGGGATTGGAATTAAATCAGAGAGGATACAACAAAAACAAGATAAGTGCCAAGTTAATTGAAAGGGGAGGGAAACACCCAGCTGTTCAACAGGAGAACAAAGACCAAGAAATAAACAAATAAACAAATTACCCCCAATCATTGATTTTTGAGGTTGTGGCCCATTGGGTTGGGTATCAGCCAAGTCAAACTTTGGCCCAACCCATCCAAACTTGGCTGTGTGCCAAGTTTTGCTTGGCTATGTGCCAAGTTTTGCTTGGCTATGTGCCAAGTTGCGCTTGGCTATGTGCCAAGTTGCGCTTGGCTATGTGCCAAGTTGCGCTTGGCTATGTGCCAAGTTGCGCTTGGCTATGTGCAAAGTTGTGCTTGGCTATGTTCCAAGTTTGGCTTGGCTATGTGCCAGTTTTGGCTTGGCTATGTGCCAAGTTGGGCTTGGCTATGTGCCAGGTTGTGATTGGCTATGTTCCAGGTTGTGCTTGGCTATGTGTCAAGTTGTAATTGGCTATGTGCAAAGTTGCGCTTGGCTATGTGCCAAGTTGTGCTTGGCTATGTGCCAAGTTGGGCTTGGCTATGTGCCAAGTTGGGCTTGGCTATGTGCCAGTTTTTGATTGGCTATGTTCCAGGTTGTGCTTGGCTATGTGCCAAGTTGTAATTGGCTATGTGCAAATTTGTGCTTGGCTATGTGCCAATTTGCGCTTGGCTATGTCCCAAGTTGCGCTTGGCTATGTGCCAAGTTTTGCTTGGCTATGTGCCAAGTTGCGCTTGGCTATGTGCCAAGTTTTGCTTGGCTATGTGCCAAGTTGCGCTTGGCTATGTGCCAAGTTTGGCTTGGCTATGTGCCAAGTTGGGCTTGGCTATGTGACAGGTTGTGCTTGGCTATTTTCCAGGTTGTGCTTGGCTATGTGCCAAGTTGTGCTTGGCTATGTGCCAAGTTGTGCTTGGCTATGTGCCAAGTTGAGCTTGGCTATGTGCCAAGTTGCGCTTGGATATGTGCCAAGCGGGCTTGAGGGGGTGACAAGCAGGCTTTAGGGGGTGCCACCAGGGCTTTAGGGGGTGCCCAGTGCACTTTAGAAAAATACTGGCTAATTTGGGTGGGTGCCCAAACAAGCTTTATCTACCATATGTATAACAATATTTGTTTTTTTTAAAAAAAGGTGAAAAAAATGAAAATAAAGATAAAAACAGAAATAAATTGAAAAAAAGATGAAGAATGGTGGTGGTGGCAATGGCCACCAATCCAGAATTGGTGGGGCACTGTAGAAATCACTGCAGGGCCAGTGGCCTTTGTGGAAACCACACAGTTGTGGTTTTTAATGGAAATTTTGAAACCCTAAATGCCATTTGGATCTGAAATTCCCATAAAAAACAGGGGCTATGGGTTTTTGAAATGGGTTTAAAACAGCCCCTGTATGGGGTTTCTGAAGGCTGGGTTGAAGAAATGGGCTGCAGGATTTTGAAACCCTGTCAAAAATCCTTCCGTGGTGGTTTTTATGGCCTGGAACAAGGGCTGCCAGAAGGGCCATCAACCCCATCCCCCCTGGTATTTCAAAGGGGGGGTTTTACTTGGCATTACCCCACCAGGAAATGGTGAGAATCCTTAAAATTAATTTTTAACACCTTTGGGCATTGGAAAAAATGCCAGAAAGCAGTGATATAGTACATAAATTGCTTCATTTGTTTCTTGGGATTTATTTTTATTTTAAAAAAGTTTTTTGTGGAAAATAATTTTATAAAAGTCATGAATTTAATAAGTTTCAGAGTATGGGTTTATCCAGTACCAAGAAACATTTTTCAAAAACAAATAATTGGGATATGCCTGAAATCAGAAATGAACTTTTTGAAAAGGGTGATATTAAATTCACAACTCCAGTCGTGTGGGAGTCGTACAGGGCCCTACACAGCTCAAATGAGCTGTGGGGTCCCATAGACGACTACAAAAGGTTGTTCCAAACATGCGCAACCCCCAGGGGTCATATAGGAACCGTTTACCCCCCCAACATGGCAATTTTGGGCTGTGTACAGGGGTACATGGCTCAAAACTGCCGTTTTTGGGGGTGCGCAACCCCCCAGAAGTTGTGCCAGAATTTTGGGCACCCCCAGGACCAAACTTGGGTTCCCTCAACCCAAATTTTGGATAAAACATACTTTGTGGGACTGTTGTTCCACACCAAGTGATTCCAAAATGACTTTGAAGTGAAACCAAAGTGAAAGTAAAGTGAAAATTGAAATTGTATAAAAATCTGCAAAATATTCTTTCTCAACTCAAAAGCGAGCAAACTTTGTTTGTTCAATTGAAATTTGGATTCAATAACGAAGTGTAAAATTGCATTTTTTTGCATGGGAACAGTGGAAAGCCCTCCTTCTTCTGACATGGCTGCTTGGAAGGTCTACATTGATAGTGCCATCAACAAAGCTTTGGAAAAAGAAAAAAAGGATTTGGCTAATGAAACATTGGAAACCCCAATTGCATCCTCATCAAGGGTGACAATTGAGGAACAAAATGTTTCATAGTGGGATGCAACCTCTGGTTGTGAGTAACATTTTTATGTTACTGAGGTCTTTGCTGGATTCAATTTGATTGAAACTAGTGGGGTGCATGTAACTGAAACTATGACTTGACCAATGAATTCTTACTAGATCCACTTGACCCACCTCCTGTGAGAACTTTTCCTACTAGGGAAGAGGCCCAAAACTATTGTCAAACATGGGCTATGAAGCATGGTTAAGCTCTGACAGTTTTTAACTTAAAGAAAGACATATATGTGGATTCGGCCTGTGATCACCATGGTTCCTATTCAGGAAAACTTCTTACCAAACAGTCTAGACAAACTCACACAAGGAACGTTGGGTGAAACTTTTCAATCCATGCAAGTCAAAAAAAGGCAGACCCCCTGTGGCGACTCTCCTACAAAGAAACCCAAAATAACCATCAACTATCTGAACATCCCTCTGTGCATCCTCAACTGAGGAGAATCTTGGGGGTGGTCTTAGACGATCTAATAGAAGGCATGAATGATGGGCTCAATACGTTGCAGCTTAAGAGGAAATTGAGCAAGATTTATGGAGGGGATTATGTTGATGAATGGACAATCTATAACACTAAGAGGAAGTTAATGCTTTCAGAACTGAAGGGGAAAAGTGTTATGGAGGTACTCTATGAACAGCTTGAAGAAACAAGCTGGAATCACCAGTAAATGTTCAGTGGAGAGGGTCACTTGGAGGCACTCTACTTGGCACATCCTGGGGCAGTAAATCTTTCAAAAAAATTACATCATATTGCTATGTTGGATTGTACTTATAAGACAAATAAACACATTACCCCGCTATTGCATGTTGTAGGAATGACAGCCAATTGGAAAACTTTCAAAAAAGCTTGTGTTTTTATAAAAAAAAGAAACTTATGAGTTCTACAGTTGGTCTGTAAATGCATTAAACAAGTTGGCATATGATCCTGAGAGACTTCCAAAAGTCTTTGTGACGGACCGTGAAAAAGCTCTGATTTGTGCTATTGAATTGAGTTTCCATGAGTCATCAAGACAATGTTGCGCTTTGCAATTTTCTAAAAACATATCAGCAAACTGTAAAGAAAGCTTTTTTAATCATGTTAAAGGATGGAAAAGCTTTATGAATCTGTGGGCAAATTATGGGGCCTCAAAGACCAAGGAGGAGGCAGAGGTCAATGATGCTGAACTCAGAGTAGGTCCAAATTACTGCTTCTTATTCTTCCTAGTTTTGGGTTCTGACCTTTTGACTTGTATAGTGTTTCTTGAAAGACTATGAGGATTTACCCAAGTATATTTAAAATAAAATTTTCCCTATCAAAGAGAAGTTTGTAACAGCATGGACTTGTATATACCCAGATTTTGGGAACAAAACAACATCTTGGGTTGAAGGGGTTCATGCAAATATCAAACAATTCCTTTCAAAATCTTTGGGAAACATGTTGGATGTTTGGAAAAGCCTTGACGGAACAGTTTTGAATCAGATTAAATTGGTTCATGCTTCACTTTATAACTCTCAAATTAATTTAGGGACACTTCTTCCACCTGAACTGTTACCATTGGGTTACAAATTGTCTTTAGAGGAAATTCAAATTATTAGGGAACAATAAAAGAAATTCAAACGTGGACATGATGGAGAAGTGTGCACCAAGTCATATTCCAAGACTATGGGTTTGCGCTGTTCCCACCAAATAGGTGACTGTATATCATTCATAGAATCTGTGGTACCCAAAGATGTTTATCCTCAGTGCAGGTTTGACTATGACCCTTGCAGTTCTAGTTCTGTAAGATGGCGTATGTTGGATTGTTCAAATCACTATGCAATTAATTCTTTTTGATTAATGCCTTTTGATTAATGATTTATAATTCACTCATGGTTGATCCTTTTGAATTTTTCAATTGAAATGTCAATGAAATGCTAAGAATTTCTCAGTTATTGGAAAAAGTGAATGGAATGATCTTGAAATCTCCAGATCATGAGCAAAGCGGCCTATTGAAGTATATCATTTGGAAGATTACTAAATATTGATTGAAGCCAAGACTTGAACCTAAATTCTTACAATCAAGTAGGGGACAGCCAAAATTGATAGATACGCAGAGAGAACAATCTTTGTTTGAGCATGTTTAAAAACAACTCAAGGGGTAAAAAAGGACTAGAAGAGCTCCAAATAAGAAAAGACAAAAGATTTTCAGTGTTTTCTTTTGGGATATATTCATTTTTTTGGTTTAATGAACATAGTTACTAACTAATCATTAATTTTTAGTCAAAGTCGGCAGAATCTGAATCTGAATTGCATAGTTCAGATGAAGAGACTGAAAGTGAATTGGGATCACTCAATTTGGACTCAGAATCCTCTTCAGAGGAAGAGAAAGTGCAGCAAAGCTCAACCAGAAGCTCATCTTTGGTGAGTATTCATTTAATTGATCTGATTAAATAACTGAATACTAATTTAGTTTTTATGATAGGAACCAAACTTGAAATACCTCAATCAAATAACCAAGAAATTGCATAAGTTCTTGGGTGAGGTTTGGGATCTGATTGTAGATGGGGATTGCGGATTTAGAGTAATTGCTAAATCTCTTGGTTATGAAGAACATGTTTGGTTAAAATTTATGAAGGAAATGATTGAAAAATTGAAGAAAAATAAAACATGCTACATTAAGATGCTTGGTGGTGCAAAGGAGGTTGAAAAGATTAAACAAAGACTTGATGTTGAAGACATCAATGAAAAGATTCCCTCCTCAAAATGGCTGGCTAAATTAGATATGGGTCCAATCATAGCAGACACATATTCAGACCTATATGTTTCATTTCATTGGAGTCATGTGATACTTATAATCCAATGAAAAATGGTGTTACTGATCAATCAGGTCCACTGTTCATTTCCTTTGTAAACAATAACCACTGGGTTCTATTATTATTTGAGGGAGAAATGATTCCAATCCCACCCATTGTAGAAAAAACTCTTTCCTTGATTTCTAGAAAAGCCTCTGGTTGGGTGGATCATCTCAAAGATCAACTGCAAATGTATTCTAGATTATAGAAATTATAGACTTTGAATTCATTTCATGATTGGGTTTCATATAAGTTGTAATTCTAATGCAGCTAACAAGTTCTATTAATATGAAGGGTTATCACATTTTGAACATTTTTATGTTGAGTGTTTGGAGTTAACATCATTATTTTGAGTGTTTTTAATGATAGTTTAATTTTAATTCAGTTCAACTTGTGTTGGGCTGATTCCATCATAAGGACTATTTCACTCCTTATGATGGGATCAGCTTCATGCAAGTTGAACTGGTTTTTTAATTTAGGGCTTGTCAAGTTACTTGTCTTGTTTTTTGGTGTTTTTAGTTGATGGCTTTTCCAGTTACTTGTGTTTTTTTGGGTCTTTTTACTTTAGGGCTAGTCCATTGGATAGTCCCAGTTTTTTTAGTTTTTTGTTTTTTATTTTTTATTTTTATTTTATTTATTTTTAGTTTAATGTTAAATTCATGGCTCATTAAGCCATGCACACGGTTTGAAATGGGCTGTGTGGCACAGCACACAGTCCAATTGGGGAAATTTACAGCCCCCCACAGCTCACAAAGTTGTGAGGCCCACCCAACCGGGTCCACAGCCATGTGGACTTCTACACAACTACATTCAAGCCGTGTGGAGTTGTACATGGCTTGAATGTAGTTTTCTGGCATTCCACACGGCACTGGACCGCCGTGAGCAAAAAAGAAAAAAGGAAAAGGAATGAAAGGGTAATTACACAACCCATAAACTAAAATTTTCATTTTTTGGTTAAAAAAACAGATAAATAAATAAATAAAAAACAAAAAAAAACTGGTAGTATCCAATGGAATAGCCCTAAAGTAAAATTACCCAAAAAAAAAATTAGATGGACTAGCCCTAAACTAAAAACACCAAAAAAAAGACAATTAACTTGACAAGCTCTAAAGTAAAAACACCAAAAAAATACAACTAACTTGAAAAGCCCTAAAGCCATTTCAACTTGACTAGCCCTAACATAAAAGGGCCCAAAAATTAAAGAAATATTTTGACCAGCCCTAAAGTAAAAGTCCCCAAAAAAATAAAACTCTTTTGACAAGCCCTAAAGTAAAAGTTCCCAAAAAAATACAAGTCTTTTGACAAGCCCTAAAGTAAAAACACCAAAAAAAACAAGTTCAACTTGTGTTAAGCTGATCCCATCCCAATCTTATCATAAGTTAAGCTTGTGATGGATTCATCCCAACACAAGTTGAACTGACTTCCCATTGAACTCTCATTTAAAACACTCAATATAATTATGCTAACTCAAAACACTCAACATAATGATGTTCAAAATTTGATAACCCTTTCTATTAATAAAACTTGTTAGCTGCATTAGAACTACAATTTATATGAAACCCAATGATGAAATGAAGTCAAAGTCTATTACAACCTAGAATACATTTGCAGTTGATCTTTGAGATGATCAACCCAATCAGAGGCTTTTTTAGAAATCAAGGAACATGCTTTTGCTACAATGGGAAGTATTGGAATCATTTCTCCCTCAAGTACTAATAGAACCCAGTGGCTCTTTTTTACAAAGGAAATGAATGTTGGATCTGATTGATCAGTAATGCCAGTTTTCATTGGATTACAATTATAACATGACTCCAATGAAATGATACATAAAGGTTTGGAATATGTGTCTGCTCTGATTTGTACCATGTCCAATTTAGCCAGCCATTTTGAGGAGAGAATCTTTTCATTGATGTCTTCAACATCAAGTCTTTGTTTAATCTTTTCAACCTCCTTTGCACCACCAAGCATCTCAATGTAGAATGCTTTATGTTTCTCTAATATTTCAATCATTTCCTTCCTAACTTTAAACCAACCATGTTCTTCATAACCAACAGATTAATCAATGAATCTAAGTCTGAACTTCCCATCTCCAATTGGATCCCAAACCTCACCCAAGAACTTATAGAATTTCTTGGGTATTTGATTTAGGTATTTTATGTTTGGTTCCTATCATTAAAACTGACTTAGTATTCATTTCTTTAATTGGATCAATGAAATAAAAACTCACCAAAGCTGAGCTTCTGGTTGAGCTTTGATGAATGTTCTCTTCCTCTGGAGAGGATTCTGATTCCAAATTAAGTGATCCCAATTTACTTTCAGTCTCTTCCTCTGAACTATGAAATTCAGATTCAGATTCTGCCAACTTTGACTAACAATTCATTGTTAGTTAGTAACTAAGTTCATTAAACCCAAAAAATGAACATATCTCAAAAGAAAATACTTACAATCTTTTGTCTTTTCTTGTTTGGAGCCCTTGTAGTTCTTTTTTCCCCCTTGAGTTATTTTTCAAAAATCTCAAACCAAGATGGTTCTTGCCACGTATCTGTCAATTTTGGCCTACCCCTACTTGATTGTAAGACTTAAGGTTCAAGTCTTGGCTTGGATCAATATTTTTTAATATTCTGAATGATATATCTCAATAGTCTGCTTTGCTCATGATCTGGAGATTCCAAGATCATTGCATTGAATTTTTCATATAACTGAGTAATTCTTAGCATTTCATCAAAATTGCACTGGAAAAATTCAAAAGGATCAACCATTAGTGAATTAGTTAATCAAAAAGCATTAATCACATAGTGATTTGAACAATCCAACTTGAACAATCCACCTTGAGCCAACTTACAGAATTAGAATTGCAAGGTTCATAGTCAAACCTTCACTGAGGATGAACATCTTGAGGTACCACAGATTCTCTGAATGCTAGACAGTCACCTATTTGGTAGGAACAGGGCAAACCCATAGTCTTGAAATATGACTTGGTGCAGACTTTGCCATTATGATCACTTTTGAACTTCTCAAATTGTTCCTTAACAAGATGGATTGCCTCTAAAGACAATTTGTAAACCAATGGTAACAGTTCAGGGGGAAGAACTGTCCCTAACTTAATTCAAGAGTTATAAAGTGATGCATGGACTGAATCAATTTGATTCAAAACTTTTCCTTCAAGGCTTTTCCAAACATCCAACAGGTTTCCTGAAGATTTTTTGAGGAATTGTTTGAGAGTTGCATGGGCATCTTCAACTCAAGATGTTGTTTTGTTTCAAAAATCTGGGTTTATACAAGTCCACACTGTTACAAACGTCTCTTTGATAGGGAAAATGTTATTTTCCATATACTTGAGTACATCCTCATAGTCTTTCAAGAAACACCATACAACTTAAAGGGTCAGAACCCAAAACTAGGAAGAAAAAGAAGCAGTGATTTGGACCTACTCTGAGTTCCGCATCATTGACCTCCACCTCCTCATTGGTCTTTGAGGCCCCATACTTTGCCCACAGATTCATAAAGCTTCTCCATCCTTCAATGTCATTAAAAAAGCAAACTTTAAAGTTTGCTTGTATTTTTTTAGAAAAATGCCAAGTGCAACATTGTCTTGATGAATTGGGGAAACTAGATTCAATTGCACAAATCACAGCTTTTTCATGGCCCATCACAAAGACTTTTGGATGTCTCTCAGGATCATAAGCCAACTCCTTTAATTCATTTACAGACAAATTGTAGAGCTCAAACCTTTCTTTTGTTATAAAAACAAGAGCTTTTGTGAAATTTTTCCAATTGGCTGTCATTCCTACAAAATGCAATAGTGGGGTTTTGTACTTATTTGTTTTATAAGTAAAATCCAAAATAGCAATCTGATGGAATTGTTTTGAAAGATTTACTGCCTCTGGATGTGCTAAGTAACAGGCATCCAAGTGACCCTCTCCACTGAAATTTGACTAGTGATACCAAATTGTTTCTTCAAGCTGTTCATAGAGTACCTCCATTACACTTTTTCCCTTTATATCTGCAAGCTTTACCTTCTGCTTAGTGTTATAGATTGTTTGGTCATCAACATATCCCGCCCATCAATCTTGCTCAATTTTCTCTTTAGTTGTAACCTATTGAGCCCATCATTCATGCCTTCTACTAGATTGTATAAGGCCACCCCCAAGATTCTCCTCAGTTGAGGATGCACAGAGGGATGTTCAGATGGTTGATGGTTATGTTTGGTTTCTTTATAGGAGAGTTTCCACAAGGGGTCTGCCTTTTTTCAACTTGCATGGATTAAAAACTTGCACCCAACCTTCCTTGTGTGATTTTTTCTAGACCGTTTGGTAAGAAGACTTCCTGAATAGGAACCATTTCTATCACAGGCTAAATTGACATATTGGTCACGCTTTGAGTTGAAAACTTTTAAAGCGTAACCATGCTTTATTGCCCATGTTTGACAATAGTTTTTTTGCCTCTTACCTAGTATGAAATGAACTCAAGGCAGGTGGGTCAAGTGGATCTAGTAAAAATTCATTGGTTAAGTCATAGTTTCATAGTTACATGAACCCATCAGTTTCAATCAAACTTAATATGGCAAAGACCAGTAGCATAAAATGTTACTCACCACCAGCCGTCATTACCATTTGTGAATCATTTTGTTCCTCAGTTGTCACCCTTGATGAGGATGCAATTGGGGCTTCCAATGTTTCATTAGCCAAATCCTTTTTTTCTTTTTCCAAAGCTTTGTTGATGGCACTATCAATGTAGACCTTCCAAGCAGCCATGTCAGAAGAAGGAGGGCTTTCCAATTTTCCCTTGCAAAAAAATGCAATGGTATACTTCAGTATTCAATCCAACTTCCAATTGATCAAAAAAAAGGCTCACTTTCAAGTTGAGAAAGAATTTTTTGCAGATTTTTATGATTATTCACTTGACATTCACTTGAATTTTTCTTTAATGTCTCTTTGGGATTGCTAGGGGTGGAACAACAGTCCCAAAAAGTATGCTTTAATCCCAAATTTGGGTTGACAGAACCCAAGTGTGGTCCAGGGGGTGCCCAAAATTCTGGCATGGCTTTTGGGGGGTTGTGCACCCCCAAACACGCCCAATTTGAGCCATGTATGGGGGTTACACGGCTCCTACACAACCCCCGGGGGTTGTGCATGCTTGAAAGGCCCTTTGTTGTCATCTTTGGGCCCCCATGGCTCATTTGAGCCGTGTAGGGCCCTACAAATCTATCATGCGGTTGGTGGCGTCAATTTAATATCACCCTTTTTTTTAACCAAAAAATCAATGGGTGATGTCAAATTCACGGCTCCAACCATGTGGTAGTCATGTAGGGCCCTACACAGATCAAATGAGCTGTGGGGTCCCATAGACGACTACAAAGGGCCATTTCAAACACGCGCAACCCCCAGGGGGTTGTGTAGGAGCTGTGTAACCCCCAAACACGGCTAATTTGGACCGTGTAGCCCCGTATATGGCTCAAAACTGCCCTGTTTGGGGGTGCACAACCCCCCAGAAGTTGTGCCAGAATTTTGGGCACCCCCTGGACCACAGTTGGGTTCTGTCAACCAAAATTTGGGATCAACGCAAACTTTGTGGGACTGTTGTTCCACACCTAGCAATCCCAAAGAGACTTTAAAGTGAAACCAAAGTGAAATTAAAGTGAAAATTGAAATCACATAAAATTCTGCAATCAATTCTTTCTCAACTCAAAATTGAGCAAACTTTGTTTGTTCAATTGAAAGTTTGATTGAATACTGAATTATACCATTGCATTTTTTTGCATGGGAAAAGTGGCAAGCCCTCCTTCTTCTGACATGGCTGCGTGGAAGGTCTACATTGATAGTGCAATCAACAAAGCTTTGGAAAAAGAAGAAAAGAATTTGGGTAATGAAACAGTAGAAGCCCCAATTGCATCCTCATCAAGGGTGACAATTGATGAACAAAATGTTTCACAGTGGGATTTGACCTCTGGTTGTGAGTAACATTTTATTTTACTGGTCTTTTCCAGGTTTGATTTGATTGAAACTGATGGAGTGCATGACATCAATATAACTATGTAACTATGGCAGATCCACTTGACCCACCTCCTGTGAGAGCTTTTCCTACTAGGTAAGAGGCACAAAACTATTTTCAAACATGGGAAATGAAGCATTTTTGGGCTTTAACGTTTTTCAACTCAAATCGTGACCAATATGTGGATTTACCCTGTGATAGACATGGTTCCTATTCAGGAAAACTTATTACCAAACCCTCTAGACAAACTCACACAAGGAATTTTGGGTGCAAGTTTTTAATCCATGCAATTTTCACAAAGGCAGACCCCTTGTGGCAAATCTCCTATAAACAAATGCAACATAACCATTAACCATCTGAAAATCCCTCTGTGCATCCTCAACTGAGGAGAATCTCTGGGCAAGCCTTGGATTTACTTAAGGAAGGCATGAAAGATGGGATCAATACATTAAAACTTAAGAGAAAATTGGGAAAAAATGATGGGTGGGATTATGTTGATGACCAAACAATTTATAACACTAAGTTGAAGTTAACGCTTGCAGAACTCAAGCGTAAAATTGCTATTGAGGTACTCTTTGAACAGCTTGAAGAAAGAAGTTGGATTCACTTTTCAGAGTTCAGTGGAGAGGGTCACTTGGAGGCCCTGTACTTAGCACATCCTGAGGAAGTAAAGCTTTCAAAAAAATTCCATCATATTGCCATTTTGGATCATACTTATAAAACAAATATGTACAAAACCCCACTGTTGCATTTTGTAGGAAAGCCAATTGGCAAACGTTCACAAAAGCTCTTGTTTTTATAACAAAAGAAACGTTTGATTTCTACTATTTGTCTGTAAATGCATTAAAGGAGTTGGCTTATGGTCCTGAGAGACATCCAAAAGTCTTTGTGATGGACTGTGAAAAGGCTCTGGTCTGTGCAATTGAATCTACTTTCCCTGAGTCATCAAGACAATGTTGCACTTGCCACTTTTCTAAAAACATACAAGCAAAATTTAAAGCACGCTTTTTCAATGATGTTGAAGGATGGAAAAGCTTTTTAACTCTTTGGGAAAAGTATGGGGGCTCAAAGACCAAGGAGGAGGCAGAGGTCAATGATGAAGAACTCATAGTAGGTCCAAATCACTGCTTCTTATTCTTCCTAGTTTTGGGTTCTGACATTTTGACTTGTATAGTGTTTCTTGAAAGACTATTGTTGGATTTCTGAGGTTAACTAAGAGGGCAAGAAAGAATTTATAATTTCAAGAGGGCTGAAAGGAAGATAATCAGAGTGAGGAATCACAAAAGAGAAGAAAGAGTAGGAAATAAAGGGGAAGAAACAAACATCAAGACGCTACAGAGCAGAGTTAGGGTAGGCTGAGTGGGGACGCTAAAGACAGATAGATGATTTGGTGATAGGAAGGAGATTATTTGTATGGTAAAGAAAGAGATCAGAGTTGAGGAGAAAAAAATGGAGGTGAAACAAGATTGGGTTGAAGTCTTACCAGACAGAGCAGGATGGAGAAGAGATTGAGGACAAGAGGTTGAATTCGCAGGGTTGAGTGTGTTGAAGTGGACGCATGAAGAAGAACAAAAGACGGAATAGAGGAAGAAGAAAAGGTGGAAGACTTAGAAAGAAGAGGAGAAAGGAGAAGAGGCGGAACAAGAAGAAAAGGTTGAGTGAAGCCTTCTCTGATGGTGAAGAAAAGAAAAGTTGGATTTTAATAATAAAAAAGGACTGAGAAAAATTACGGGCGCAACATAGAATTTGGGGGAAGAGTAGGGGGCGCGCAATTTGAACTTGTGAAATTCAAGAGACAGAGATAGAACAAGAGGAAAAAGAAAAGAAGAGGACAGGGAGAACGGTGATTCTAATCAAGGAGGAGAGTTGGGATGTTCAGATGATTCAAAACTCCCCGTGGCTGGTATGACTGAAGACAAAATTGAGTGAGATGGATCAATGAGATTCAGCAAGTTGGATAGAGAAAGGTAGGTTAGAGCCTTTGTGAGACCATCTGCTTTCATTTCAAGAGAGGAAATTAGTTTTACAGTAAGTTTGCCTTGGGACAGCTCCTCTCTTAGAGCCTTAGTTTTAATGTCAATGTGGCGAGTTTTAGAGTTTCAGCCAAATTTCTTGAGTTTGTTGTCTAAGCCCTTGTTATCTATGTAGTGGAGACTAGGTTTGAGTTCCTTTTTCCACAGTTCAGAAACTAAGTCTATCATCCAAATAGCCTCCAAGAAAGAATCCACCATTGGGTTCAGTTCAGCTTTGGTTGTAGAGTGAGTAATGTTTCTTTGTCTGTAGCTGCTCCAGGAGATAAGAGATCCAAAGAGGAGAGAGAGGTGACCCAATTGGGAGCGTCTAGTTTCAAGCTTGTTGCTCCAAGTGGCATTGCTGTAGCATTTGATTGGAGTATTGGGAGAATGAATTTAAAGAGTGAGTTTGATATTTTTGGTGGCCTTGAGATACTTCCAGCAATGTTTTAATTCCCTCCAGTGACGCATTCCGGGTTTCTCGCAGAATCTGGCAAGGCTAGAAACAGAAACACTAAGGTCAGGTTGGGTGAGGCAGGCTATGTAATTCATGAGAAAAACGGCCAATCAATAATTGATTTTTAAGGATTTAAATTCTTCATGTTCTTTGTCCAAGGCAGGAGTTAAGCTGGCATTGACAGTAAGAGGAATAGAGGAGGGTTTTCAATCACTCATTTTGAGTTCTTCAAGACCGTGATCAATGTGTTTTGGTTGGGAGAGAAGAATTTTGTTGTTGATTTGTTTGTACTTCATACCTAAGATAGTGTTGGGTTCATGGTGACTGGAATTTGGAAAAAAATTGAGAAAAGCATGTTGAAAGTCATCTCCCAGGCCTACAAGTATTAAGTTGTCAACGTGGAAGAATAGAACGGATTGTTTTTGTGGATTTATGTATAGACAGGGATCTGAAATGGACTTTAGAAAGCCCTGCTCTTGAATCCATGAGGTTAGGGTGTGGAACCAATTTTCAGGAGATTGCTTGAGTCCGTAGAGCAACTTATTGAGGATTAGGTACTTTGATTGTCTTTTGCTACCTTTGGGCGCTTTAATAATGAACTTGTTGGATAAAGGGGCGTGGAGGAAGGGACTTTTGACGTCAAATTGTTTGATGGGAAGAGAGTGGTACAGACCAAAGAGAAGAGCCATTCTGAGAGACGCGGCTTTTGCTGTAGGAGAGAATGTGTTGAGATAGTCAAGACCATATATTTGGTTGAAGCCTTGAACGCATAGCCAAATTTTGTAGACTAGGGGATCTCCATGGCAGTTTTCTTTTAGACAGTAGACCCAGGTGGTATTGAGTGGGTTTATGGGTTCTGGTCCGTCATAATTGTCCCACACAGCAAGATTTTCTATGCCGTTAAGTTTGGCGTCCATAGAGGCTTCCCACTTGAGAGAGTCAAAGCATTTTTTTGCTTTTTCAAAGGTTCTAGGGACGTAATAGTGGTGATAACCCTATCAAGCGGAGGGATGAGGGAAGAACAATCTTGTAGTTTGTTTCTCGGATCTAACTGGGTTTTCAGATCATTGGAGGAGTTGGACAAGTTATTGGAGAAGAGATCCTCAGGCTGAGGAGTATCGAGAGAAGGGGAAGGAGAAGAGGGAGACTGGGATTCCTCAGGACAGGGAGGAAGAGGAATAGAAGAAGAGGAAACAGAGGGAAAAGGGAGATCATTGTCCAACTTGATTAAGATTTGGTTGTTGGAATTTGAGGAAGAAGAGGAAGAAGGAGGAGAAAAAGGAGCGGAGTCTTTGATAATTTTTACATGTTTGGAGGATATGATGGTGTTATCAGGAGTAAGAATTCAATAGGAAAAAAATTTGGGATTGTAACCAACAAGAATGCCTGAAAGGCCTTGGTCCTTGAATTTTTGGCCGCAAGAAATTTTGTTGTCCAAATAGACAACTTTGGAGCCAATGGGGTGAAAATAGCTGTATGGAAGTGATTTATTAGTAAAAATCTGATAGGGCAACTGAGAATTAGGATCTTTGGGAATTTGGTTGAGAGTGAGACAAGCCGTTTTGGAGATTTTGGCCCACAGGTTGAGAGGAAGCTTGGAACCTCGGAGAATGGCTCAAATCAATTTGGTTAGAGTTCTGTTGGTTCTTTCGATTTTTCCATTGTGTTTTTGATGGTAAGGTTCTGTGACAAGATGGCGAATAGAGTTAGAGGTAAAGAAATTGTTGAAATCAGAGGAGGAAAATTCTCCGCCTCCATTGGTGCAGATTGTGGCAGGAAAACAGTTCCATTTTTGATGTTTGTGATTAAGGATTATTTAAAATTGAATACTTGCATTGGATTTGTGTTGAAGAGGGATGGCTGAGATGTAGCCTGAGTGATTTTTGAAAATGGAAATTATATAGTTCATATGGTTCCTGGAGCTGGGAGTGATAGGACCAATGAGATCAACATGAAGTTGTTCAAAGGGTTTTAATGCTTGAGATTTACTGTTTTTGCAAGGGTATTTTGAAATTTTGGAGAAGACGCAATCAACACATTGAAACTTGGAGAGAGACTTGGCAGAGAGGTTGGGAAAAAGATTCTTAAGGAGGTAGGGACTAGCGTGGCCAAGAGACTTGTGAATGTATTTGAGATTCTCAGTTGTGAATTCCTTGCAAGAGAGATGGCGGAGTCCTTGATTAGCTCCTACGAGAGAAGGGAGATTTAAAACAAAGAGGTTTCCTTGGATGAAGCCTGAGAAAACGGGCTTTGACTTGGAGAAAAGTTGGAATTGGGACCCGTTCAAGACAAGCAAACATGCTTTTGATGAGATAAGTTTGCCAGGGCTTATGAGGTTTATAACAAGATTGGGAATGTAGAAAAAGTTGGAAAGGGTAACCACAGAGTTTTTCAAGATGAGTTGAACAGTTCCTTTTCCTTTGATTGAGAGTTTAGAGCCTTCTTTTCCAGTGTTAATGAAGTTGCCATTTGTACAATAATTTAGATGAACAAAGAAGATGGTGGAATTGAAAATGTGACAAGATGCGCCAGAATCAAGTATGATTTGGTTGGCAGGATTAATTTCTTCTATCCAAGTCATTAGCAGGGCATGGTAATGGGAAACTTCTTTGCCTTTGGAGTTTGAATTCATTTGAGCTCTCCAGTTGGCTTGAGATTCTTTCCACCAGTCCTGAGCAAGATTTTCGTGTTTGTGCCAGCATTTATCCTCTGAGTGATCAGGGGACAGTGGATTATAGAATCCTCTCTTGCATTGTAATTCTTGAGGGACAGGTTTCTTGGAATTTTGAGGAGCTACCAGGGCAGTATTTTTCAACTTGATTTCTTTGGATTTGGATTTGGATTCATTTTCCAATTGAATTAGATGGTTGAGGACAAGATCAATGGAGATGCCTTTGTCAGAATGCATGATTTGCTGCCGGAGGGATTTTAAAGAAGAGGGGAATTTAAAAAGGATGAGGTAGGAGAGTATGTTTTCAGGGAGATTGATTCCAAAATCCAGCATTTTCTTCATGGAGATCTTGGTGTCTGTGATGAAAATGTTAATCGCATCCAGTTTGAACTGTTGATAGAGAAACTTGTTGAAAATTCAGGCTTGATTGGCCGTTTGAGAAGATGAAAATTGTTCCTTGATATTCAGCCATAGAAGCTTTGCAGAGGACATATTTGAAGGATTGACCATGTTTTTGTGAGTAATGGAGTCAATTCAAGAGAGCAAGATTACGCAAATTTCCATGTCATCTGTTGGGCTAAGACTTTTAGTATTGTTCTCTAACGCTTCCTTGACGCCTTTGAGTTCCAGTAGCATTGACATTTTATCCTTCCAAATAGAGTAATTCTTTTCTGTGAGTATGGGAAAAGCTTCAAGAGCTGCCTTGAGGATAATTTGGCGGAATCCATTGGTGCTTGATCCCTCCATTGGTCTGGTTAAGTTTGTCAGGATTGCTTTTGGCTTTTAACCATTTTGGGTTTCTGAGGTTAACTAAGAGGGCAAGAAAGCATTTATAATTTCAAGAGGGCTGAAAGGAAGATAATCAGCGTGAGGAATCACAAAAGAGAAGAAAGAGTAGGAAAGAAATGGGAAGAAACAAACATCAAGATGCCGCAGAGCAGAGTTAGGGTTGGTTGAGTGGGGACGCTAAAGACAGACAGATGATTTGGTGATAGGAAAGAGATTATTCCTATGGTAAAGAAAGAGATCAGAGTTGAGGAGCAACAAATGGACGGGCAACAAGATTGGGTTGAAGTCTTACCAGACAGAGCAGGATGGAGAAGAGATCGAGGACAAGAGGTTGAAGTTGCAGGGTTCAGTGTGTTGAAGTGGACACATGAAGAAGAAAAAAAGACGGAATAGAGGAAGAAGAAAAGGGGGAAGACTTAGAAAGAAAAGGAGAAAGGAGAAGAGGCAGAACAAGAAGAACAGGTCGAGTGAAGCCTTCTCTGATGGTGAAAAAAAGAAAAGTTGGATTTTAATAATAAAAAAGGACTGAGAAAAAGTATGGGCGCGACATAGAATTTGGGGGAAGAGTAGGGTGCGTGCGGTTTGAACTTGTGACATTCAAGAGACAGAGATAGGACAAGAGGAAAAAGAAAAGAAGAGGACGTGGAGCATGGTGATTCTGATAAAGGAGGAGAGTTGGGATGTTCAGATGATTCAACAACTATGAGGATGTACTTGAGTATATGGAGAATAACATTTTCCCTATCAAAGAGAAGTTTGTAACAGCGTGGACTTGTATAAACCCAGATTTTGGAAACCAAACAACATCTTGGTTGAAGGGGCCCATGCAACTGTCAGTTGATTCCTTGCAAACTCTTTGGGAAACCTATTGGATTTTTGGAAAAGCTTTGGCGGAACAGTTTTGAATCAAATTAAATTGGTTCATGCATCACTTTATAACTCTAAAATTAATTTAGGGAAAGTTCTTCCACCTGAACTGTTACCATTGGGTTACAAATTTTCTTTAGAGGAAATTCATCTTATCAGGGAAAAATTTGAGAAATTCAAACGTGATCATGATGGCAAAGTGTGCACCAAGTCATATTCCAAGACTATTGGTTTTCCCTGTTCCCACCAAATAGGTGACCGTCTAGCATTCAGAAGATCAGTGGTACCCAAAGATTTTTATCCTCAGTGGAGTTTGGGCTATGACCCTTGCAGTTCTAGTTCTGTAAGTTGGCTTGAGTTGGATTGTTCATATGTGATTAATGCCTTTTGATTAATGCTTTTTGATTAATAAATCCTAATTCACTAATGGTTGACCCTTTTGGATTTTTCAAGTGCAAGGTAAATGAAATTCTAAGCATTCCTCAGTTATATGATAAAGTGAATGCAATTATCTTGGAATCTCCACATCATGAGCAAAGAATCCTGTTGAATTATATCATTCAGAAGATTACAAAATATCAATCAAAGACAACACAAACCTAAAGTCTTACAATCAAGTAGGGGCAGGCCAAAATGGAAAGATACGCAGCAAGAAACATCTCACTTTTAGCATTTTGAAAAACAACTCACGTGGGAAAAAAGGACTAGAAGGGCTCCAAATAAGAAAATAAAAAAGATTGTAAGTCTTTTCTTTTGGGATATGTTCATTTTTTTGGTTTAATGGACTTAGTTACTAACTAATGATGAATTGTTAGTCAAATTCAGCAGAATCTGAATCTGAATTTGATATTTCAGAGGGAGAGACTGAAATTGAATTGGGATCACTTAATTTGGAATCAGAATCCTCTTCAAAGGAAGAGAACATGCAGAAAAGCTCAACAAGAATCTCATCTTTTGTAAGTATTCATTTAATTTATCTGATTAAAGAAATGAATACTAATTTATTTTTCATGATAGGAACAAAATGTGAAATACCTAAATCAAATACCCAAGAAATTCTATAAGTTCTTGGGTGAGGTTTTGGATCCAATTGGAGATGGGAATTGCAGACTTAGAGTCATTGCTTAATCTGTTGGTTATGAAGAACATGGTTGGTTTAAAGTTAGGAAGGAAATGATTGAAATATTAGAGAAACATAAAGAATGCTACATTAAGATGCTTGGTGGTGCAAAGGAGGTTGAAAAGATTAAACAAAGACTTGATGTTGAAGACATCAATGAAAAGATTCCCTCCTCAAAATGGCTTGCTAAATTAGATATGGGTCAAATCATATCAGATACATATTCCAGAACTATATGTTTCATTTCATTGGAGTCATGTGATACTTATACTCCAATGATAAATGGTGTTACTGATCAATCAGATCCAATTTTTATTTCCTTTGTAAACAATAACCACTGGGTTCTATTAGTAATTGAGGGAGAAATGATTACAATCCTGCCCATGGTAGCAAAACCACCTTCCTTTATTTCTAAAAAAGCCTCTGGTTGGGTTGATGATCTCAAAGATCAACTGCAAATGTATTCTATATTATAGAGATTATAGACTTTGAATTCATTTCATCATTGGGTTTCATATAAATTGTAATTCTAATGCAGCTAAAAAGTTCTATTAATATAAAGGGTTATCACATTTTGAACATCATTATGTTGAGTGTTTTGAGTCAAATCATTATATTGAGTGTTTTGAATGAGAGTTTACTGATAAGTCAGTTCAACTTGTGTTGGGCTGATTCCATCACAAGCTCAACTTATGTTTAGCTTGGGATGGGACCAGCTTAACACCAGTTGAACTTGTTTTTTTTTTGTGTTTTTACTTTAGGGATGGTCAAAAGACTTGTATTTCTTTGGGCACTTTTACTTTAGGGCTGGTCAAAAGACTTCTTTAGTTTTTGGGCCCTATTACTTTAGGGCTTGTCAAGTTGAATTTACTTTAGGGATTTTCAAGTTAATTGTATTTGTTTTGGTGTTTTCACTTTAGGGCTTGTCAAGTTACTTGTCTTTTTTTTGGTGTTTTTACTTCAGGGCTTGTTGAGTTACTTGTCTTTTTTTTGGTGTTTTTAGGTTAGGTCTAGTCCAGTTACTTGGGTTTTTTTGGGGTCTTTTTATTTTAGGGATAGTCCATTGGATAGTCCCAGTTTTTTTTTTTATTTATTTATTTGTTTTTTTAACCAAAAAATCAACATTTTTTGATTTCTTTGATTTTTTGGTTGATTCCTGTTTTTTTGAAGGTTTATTTGATTCATGGGTTATGTTAGTGCCCTTTCATTCAATTTTTTTTTGGAGCACCGTGGTCCAGTGGCGTGTGGGATGCCACACGACTACATTTGAGCCGTTTAAAACTCCACAAGGCACAAATGTAGTTGCGTGGAATCCAACACGCCAGAGGACCAGGCTGGGTTGGCCACGCGACTCTTTGAGCCATGGGGTGTTGTACACAGTTTGGATTGGACCATGTCGCGTGCCACACGGCCCCTTTTGAATTGTGTGCATGGTCAATGAGCCATGAATTTTGTTGTAATAAGAGGGCCAAGGGCCAAGAAGAAAATTATAAAGATAAATTTAATCTTATGTTGCAAAGAGCAGCAGATCAGGAGGTTCAGATGAGGGGGCACTCCAATTGAAGGTACATTAGAAATGATGATTTTTATTTCTTAGTCTGGAGAGGGATTATATACATACAACTTCCTGATTCTTAACAGGGCCAATTGGTAGTTTTAATGATCAGAGACAGTATGCATAAATGCCTAGACAATGAATTAAAAATCTGGGACAAAGTCCTAACCAGATTCACAACTAGCAGAGAAGATAAATAAAATCAGTAAAGTCACAGAAAACTAGCTGGGTCTTAAGCCACTGGGTCTACATGCCTCTTGGGTCCTCTCTGCCTCTTTAGTTTAATGATAAATACTAGCAATGCTTCATAATCATCTAAAAGGGTTGTTAATCCTGCTAGTCTAGATATAAATGATCAAAAGAAATGTGCTGCATGGATTTCTTGACCTGAAGATACTGAGCTAAATAAGAAAATGTGAAGATAACATTGATCCAGGGTCATGCTCAAGGATTTTATCTTAATGAATAGAATGTCTAAGGCTTCTTGATCCTTCTTGTCCTGCACCTCATAAGCGCACTGGAAATTGGTACCAAGTTTATTTAATTTAATACTCATTTTTAGAAAAAGAAATAGTTACTTTAAGTTATGAGCAGAACCAATAGAATTCCAACAAATTTAACATTTTGCTGTATTTTATTACCTTAAAAAATTCCTTCAAAAAAGAAAAAAATTTGAAATCTTCAATTTTCTCATTAGGCTTTTGTATCTTTTTGTTTGCCTTTTTGATAATTTCTTTTTTTTGGTTTTTCCAGCTGTTAAAAATTTAACAAAACTATTAAAGGGCTTTTAAATATTTTTTTCAGAATTTTTGGATGAATCTGGGGCCTCCAAAAACGCAATCCAATGTAAAAACCCTTCAAGTTAACACATCTTTTGGAATGTTTTTGTTTTACATCTGAAATCAAAATTTCCAGAAATATTTTTTGAAAAAACTTTATAATAGAATCCAAAGACTTGAATAAAATAAATCGTGACTGATTTTCACATTTTTACCTCTCAAATTATAAATGAAAATGAACATAATACCAAAGAAAAGGGTTTTCTCTTTTTGGTGATCCTTTTTTGTTTTATTTTTCTTGAAATAAATAATTATCATCTGAGATATTTGAAGCTGCAGATTTGAAGGATTTTCTGAAGCTTTCCCAACATTTCTTTTGGGAATTTTTGAGGAACTATCTGTGTCTCAAAAACCAAACAAAAGATGCATCATAATATTAGACCCATTGTCAGCGTACTAGATTCCAAGGACCTAGATCCTTCTAGTTACTAGAGGTGATAGAAAATTTAGAGCAAAAATGTTGAAAAATGCCAGATATATATTTTGGCTGAAAGGGTTAAATTTATTTATATGTATATAAAAATAAATTTAAAAGGAGGGGCCAAGAACTGAATGGGGTTGAGCCCTCCGGAACACAGGTATATGTCTGTTAAGGAAAATATAGATGCAATTTTGGCGCCTGTGGGGTTTACAAGGACTCCTTTCAAGAAGGTTGTGTGTAATTTCCTTGGGGTTTGGGTTATGCAGAACCTAAAAAAAGGGATATAAGTCAGCAGGATCACTTACTAGGCCTAGATCCGGACTTATTCTTGATGAATGGGACAATATGCAGGGATTCAGGGTGCTGGAAGCTGATTCTGGGGCAGGATGAATGGCTGGATGCTGATTTTGGCCATAAATAAGGATTCAAGAGTTTTTTTATATAATTTTATCAGAAAGTGGTCCAGGATCATACACTTATTTCTTATAAGGGTTTGATGGCTTGAGGACAAAAATATCTGAAGCAATCATGACTATATAACTGGATGAATCAGTCAGAAATGGCTGGGGGAGGAGCCTTTATTTATATCATTTTGGGTCCCCTCATGGTGCAGTCTTTTTACCAACCAAAGGAGGGTGACCCAGGCTAGTACTGAGGCCAGGGAGCCATCAGTGTGTTTGTGTAGACCTACCCTTGTCACTAAAGAGGTACAGGAAGCCCTATTTCATCATGCTTGGGGCTTGATACACGTTTCTGTACCCTGAATGACCTCACTGTATCAGCCAAAGTAGTAGTATTCATTTAATAAAATATAGTGAAAAAGGCTAATTCTGATGCTAAGGGACCATCAGTGTGTTTTTGTGGATCTTCTCTAGCCACTACAGAAGTATGGAGAGTCTTATGCCATCATACTTGGGGCTTGGTACATGTTTCTGTACCCTTAATGATCTCACTGTATCAGCCAAAGAGGTTGTATTCAATTAATATTTTTAAATATAATCCATGGTCTCCTGAGGCCAGGGGCTTAAACACATGCTCAGCAGACTTTGTTCTGAGGGCTGATTTCAAGTATGAGGCTCTTCTTTCCATATTTGCTTAATTGGGGTTTCTTTAATTGAGAAGTGAGCCCCTGGTTGTGACTAGTTACATACAGTCTACATTGTACAGGGTACAGGGGAGGTTATATGGGTACCTGGTATATTTTGAGCAAGTTAGAACGAATCCAATCTACTGTTTATCCCCATTGCACACTCTCAGGGTGCTACACTAACTAATATTAGTCTAATTAAATCTACTTAATTGGGTATTAAGCCAGTGGTTGTGACTAGCTATGTACAGTCTTCCTTGTATAGGGTAAAGAGGAGGTTGTATAGGTGTCAGGTGTCTTGTGGGCTAGTCAGCACAAAGCTAGGCCTCTTTGTATCCTCATTGTACCCTCTCAGGATGCTACTGTACCTATTGTGTACTCTTTTGGGCCCAAACCTTCTGTACAGGTGCCATTACAGGGGACCCTGACAACCTTTGATAAAGCTCTCAAAAGGATGCAGGGCCCAATTTTTCCAAGCTTTCTGTTTGTTTTGACAGTCTCATGCTGTTCGCTACCTTGTGGTGGTGCTCTTTGGGCCCCATGTGTTGTGGAACAAGGCTGTGGGGTGTATGTGAGGTACAGTACACAGGGGTGTCACGGTTCTACCTGAAGGAGTAGGAACTGGGGGGTGGTGCCAGTGGGTGACCCTACCTAATTTGGCACCAGAAATCCATTTCTGCAATAATATTCCTACTTTTCTTACTCATTAAGGTTTTTTATCTCATTTTTTTTTAAGTTATTATTTCCATATTTTTGTATTCATTATTATTATTCATTCATTTTTATTTCTGGGGTCTTTAGTCAGTTGGTTCTGAATAGTAGCCAGCTGACACCCCTTTTGGGTTCTGGTACTCTTATTTGAACCCTTTCCAATGCATATATTCAATATGACTGAAAAATGTTTCCTGGGACCTCCAACCATCTTGGAGAGCTCCAATTATCTTATAAACTGCCCCCTTGACCTTTTCCACCCTCCCATCACCCCCACCACACCATCCCACTACCATACCATACCACACCACACCATACCACACCATACCACACCACACCACACCACACCACACCACACCACACCACACCACACCACACCACACCACACCACACCACACCACACCACACCACACCACACCACACCGCACCACACCACACCACACCACACCACACCACACCACACCACACCACACCACTCCACTCCACTCCACACCACACCACTCCACTCCACACAAAACCAAATCACTAATCACCATTCCACACCACTCATCACCACACCACACCACTCATCACCACACCACACCACTCATCACCACTCCACTCCACAAACCACTCATCACCCTTCACCACTTCTCAATGAAAACATCCCAACACTCCAGATACTTTCAAAAAATTCTTTTCCCCCTTGTATTAAGTCTCTGAATAAATTTTTTCACTCAATTTATTCTATCAAATCCTATCTCCACTTCATTTTTTACAAAGAAAATCTGTTTTTGCAATGGCTCAAGAGAGCATCCATCCAATTTTCCAAACTGTTTCACAAGGCCCATTATCAATTATCTCATCTAACCAAACTAGTGATTCAACTCCTCTGGATCTTTCTTTGTCTAATAAAACTGCTGATTCCACCCCTCTGGCCCCTCCTCCTGAGCCATCATATAATCAAAAGTAGGAGCTGGTTGAAGCTATCCAATCATGGGAAAAGTCCCATGGATATTCCATATGTACCAGAGTCTCCAATTCCTAGAAACATAAATACACATATCAATGTCATAAATCTGGGGAATATAAACCCAGCAAAGATACCAACAAATTAAACAAAAATTTCCCTTGTCTGGAACCCTCTCAGTTGTGACTAACTTCTTGACAACTTTATTCCTCTAAAAAGAAATTTTTCTCCTATTTGGCCACCCAAACTATCAATTTTGAAACAAAAGTACCTCCATAATAGAAGGCCTACACTCCTAAATTAAACGTTGCAAAAATTGTTCTATTAGCTCTTTTTATAATGCAGTTCAAAAAAATTACAGCTCCATCACAATCCAAAACCATGTGAGAGCTATTGAAGCCTCTCAGAAACAGTTCAAGAATCCTATTGATTTACATCACTGGGTAGATTTTCTTTCTGGAAAAATAAGCCACTTTACCCTCAAAAATATTCATTCATTTCATCAAGATCCCAAATCTTCCACCAATTGCAACAACTGTGACTACTCTTCTTACATGGGTATACCATGTATTCACAAATTAAAATGAGCTATCAGAAAGGATGATATCTTCCAACTTGAAGATTTTAATCCTCAATGGAATGTCAAAGCAGCCTTATTGGTTTTTTTTTTTTGGAATCAAGCTCAAAGAAGTAATTTGCTGATTTATTTTGATATTGCTTTCTCTATTTAACTCTGCAGCCTGAAGCAACTGAAGAATCTTAAAAACTTGAAGTTCCAACTAGAGACAGTAATTAAAAACTTTATTTTAATGAACTGTTTGAAGAATTTAGCAAGTTTCCGCCTGTAGAACAGCTATATTATCTGGGTGAAAGCAAGAATCTATAAAGTGGAAAATATCAACTTAATCTGATTCAAGAGCCCAATTCCACTCAAATATTAAAGTAAGAGGAAGACCCAAAGGAGCATCCAATAATTTCAAGAAGATCTCTCATTCCTCAAGTAAAAGAGATCCATATGGATTTGAATATTTTGATGAACCCAAGAGGAGAGGAAGGCCAAAGAATAAATTTATAGAAAATTTCAAGCTTAGTCACCATTCTTTGGGGGAAAAAATATATCAAATTTCATAATTAATATTTTCTTCCTATGTGTTCAGGTTTTAAGAAAGTGGAAGGCCATCAAGGGGAAGTGGAAGGGAAAAAAGAAGGAGGAATCAGAGGAAGAGGGAATTTTATATCTATGATCATTTCTTCTGAAATGGATTTTTTTTAATGAGTCCTTGTTATTTTTTTAACATAGGGTAAATTTCTGACTGAAGAGGAATATTCAGAAGATGAAGAGGTGTCAGATGTGGATGAAGGGGAAGATCCAGCAGATGAAGAGCTTCCAGATTTGGATTTTATTAATATGTTGAGCTTTCATTTCCTTTTATTGTTTTGTGTTTTTTTTTTGGATATTATCTATAATTAATTTATTCATTCACAATTTTATCAGAGGTCTGGAACCATTGTGAATAAGTGGGTTGCTTCTCCTTATTAAAATCCTGGGTAAATAATCAAGAGAATAAAGTTATCCAATGAAGATGGTCATGCTCCTTACAATCCTCCTTGAAGGAAGATATTAGCAGCCCCAACAATCAGTGAGAAAGGGAGTACATTTGATATTTTATAATTTTATAATTTTGTCTGATTCTTTTTTGTTTTTTTCCTCTAGGTTTCCTGCACATTATTTTATTCTTCTTCTGGAATATTTTACCAAGTCTCAATTGAAGAATTAATTTTTATCTTTAGAAAATATGTTCTGTTATCAAAAATTCTGATTTTTGGTTTTAGTTCCCATAAAAAAAATCTATTTCCCCAAAAACAGCCATTACAAATATCTCACTTGTTCAAGCTGTCATAGGGGATGGGAACTGTGGGCTTAGAGCAGCAGCCATTTGTTTGGGGAGGAACTCAGAAGACTGGATTGAAGTCAGGAAATAAATGGTGACAGAGGTTGATTCCAACCCAATCTTCAAGTACACAAGATTGCTGCATGATATCTGGGGTGAAACTTCCCAAGGAGCAAGAAGGCAACTGAACCAAATTTCTGGCCCAGCACCCATAAATATTTGGATGAAGTTTCCATGCCATGGTTTCCTTCTGGCCAAAACATATAAGTGTCCAGTGTTTCTGTTTTCTTCTTTAATGCCTTGCACTTATCTTCCTTTGAATTCCCCTCCCAATTTAAATTCCAAATCTTCTCCTATTTGCTTAATTCTTTTAGAAGATTTCCAAAATATAGTCTCATTCAAGTTCAAGTCTGATGATTGGCCAGCTCCCAGGTTAGATCCACTTTGGAAAATATTTGTGACCAAAAATTCCAAATCTTGGAAAACCATTATTCAGAAAAATTTAGAGCTTGGTAATGAGTTCTTTTTTCCCTCCAATCAAATCAAGTAGTAACAGAAAAATAATCATATTTGAATAAGTATTAATGTTTGCATCCATATTTGTTCCTTATTATTTATTTTTTGAATGAATTTTGGAAGGTGTATGCATACATCCAAAAGATCTGCATTAAGAATCTATTTTTTATTTTTGAAAAATTTCTCAAAGCTTGAATAAACCCAAAAAAAAATTAAAAGGCAAACAAAAGGATCCAAAAGTTCAATGAGAAAATTCAAGTTTCTGAATTTTTTGGTTTTCTGAAGGAAGGTTTTAAGGTAAAAAATGAAATCATAAAATTCTGAAAAAAAAAGTGAAAAAAAAATCTTTAGAAGTTGTTTTGAATTTATAAAAGCTTAAAACAACAAAAAAAATGATCAAAAAGGCCAACAAAAGGATCTAAAAGTCTATTGAGAACCTTGAATTTTTCAAATTTTTTGTTTCTTTGAAGGAATGTTTCAAGGTAATATAATACATCCAAAAAATCTGAAAAATATTTAAATTCTATTTGACTTTTATTTAAAATTTTTGATAGCTTGAATAAACAAAAAAAAAATGAAATCAAAAGGAAAATAATGGATGCAAATGTCCAATGATAAATTTGAATTATTTGATTTTTTTGGTTTTTTGATGGAATTTTTTAAGGTAAAAGGTTACATCCAAAAAATCTGGGAAAAATATTTGAAATCTCTTTGAATGTTGCTTGAAAGAATTGGTAGCTGGAATAACAAAGAAGAAATAACTAAAAAAGCCAAAATGAGGATTCAAAAACCCATGGAAAAATTGGTTTTTGCGGAATTGTTTAATTTTTTGATTCCTTTTTTGGAGGGGTCCTAATGCCTCCAAAATTACTAAATATTTTTTTGGGGGTTTTAAAAAACCCCAGCTACAGGACTGCAGCATCAGAATTTGAAAAAAAAAATTGAAAGTACCGTGAAATAAAGTATTTTTCCATGTGGCAGCAGAGGCGCGCAATGGCAGGTAGACGTAAAACTTCATGAAATAAAGGATTGGGGGCGTGAGAAAATTAATTCCTTTTTAATAAACTTAAATTTATTTTTTCCATTTTTTATCTGTTTTTCTTCTGCTTTAAAGCAGCTTAAAAAATCTTCATTGAATACTTATTTTTTTTATTTTTAATCAATTTGTTTATTTTCTTTATTCATATTTGAAGCTGCTTTGAATCAGCTTCAATTTTAATTTTCATGAATATTTGATGAATCATATTATCAATTTCTTTCTTATTTATTATTTTCCTTCAAAGCTGCTTTTGATGAACTTCAAATCTGTTTTTTATTCATTCCTTTCATAATCTTCTATTTATCTATTTTTTGTTTGAGATTCTTTGAAGCAGCTTCAATTTGATGATGTATTCATTTTCAATTGATATTTTATGGTTTTTCATTGTTAAATAATTCCCTTCATCAAAGTTTTTGAAGGAAGTGAGCCAAAACTCCCCCCTGCTTCCAAGTTGTCAAAGGAGGAGGGACAAAAATTTCCTGATGTGGGAAATCTCTAAAAGCCTTAATTCAATTGAAGAAAATCATGCATTGCTTTCTTCAATTTAATTAAGGTTTCCCTGCCTTTCTCAGATTGGAAAACATCCCCCAAGGCATGAATTGATTATTTTCAGGATGACTTCATTCCTTTTTGTGGAATTTACACTATTTCTGTTTTTTATTTTTATTATTATTTATTTTTATTTTTATTTTTGTTTTGAATGAATAATTGATAGCTTTATCAATCCCAAAGGTGCAAATTTATCTGGGGCCTGGATCAAATACATGGCACTTTTCATAACTAGATGCCATTTTTTTATGAGTAAGCAACTTTCTAACTAACATGAAAAGGATCCCCCACACCGGCCAAACTTTCCTGTGAAAATGCATTTGCCACACATTTCAGCGGGGATGAGTGTTTCAATCTATAACCCGACCCATCAGTTGCAATTTTTTCCTGACAAATCAAGCCCTCTATGAAGGGAAGACAGGGATTTAGCAGGTGAATATTTGACTGCAACTTGCAGGCATGCTCACTAAGCCTCTTGCGGTTGAAAAGGTAAAAGAAGATTTGCATCATTTTATTCGCATACCTCCATGATTTTATCGACGTTCCTTTGCTCTTCCTCCTTTTCTCTGTTTTGATTTTTTTACTGGGTTGTATGCACTTCAACTTGCCGAGGAGGGGGGGGGGGGGAGGCTTGTTGTGAGATTGCCTAGCCGCAGCAGTACCCATAAGTACCCTTCAAGAATCACGCCGAGGAGTGTGGAGTAATAATAGAATGAATTTTCAATACACACAACTAGAGACTTCATTGATAGCTGCGGAGTGACACAGGTTTATGAGATGGGTCTGAGTCTCGGGTTTTCCTTTGAGCGACCCCGGCCGTAGTAAATGTATTAACGTTTTTTTCTTTATAAAAAAAAATCACTCGTGAGCATATGATCTTTTACAGAATCAAGCACCTCGAGTAAACAAACGCGAAACCTGTGCTCTTCCTCGTTATCCTCAGCACTGCATACAAGCGAGGTATGTATGTGTACACATCCGATTTGTTTTCAAACTTCTTCAAATCATCCATCTTTGAATTTTCGATCAGATGCTATAATTATTGGGAAATAAGTTGGAGGTGGTCCATTCGACTTGGCTAATGATGATAGACTGATGAGAATGACAGTACACCAGTGGTGGTGATAAGGAGCTGGATTCATTAACATAAATATTTATGTATGCATGTACATGAGATAGACGTGGAGGTGAGCGGTAATTGAAGGCATGTTGGAGGTTGATGAATCTATTCATTCCATCGTAGGCGAATGTGCTTTGATCGTCGGCCTTCTGATTTTGTGTAGATAGAACTCTGGAAGAATCAATAAGATGAGTTGAGATAAGATCCTCCTCCTTTTGACCTTGGCTAGCAAGTCTATGCCCCAGCCATGCGCCGGTCCGCCGGCATATTTCTGTCCCTCCATTTCCGGTGCTGGCTGCTCCTTCGAGCTTCACGGAGCAAGTCATTGTTCCATTCTCCACCTGAAGCGCCTCGTTTCTAAATTCATCTGACGAGCAATCTTTAATCGTCCAAACCAACCTTGGCGGGCTTAGCCGAACCAAGCTAATCTCCGACGACCCCACGGGGCTGAGCGGGCCTAGTTTAGAGGGGCCGATCGTCCGCGGCTTGCAGGCAAACACGTCTGGGGGCCCCCGCCCATCATCGCTGTCGAGAGCAGCCGGGTGGGTAAATGTCGCGTATCGGAACGCAGCCGGTCATATGATGGACGGAGCCTGAGACTGGTCACCTTAACTCCTCGCGAGCCATCCATCCATCCATCCATCTTACTTTCTTTTGTATCGACACATGATCTGTCGAAAGGGCCTCGGCTAGCAATCACTAGGAAAAAAAATATCACGAACGTGACAAACGAGTCGCCGCCCATGCTCTCTTTGTAGCAAGTCATTCCGACTTTCTATTGTGTATGGTGACTCGCAGAAATCGATGGACTGACTGCTTCCTCCAAACAACAGATGAGTGTAGCCCACCAGGATCCGAAGACGGCCAACCTGACGGAAAAGAAAGTTATAAGCAGCGTAGGCAGTCAGATAAATTTTCCTGGTTTTCCTCAACCTGGTCATCAGGATGAACGACTTTTCCCCACCGGCTCGCTTCGATTTGTCTGTTTAGATCGAAATCCCACGCTGAACGCTGTTTCTTTAACAACGTCCCGCAAAGATACTTTGATCACTCCTAATCCGGGATTTTTCCCTGGGTGTCCTGCCATTGTTTCCCGTGCTCACATAGAAAATTAACCGATCCTCATCATTACTATAAGCCACTTATTGAAAGCCGTGCAGTCCTCGCAAATCATATCAAGCACCTTCGGTCCTTGCGAAGGCCTGATTGTTGATCCTTCAAAGACATCGAAATTGGCGCCTTCTTTTCATTTGAGGCGCGTTTCTTTGAACACGTTGATCCGGCTTATTTTCAATTTCTCATTCTTATCCTATCGGTCAGATCGATAGTCCACATTTCGAATATCCCATCCAAAAAATTTCCGTGCCATGAGTTTCCTCTGCTTTCGATCCCTCTATATTTTAGCCTTCTTGGCTCAGATCCTGCTTTTAAGCCAATGTGGCGCAGATTTAGGCTCATGGATTGATCAACAAGTTGAGCGATCTTGGAATCATGCTTTGGCCAATATTTCCCCTCAAGGCGCCCTACCTGGCATCATCGTAGCTTCCATGTCGTGAGTACCTTGTCTCTCAGAGTTTTTTCTCGAGTTGGAAATCTTTTTCGAGAAGACTTGCTCACACATCCCCAATGATTTGTTCTTAGCACGTCGAAGCCAGATTACTATTACAGTTGGACTCGTGATACTGCTATGTTCGTATTCCACTCGACCGTTATAAAGTTTTTCCTGATTTCGTGCATGCTGATCCATCAATTTTTTTTTCCCCGCACGACTACTCCCAAAATATTTAATTTAGAGTCTTGAAGGAAATAGTCTTGCGATACGAAGAGTCTTATGACCCAAGGCTTCTCACTTTAATCAAACAAACCATCTCGGCCGCAAAAATAATTCAGCGTTCGTCTTACGGCTCTGCTGCCGATCTAGGCGAGCCAAAGTACTATGTAAATGGATCGGCCTTTACAGGACCCTGGGGTAGGCCTCAAAGAGACGGGCCCGCACTCAGAGCGACGGTTTACATCAGATTTGCTCTGGCTTACTTGAAAGTCGGGGGTGATGAAGCTGTCAGATACGTGAAAAAAGTTCTTTATGATGGACAATGGAAGTCTCGATCTGTCATCAAAGGTAAATCAATTTGTTCTTGCTCTTCTATTCATTTTTTTTACCCTTACATTGATGAATTTCTATTGTTTTGCACCGATTTAACAGCCGATCTAGAGTACATCTCTAATACATGGCAAGAACGCACATTTGATCTTTGGGAAGAGGTCAATGGGTTCCATTTTTTCACCTTTGCTGTCATTCATCGAGCCTTGAAGGATGGGGCCAGTTTTGCCCAAAAGATGGACGATCATGGAGCTGCGGCTTGGTATCAAAAACAAGCTAGTCTGATCGCTAAACAACTCGAGCCATTTTGGGATAACAGAGTTGGTTATATTCGCGCCAGCAGAAACTTCATAGACTCTCATGGAAAGGTTGGCCTGCTTCTAGAATTTTGAGACATGAGGAAAGAATAATTACCTGACAAGCTTCTCACGGATTTTTCCTGGATAAATGCTGCCTTGGAATCCCGCCCTTTTTTTGTTCCACCAGAAATCTCAATTGGACGTAGGAACCTTACTAGGCTGCTTACACGCAGGTAGACAAATCCCAGTTGGCTTTAGACCTGAATCCCAAAAGATGATCGGTAGTTTTCAAGCTATACTGAAATCGATGAGGTAGATCTCAATGAGGCCAAGCTTCTAGAATTTCAAAATTTGACCGATTGGCTGACTCTTTCACAGTCAAACTTATCCTGTCAACAGCAGGTACCACCATCTGATCGCTAAGGCGGTTGGAAGATACCCGGAGGATGTGAGCTGCTTTCGATCATTTCCAGCTGGCATTTTTCTAAGTCAAAAAAAACAAGAAGTGACTCAAAAATGAACCCTCTCACTAATTGATTGAATGTCTGGTAGATTTATGATGGGGTTGGGACGAGTATTGGGAATCCTTGGTTCATAACCACGTTAACGATGGCAGAATATTTATATCGGCTCGACCCAGAAAAAAGGACGCAGGGCCTTGGTTCATCGTTTCCAGATCAGACGTGGAATCATCATAATGTTTCGGTCGGAGCGATCGGAGATCAATTTGTCGAAATTATTCGAAACTCGGTGCTCAGCAACGGTTCAATGCACGAGCAGTTTGATCGAGTCAGCGGACGTGGACTGGGTGCTCGTGATCTTACCTGGTCGCATATCTCATTCTTATCGATGGATCGCGCTAGAAGAGGTTTGCCGGAATTCTAATGAACAACGTGTTTCCGACCTCGTTTGGTGCCACTCGTCATCATCGAGCTCCTATCTTTACGTCTTCTAAAATTGTCCAGCAAAACCTCTTACGGACCATGAATAATGGCCAATTTTTAAAGGAAAAGCAAGACTCTATATATTTAGTTTTCGAACGATGATTTTTCTATCAAAATGCTTACTTTTGTCGAAAGTGAAGGAGTTGTAACTTGGTTTATGAAAAAAAAAAATGAAAATCTTCCTTTGAAGATGCAATTGCCATGAGAACAGTGATTTATAGTTTTTTGATGCAAGTTTTATGAAGATGAATTCGGGAAGTGTTATAATGGGAGGTAATGGATGCTTCTTTGTTTTGTAACTGTCACAATAGAACAATGTGCTTGGTTGATCGTATGGTATCAGCTTGTCGTCTGTCATGCCTCATCATCTCTCTTCTTCTCTTTCCTTCGTAGGTGTCATGTCCGTCGAGATGCCCGGCCTGATTGCCACGACCGTCCTGAATGGTTTTAGCTATTGCGGGATACCATTTTAGGTTGTTGCTTCTTTCGAACCAGGTTGATTGTGGCTAGGTTGGCTATATCTTGCGTTGGTTTAAGGGTGAAGGTTAGATGAGGTCGTCGGTATCTCCGTACACCGGCTCGAGCTATTTGTCTCGCATGGGTGTCTGAGCTGGTTAATTCGAGAACTTAGTTTAGTTTGTGAACGTATCCAATCTTACGGTGTAACGAACTCGACTGTTCTTGTTTCATCTAGTACGCAAGTCTATCACATACAGTTATTGAACTTCTTTTTCCTGCTGGCTGGGCCAGGCTGTCCTTATCTAGATATCACGAGACGTGCCGTAGCATCTGTGCTTGGATTTCGACAGAAATGGTGATCCAGCTTTCTGGATCTATCTTCTCCCTCCAATCTCTCGAGCCTAACGGCCTGGATATTACTGTGATCAAAGCTTGTGATGTTTGTTCAATTTTTGCCTTCCTTTTCTTGGCATCTATTGGTCACAAGAGTTTCCCGAATTTTTCTTGAATGGAATGTCACTTTTACGCGAGGAATGCCAACACCCAAGAAAAAGGGAGGACGATGGTTTTTCTTTGTCGCAACGCGACAAAAAGGGGACCTTTTAATCCATGAGTGTGCGCTTGATGAAAGACTAAAACCAACCAACTTGAATTGATCCGGGTAGTTAAAATTGAAAGGCCTCCACGTATCCTAAAGTTGGATAGGCAGATTGTACATGGTCTGTTGCCACATTATGTAGCTTAGTTTGAATGCCCCGTAGGGAGTTCAACCTTGCACCTGCCAAATCTTAACACCCAGATGATTCAAAACGCTTTTTGGAGGTTGTGAGCAGCTACTGTTCTGATAAAAAATAAGCCATGTCAGCATACGATTGATTGGTGGTTTGGAAATTTGAATACATACCCCAAATAAGGACCTTGTATTATTTGATCTTGGCTAATTTTCTGGCCATGCGAAAAGAATCAAATCAAACTCTGATGGTTTGAGCATGAAGGATTGTTTCTTCTTCTCATTCAATATCAGAAGCGCAGCTGATCCAAAGTATGTATGCATGGGAGGTGCTACCAATGGCCACAGGAACGGTTTCCTTGGAAGACCTAGAAGATTCACCAGATTTCAATTTGTACACAATTTGAAATGTCATGGATACTAGTTGACTTGGCTCATGTCCAGAAATTCTAGAGAAGGAAAGGGGGACCTTACCCCAGCACTTTTTTTGTGCTCTCAGAGTTGAGATATGCCAATTGGATTTGAGTTTGAATTGATTCATCACTATCCTCATTTTTGACAGAATCATATTCATTCAAGAGAAAATATTGGATAAATTTCTCCAAATTAAAACAAGATATATTTTGAACCTCTTTTCCCTTGAAAGAAAATTAAATTTGAGCCTTGGAGATTCCCACTCAGCTGAAAAAAAAACATCCCATGCCCTTTAGTCTTGTCATCAAACTCCCAAAATCTCTTCTCAACCCAAGCAGATACATAGAAGTCCCCACCATAGAACCTTTAAGCATCTTTGAGATTTTATAATTTTGAATCTTTTTTGAGTAAAAAATCCCCCAATGACCAAACTGAAAATTATTCCCTTAAATTTTTATTCCAATGGCTATTGTACCAGCTCTTCCAAATTTTCAGTAGTTTTTGACAATCAGAAATAATTTATTTCATCTAAAAAATTCATTCTTCAGATAATTAGTGGTTGAGTTTATCTTGACTCATCATAAAATTTGATATTTTCATATATATCAGCATAAGTTTGATTCCTGGGATTCAATTCTTCTTTGAAGCTAATAAATCTTCTCCATCCCCCCCCAAAAAAAAGAGTTTTCATAGAATTATTTTTTTTCAAAAAAAAACTCCCTGAAATTGGATGATTTTTGAAAACTAAAAATCCAAAAAGATTGGAGAACTTCAAAATTACTTCAAATGTTAATTTTTTTAGCCACATGAATAATTTTTGAATTTGGTCTATAAAAATCTCAATAATATGGTGTATCAGACTTAAAATTTTGAAAAATTTAAAAAGCTTATTTCAGGAAAAATACCAATTTTTCAAAAATTAGTTTTTTATCAAAATAAACAATCAATCAATGGCTTTAACTGAAAAAAATAAAATTTTGAAAAAAGAAATTGATAGGCCTGAAATCAGCCATTTAATTTTTTTAAAACTTTAACTCTGATACGCCCTAATATAATTTCAAATTTTTCAAGGTTCTTTTATTTTATGATTATTAGAGTTATAAATTTTTCAAATGAATATTTTTGAACATAAGATAATGTAAATAAAAAACTCTAAATGAGGGAATATCAGAGTTAGAAACCCTGCCATTATGTTCCTGAACTACACATGCCCCCTAACTGGTGTATTTGAAAATGGTGTGTTTCATGGAAATGGCGGATTTCAAAAATGAAAACTGCTATTTATGCATCCTCATCCATCCACCACCCATGGCATGTAAAACAACCATCAACACCTCCACATGGGAAATGTTAAATTTGCAACCTCACAATCTCCATTCACAACCTAAAAAGGGTCACATGGCCCAATTTGCAGCCCATTTTGGGTTTTGAATGGTCACTCACAACCCATCTCAGTTGTGAATGGCTGCTCAAAACCATTTGCAAAAAATATAAAAAAAATAAAATTCATTGGAAATAAAATAAATTATAATAAATTAACATAAATAAAAAATAAATAAATAAATGAAGGGCAAATAAATAAAAATAAGTATTAACACCAAAAAAGCAAAAAAAAATGAAAAATACAAGTAAGTTCCACTTGATTAGCCCTAAAGTAAAAACACCAAAAATAAAATAAACAATGAAAGAGTCTATGGAGATGCCCTAAAATGAAAGTGCCAAAAAATAAAAGTTCAACTTGACTAGACCTAAAGTAAAAACACCAAAAAATACAAGTTCAACTTGACTAGCTCTAAAGTAAAAAAACAAATTAAAATTGTGTCAAGATGATCCCATCACAAGAAGTAAAAATACTCCTTATGATGGGATCAGCCAAATACAAGTTGAACTGAATCAACAATAAAATCTCATTCAAAACACTCAACATGATGATGTTAACTCAAAACACTCAACATAATGATGTTCAAAATGTGATAACCCTTTATATTGATAGAATGGGTGATGATAAATTCATGGCCCCAAGTTGTGTGGGAGTCATGTAGGGCCCTAAATGGCCCATACACAACTCCAAAGGGTAGCTCAAAACACAACTCCAAAGGGTTGTTCCAAACACGTTCAACCCCTGGACAGTTTTATACCCCCCATGAACAGCATTTTTGAGTCATGTACCACTTTAAACAACCATTTAGACACGTTTACGGGGGTATACGTCCCCCTGGGGGTTGTGCCAGAATTTTTGGGACCCCCTGGACAACATTTGGGTTCTATGAACCCAAATTTGGGATCAACGCATACTATGTGGGACTATTGAACCACACCTATTAATCATAAATTATAACTGCAACACAATCATTTAATTTGGAAAAAAAATGTCCCAAAAAGTCCACTCTCAACCTGCCGGTTGGTCAACTTGATCTTTCTCAACTCAAAATTGGGAAAACTTTGTAGTTGTTCAATTGAAAGTTGGATTGAATACTGAAGTAACATTGCATTTATTTTTCATCATGGGAACAGTGGCAAGCTTGCCTCTTTATGAAATGGCTGCATTGAAGGACTAAATTGATAGTGCCATTAACAAAGCTGCGGAAAGAAAGGATTTGGGTAATGAAACATTGGAAGCCCCAATTTCATCCTCATCTAGGGTTACAATTGAGGAACAAAATGTTTCACAAATGGACATGACCTCCTAATGGTGAGTAAAACTTTATGTTACTCTGGCCTTTGCCTGATTTGATTTGATGGAAACTGGTAGGCAGCTGCCGCTGGTAACTATGTAACTATGTAAATATGATATAACCATTTATTTAGTTCAAGATCCACTTGACCCACCTCCCTTGAGAGCCTTTCCTACTAGGGAAGAGGCTGTCATGCTGAAACCTAACTCAGTCTAGCCTCAGTTCTAGTCTACTTACCTCAGGAACTTTAACCTCAGGGCTCTGGAGACTTTACAAGTATATCTCCTTCAACTACATAGCCTCAGGATCTTCATGCCTTACATATCTACATATGCTCTAACCTCATGCATCATACATATAGACTCCTTAGGCTTGCACATACTTAATCTATCAGGTTCTGCATATCCTCTAACCTTCTTCACTCTGTCTATCCCATACTTCATTATGTTTTATCCTTTGGGAATCCTTATGTACATCCTCTGGCAGATTGTATTACATGCTCTCTCTAATTAGTACATAGTGTCATGAACTCCATGTACACTGTACATCCTCTCACTTTAAATTCCAAACTTAGACAGCAAGACCTGTAGCCTAGCCCCAATGTAGTAAGCACCCTATCCCAATGTAGTAGCATACCTGATCAGCCCTCTCTGTTGCCTTGACTGTTCCCTTGTCATCACATATGTAGTCTGAGCCCCAATCAATTGTACCTCTGTTTTAGTTCCAGCCTCCTGTCTATTTAAGCAGCCCTTCTTTTCCTCTTTACTTATTGTCCCCAAAGAAATCAGTTTACTAATTCTTACTAGGAACACATCCAAGCAAGTGTCATCAGCACCTTTCCCAATCAATCTTACTCCACTGCTGTTAGCCTCCTCCAGTAAACTTACCCCAAAGCCTACTTTGAGTTGGGGTACCCCTTGCTCCAAGCACTGCTTGCAAGCCAGCAGCCCTTTTGACATTAAACTGATTTCTTCGCCAAAAACACCACCTTCACCAACCAAAAATCCTTACCTTATTTAATTGCACCAAATTTTGCTATTGAATTGTGGAAAATTTTGCTTGCTCTTCCTTTACCATACTACCCCTATTCTTGACTTGATTTGGCTATTGAATTTTTGACCATTTCATTTATCCTTCCTTCTTTCCATAAACCCATTCTTTAAGGCTTCACCTTGACACTTTGACGTTTTTCTTCAATGCTTTGTTGTCTTGCCTCAAAGATTAAACCTCTTACTTCAACACTTCAACTTCTTGATTCTTTGACACCAAATTGGAGGCTCTATCTTGAAGCTTAGACGCTTAGACACCAACTTTGATGTCTAATTCAATCAATAATTAAGGTCATTGGGGTACAATCTTTTTAAATAATTTTTTTTTTCTTTTTCTAAGTGAAGAAATTCTTTGGGTCACTATTTATTCTTAGCAATAAGAATGCCCCCACAACACGCTCCTTTTTCTCACATCTCTAGCCCAGCTGTCCCCCATAGCTCAAGGGGAATAGGTAACACTGAACCTACTGACCCTTCTACCCCCAGAGCTTGTGGAATGGGTAGGACCTTTTCTAAGCTGCCAGAACCAGAGGCTACCACTTCTACTCCTATGGATATTGGCTTATTGGAGCCTATTGCCCAATTATTGATTTCTACTATCCCTTCTTCTGAAAATGCTAGCATCCACAGAGTTACAGGTCAGTTTCCAATCCAAGGCTACCATGGTTTGGACTCTCCTGCCTATGATTCCAGCATGGTCCCAATTCCAGAAGAAGAGGAAGAAGAAGATGAAGATGAGGACTCAGGATTTGAATCCAGAATCTTGAGGGGCTTAGACTCACACTCCCCAGAGGGTAATCCTAGTCTAACTTCTAATGCAATAGCAATCCCATCACCTTCCCAGGAAATTACTCATAAAGTATCCTTCAAGTTCTCCTTACCTTCCTTTCCCAACTTAGAATGGGATTTCTTGGTCTTTGATACTCCCCAAAAAGAGGACATTATTCTAGGTATTGACTTCCGCCATTTCTGGAACCCAGAGGTAAATTGGCAATTTGGATTGATCAACCCAAGGAACAAAACAACTTTGGATCATTCCCCTTCTGTTGAACTCTTTTTGGCAACTAATCACCTTCTGCCAGTGAACCTGCAGGTCATTGCTCCTGCTACCCTTTCAGAATATATGCACTCACAAAACTCTCCCTTTATTTCAACAACTATTTCTGTGAAGAGGATATTCTTTGCACATTCTCTGAAATTCTTGGAGGATATGGAGGATGATATATCCATTCAAATATTGTGTATGATTATTTAAAATTCTGAATCTAGCCCAAAGAAAACTGCTGCAGAAGGCCTAGATGAAGATGAAGGGACTGATGAAGTTGAAACTGTGATGAAGAGGGTTCCAGAAGCTTACCATTCCTTTTTAGATGTTTTTTCAAAGTTCAAGGCTGATAAACTCTGTCCTAACTGTGCTTAAAACAACCATATCCAACTGGAAGGACCTTTGCCTCCAGTTGGGCCTATCTACTCCCTCAGTCACCATGAGAAGGAGGCCCTACAAGCCTATATAGCAGGAAATATAGAGAAAAGTTTCATTTTCCCCAGCACTTCAAGCACTGGTTCACCTGTCCTCTTTGTTAAAAATAAGGATGGTGGTTTGAAATTTTGTGTTGACTATTGCAAGCTTAAGGCTGTTACTTGAAAAAATTGGTATCCTATTCCTCCCATGACTCACTTATTAACAGTCTTCTCTGGTTCTACCATTTTTTCTCAAATTGACCTCAGAGGTGCTTACAATCTCCTTTGAATCAAAGAGGGGGATGAACATCTTACAGCATTCAGGACTCAGTTTGGAAGTTTTGAATATTTTGTAATGCCATTTGGTCTAACCAATGCTTCTGCCTCTTTTCAATGTCTTGTTAACAACATTTTTGCTGACCTCCAAACAATTTTTGTGGTGGTATACCTTGATGATATTCTTATTTTTTACAAGAATTTAGAAGAACACACAGTTCATGTGTGTGAAGTCTTGAATAGACTTTGGAAAAACAACTTATATGCTTAAGCTTCTAAATTTGAATTTCATGCCACCTCAGTGGGTTACCTAGGCTACATTATCTCCAGGAATGGTATTGAAATGGACAACTCCAAGGTCCAAAAGATCTTGGATTGGCCCACACCAATGAATAAAAAGGCTCTGCAAAAATGTTTGGGTTTTTCTAATTTTTATTGCAGGTTTATTGTTAATTACTCTAGGAAGGTTCACCTCCTCACTGCTCTCACTGGTTCTAACCCCATTTTACCTTTATCTCCAGGGACTTTGCAGCAGTTTGAGGACCTCAAAAAGGCCTTTAACAATGCAAAAATCCTTAGAAATTTTGATCTTTCATTAAAAAACTTTTTTGGAAACTGAAAAGTGACTATTCCCTGGGGGCTGTGCTCACCCAAGTCTCCCCTGATGGATCCAAGCACCCAATAGCTTTTGATAGCAGAAAATTTGGAATTGCTGAATTTAATTATGAAATCCACAATAAGGAACTTCTGGCCATTTTATGGTCTATCAAGATCTTGGGAGATTACTTCTAAAGCCTTTCCTCTCTCTTTGAAGTTCTCACTGATCATTTGTCCTTGAAATACTTTGTGAACTCCAAAGTCTTAACTTGCTGCCAGGCCTGGTGGGCTGAGTTCAAGTTAAATTTGAATTTAATATAGTCTATAGAACTGGAAAGAACTCTATTGTGCCTGATATATTGTCATGTCAAGACAAGGTTTACCCCAAGGGGGGGTGCCTTATTCAGAAAAGAATCCAGAAAAAATTAAACAACTCCTGAAACACACTGACTTTGAACCTTCTAGAATTTTGTTTATTTCAACTAATCAGGTTGATGGACACTTGGACAATTTAATTAAATCCCAGCTCTCCAACAAATCAAACCAAAAGATTATTCAGAATCTACATAAAAAGCGAAAAGTAAAGAGTTATTTAATAGATCCAGACACTGGCCTTCTTATTTTCCAAAATAGAATAGCAATCCCCAAGGAAGACAAACAGCTCCAACTTGAAATTTTACAACAAAAACCAAATTCCCCACTCTCTGATCACCCTAGACAATATAAAACAATTGATCTAGTCAAAATAGACTTCCATTGGGAAAATATGACCTCCTTTATCAAAGATTATGTTTCTTCTTGTTGCCTTTGCAGCAGAAACAAATCCAGTCACCATAAAAATTATGGAATCCTTCAAACTTTACCAATCCAAGATGCTCCCTGGACTTCACTCTCTATGGATTTTATCTCTCAGATGCCACTATCCAACAGATTGGATTCAATCATTGTGGTAGTTGATTGTTTTTTAAAAATTTTCCATCTTTATTAAACTAGAACTGATATCTCCTCTGTTGAGTTAGCTAACCTGCTAATATCCAATATCTTCTCCAAAAATGGACTCCCTACTGACATTTTCAGTGACAGAGGATTTCTATTTTTCTCTTCCTTTTGGAAAAATGTGTGTGAAAAATTACAGATAAAAATAAATCTCTCCACAGCTTATCACCCCAAAACAGACGGTCAGACAGAAGGGGTGAATCAGATCCTAGAACAGTTCCTTAGGATTTATGTCAGTTATCACCAAGACAACTGGGATACCTGGATCCCCCTTGCTCAATTTTCCTACAACAATTTCACCCACACTTCAACTAAGCAATATCCCTTCTTCACTAATAATGGCTGAAACCCCAATTTTGAAAGTCTACATGTATTTGAAAACCAACCTGCCAGTAACTATATAACCCAGATTTGTCAGAACCAGAAACAACTGGGAGTCAAATTGGAAAAGTCAATTAAAACTTATAAGAGATATGCTTACCTCAAAAGAAGTGATTTTCCTGACTCATTTTCTGTTGGAAAGAAATTTTGGCTCTCTTCTAAAAATATAAAAACTGATTTTGCAACTCATAAGCTCTCAGAGAAATGGTTAAGTCCTTTTTTGATTACAGAACAGATTTGAAAAAATTCATCTAAACTCCAACTTCCTCAACAATAGTCCACTATTCACCCAGTGTTCCACTCCTCCTTACTCAAGCCCTAATAATATAACTCCCAATCCTCCAGGCAACAAACACCAACCAAACCAGTCCAAATTGATGAGGAGGAAGAATGGGAAGTGTCTCAGATACTGGAATCAAAACTTAAGAGGGGGAAATTATTCTACTTATTTGAATGAAAAGGTTTTCAAGCCAATGAGGAACACACCACTTGGGAACCTCACTCTAATCCAACAAAGTTCCCTAATTTACTTCAAGATTTCCATACACTCTACCCTTTAAAACCAAAAAAATCCTTAAAATAAATAAGCCAGATCCTTTTTTCAAAAAAATATATATATAGATTTCATAAATACAAATAAACTATAAACTATAAAATCCATTTCTTCTTGTTTCCTCTGATCAGACAAAATTTCCTTTTTCCTCAAAAATGTATAGATAAATCAAAAATTCTCTCAAAATTTTTCTCAATCTATCCTCCTAGTAAACTCAAATATATATATATAAAATAAAATAAAACAAAAAAAATAAAAAATCTTTTCTTTCAGATATTTATATAAAAAAACAATTTTCAAATAGTTTCACACATCAACTCCTCCAACTCTTTTCTTTTATACATCCATGAATTAACTAATCAAAATTTTTTGGCTTGATAAGAATTAGGTCCTCTTACAGCAGTACCCATTTCAAAAGTATAACCAGCTAAAGCTAAAATATCAGATAGTCTTTTCTTTACTTCAAAAATATTTTTCTTCCCAGCCTCTAAAAATCCATACTACTCTTTTCTTATCTCATCTCCCAATCCTTTCTTCAAAACCTCCTGCAAATTAGATTTCAAAGTTCTAGAATTTTCATTATAAGCTTCAAAAGACTGATTCACATTTTCTTCATTTAAAATTGAATCCTCCCTGAATCTGTTACTTTCCATCATCTCCAAAAATCTTTCTCCATTTTCCACCTCTTGCAACCATGCCTCTGAAACATCTCTTCTTCCAAATCCCTTTTTCTTATTCCTTCTATCTTCTACAACCTTCATCTTCATCTCTAAGTCTTTCATCTCATTTCTAAAATCCTTCAACTCTAAAGAATCATCTGATCTGCCCCCTTCTTTGACAATGAATTCCTCTTTTTTTACTCCCTTCCCTTTTCCTGTTTCTTTTTGAATTCCTCTTCCTTCTTCAACTTCACTTAAGTCCATCTCTAAACTCCCCTTGGCGTCCTTGTCTTCCTCAATGCTGTAGAAACTAAGAGAGTGTAACTCCTCTAGTTTTCCCTAAGTTCCGGAATCAATGGTCCTAGCGTCTGTAAGTATAAGGATGCGCCCACATAGAGAGAGAGAGAGAGAGAGAGAGATAGAGATAGATGAATTTCTGTCCTTTCTTTTCCTTTCCATATCCCTAAGCCATAATCCCCACCAAAAACCCCCTCTACAAGCTGGAGTTGAGAGCGCAGACTTTATTCCTACACTATCAACCCTAACCTAAGTACAAGCACAATGAAAGCCCAACAACAAATAGAAAAGAAACCCTAAAAACCAGAACCCTAGCCTAACCCTAACCCCTTCCCATGCCAAAACCACCCTCAAGCCCCCCTACCCTTACACACACCCGGTTTGTCCTTCTCATGACGCAGCCCTCAGCCACGCCCTACTCAGAACCCCCATGTTGTTTGTATCTGCCTGGCAAGCCGCGTGATTTCCTGCCATGCGGGTCAGCCCGCGCTTGCGCGCTCCCGGCCTGCTCCTATAGCCCCAATTTCCCTGCTCTACCTTCCTGAACTAGCCGCCTGCAAACCTGGTTGGGCCAGCTCCATTCTTGGGTCTGCAATGTCTGAGCAGGCCATGGCCTGCCACATCTGATTAAGCCCAACCCACGCCCGGTATGCTGAGCCCCGCAGTGCCTACTGCTGAGCCCACTGCGGCTTCTTCTGAGCCCAAAGCATCCACTGCTGAGACTGCAAGCATCCTCAATGCTGAGCCTGACCTACCAAATTCTGAGCATGCCAACTGCAGAGCGGTTCTCAAACCAAGGCTATATAACAACACCACAACGCTTTCACAGGTTAATTTGACACTTCAACCAATGGGTTTGATGTCCCTATCTTTGACATTTTGACAGGTTACTTCTACACTTTGATGAACTTCTTTGATGGGGGTTTATTGAGCTTCAACAATTGGTGGATTCAGTGGAACCTCAACAGCCAGTGGATTCAATCAGACGCTTCAACAGCCATCTTCAACCCTTTGACGAATGCCTCAACCAGTCAAAATTTGACAGCTCAACAGTCTTCTTCAATTGGTTTGACGGAATTTGAAATAGCTTGCCCCTTCATCCTCTCCAAATGCGCTTTGGAAGCTTCCTCATCTGAATCTAAGTGAGGAGTCCCCCACCTAGTTAACGCCTCTCCCCGCTCCTTGTCACACAATCTCAACATCCCATCTAGCCCCAAAAAACTGTTTTGACACAAATTATGAAAAGAATTAAGATAGGTTAAGAACCTAGACCTAGCTTTCATTTCACAAGAAGTCAAACAACACATGAGAACCATTGTAGAGGAGTACTTAATAGGAGAAAGTAAAAGAAAGGAATGAGAATCCTTAGAAATACCAAAAGGCAAACGTAAGTCTACAGGCTGGTTTATGGCCTCTAAAAAGACTAAGTAGAGTTATGTGCACAAGAAGCTAAAGAGCTGTCTAATAAAATCCACACAATTGCACTGATAGACACAACCAACATTCATCAATGCTGATGATGAGTTGATGATCTTGCAAACACCTATGTTTGTATTAATAGGATTATTGTTGCCTTCAGTTGGGTTGAAGTGTCTTCACAGGTGAGGTTTGAGCAAGATACTTCTACATCTTGACTGACTCAGATGGTGGAATGATGGAGTTGATTGCAAGGTTATGTAGAGGGATCTGTGGTTCTTTTACCTGTTGTGTGTTGTGATTTGTGACAGTTGACTAACAGCAACTCAAGTCGTGAAGATAGAAGGATCACAAGAATACAGAAACTATGGTAACTATGAGATAACCCAGCAGATTTAGAAGAAAGTGAATTGAAGAAAGGGAAAGATAAAAAATGAGAAACCTTGGAGAAAAATCCATGAACATAATCAACACGCCGGCTCAACTCATTATCAGCAGTCTTAGTTAAGAGCCGAAGTATCTAGCCAGTTTGGAGACTGAAATAGCACTTGCTGCCTTAGTTAAAAGATCAGCTAACATGTCTTGGGACAGGTTTTGTTCCATTTGAATCAGCTTGCTATGCCAGTCATTCCGTAAGCTCTTCATCTTGATATTGATATACTTTGCATGAGATTTGGTTCCAAATTTTTTTATTTTGTCATTTAATCCTTTATTATCAATTAGATGTAAGGGAGGATCAAAGGTAGTTTGCCATACTTCTAAGATAGGATGATTTAAACATCTGGCTTCAAGATGACTGGTGGAGAGAGAATTGCACTCTGATTTGGTGGAAGAATGAGCTATGCTTCTCTGACGCCGGCTTGTCCAGTAGAGAGGGCTTCTTTTGAATAAGGTAATGAAACCAGTTTGAGAGAGATGAGATTCGGGGTTGTCTCCACACGTTGCATTGCTGTACGTGATGAGGTGGTTCAAGTTACACTTGGATTTAAAGGTTATTTTGTAGTCTATTGTTTTGAGTAAGTACCGCCAAACTCAAATTACTTCCCTCCAATGTAGGATGCCAGGGTTTTCCAAGAACCTTGCCAAGTTTGAAACAGCATAGCTGATGTCAGGACAAGCTAGGGTGGCTATAAAGTTCAGAAAACCTATGGGAAATCAATAGTTGACATTTAGTTGTTTGAATAGTACTTTCTCAATTTCTGTTTCTGGTACTAGATGAAGTCTGGTTTGGCACAGATTCAAAAGCAGTTTTGCATCCATTACATTCAGCTCCTTGAGGCCTTTGAGAATGTGGTTTGGTAATGATAGGCTGATAGAGTTCTCATCCTTCTCAACTTTCATCCCCAGTAGGTTATCCACCTTGTGAGCTTACAAATCTTTGAGCTTATTCAGAAAGAGAGTTTTGAACTGATTTACCTCCCCCACTACAACTAAATTGTCAACATGAAAGATTAAGGAAGTGACCCCATCTTCATGATGATACAGACATGGGTCACAATCACTCTCCTTAAATCAGATGCTCTTTATCCACTCGCTGAGAGTCTTGTACCAATTAAGCGGGGCTTGTTTGAGACCGTAAAGAGACTTGATAAGTTTAAGGTACTTTGCCTGTCTTTTCAAACTGATGGGAGTTTTAATGTAAAATTTTTCTTTGAGTGGCGCATGTAGGAAGGCCCCTTTTACATTGAATTGAAGAATTGGAAGCTTTTTGTCAACAGAGTAGATGAGAAGAGCTTGGAGTTAAGCTATTTTACCAGTTGGAGCAAAAGTCTCTAGGTAGTCAACCCCATAACGTTGGTTAAACCCTTGTACACATACCCAAGCTTTAAGTGAAGTCAAACCCAAGTGAAGATCTTGTTTAACACAAAATGCCCAAGTGGTATTCAAGGGGTTGATCAATTTGGATTCTTCAGCATCTTCCCACACTCCCAATTCTTCCGCCATTGCTAGCTCTTTTTCAACTGGTGCAATCCATTCTGTCATTTTTAGCGCATCTTGAATAGTTTTGGGTATATAGCTGTGATGATAGCCATATTGTGCTGGTGGTTTTAGATTGTCTTGGTTGCGTGGTTTAGGGAGGAGTCTTTCCTCAATTGATGAATTGGAGCTTTCTTCCAAATCAGAGGGAATTAAGTTCTCCTCAACAGGGAAGTCTGACTTCTCATTGCTCAAGGATTCAGACTCTAGCTTGAGGTTTTCTGGTACCGGTTCTCTCTTGGTTGAGGTACCCAGGTTTATTTCAACATTGTCTTCAGAGTTTTCATTGAGAATAGCGTTTTTAGGCCCTGGAAATTTGAGAAAGAGAACGTGCTTGGTATTCAGGATTTTTCCTGATCTTGACATAACTTTGTAGGATAGAAAACACGGATTGAATCCTAACAGAATACCTTCCTCAACTTTCTCACTCAGCTTTGAGACAATTTTGGTGTTGTTCAGCAAGTAGATGCAGGCAGTGCTGACAGGCTTCAAGTAGTCTTCCGGCAAGGTAGTACCATGCATCATTTCCCAAGGTGTTTTCATTCCAGCTTCTTGTGGGATTTGATTCAGCGCTAGACAGCAACTTTGGATGACCACATTCCAATAAATCTTAGGAATGGGAGATGAACTAAAAACCAATCTTAGTGATTCCATAATAGTTTGATTTGCCCATTTGGCCTTTCCATTATGCTGAGAGTGATAAGGTTTGCTAACTAAGTGATGAATTGTGTTTGACTTGAAAAACGTGGCAAGAGTTTCATTTAAAAATTCCCTGCCTCCATCTGAAACAACTTCAATGGGAAATCTTTCATTTTTCTTTGCTTCATTCTCAATGAAAAAGATGATTGTTTTGGCAGTGGCATCCGTGCTTGGTAAGGGAAAAGCAGAGAGATATCTGGATTTATTTTTGACTATGGTAAGCGCATATCTCATGCCACCTTTGCTTTGTGCATTGAGCGGGCCCATTAAGTCTAAATGCAAACAATCAAAGATTTGCTCAGCTGGTTGTTGTTCATTTTTGAAGGGAGACTTAGTAATTTTTCCTTTCTTATATGCTAAGCATTCAAAGGCAGTCCGGATTTCCTTTTCAATACCATGTTGGAGATGTTTTTCCATTCTTTCCAGGCTAGCATGGCCAAGGGTTTGATTGAATTTTTGAAGCTCTTCAAGATTCATGAAACATTCTTTTCCCCCAGACAGAGAGGAAGGATTGATGATTAGGAGATTTTTTTTGATGATTCCTCCTAGAATTTTTACTTTCTTGTTCTTTATCAAGAAAGTAGGTGGATCAGACTTGCTATTGACTCTCAGAGATCATCCTTGTTTGAGCAGGGCACCCATGTAAATTAGATTGACAGTTGCATCAGGAACCCAGGCCAAATTTTCTAACTTTAATTTGATTTTTCCTAAATCTAAGTTTACGGAACCAAGTCCTCTAATTGGTATTCCATTGCCTTTCTTTCCAGTTTTGATTAGTTCATCTCCTGATTGATTGATTATTGAAGAAAATAAGGAGCAATCCTTTATCATGTGAATGGAACATCCACTATCAAGAATGTATCAATCATTGCTTGTCTTGTTCTGCTGGTTCAATCCACAAAAGAAGGAATAGTAGTGCGAATCTTGTGTCTTTTTCTTGCCTCCATGATTCCATTTATTCAGTGGTTTTTTGGGTTTTAGATCCGGAAATTCTTCCCAGCAGTGGTCAGCAGAATGGGTTTTGACAGCAGGGTTATGTTTACCATTTTGGCAACAGGGGTACTCTGAATCAGGTCGACTGTGAGTGAACAGAGCCAAATTGGTTTCCAATGCTTCCTTTGATTTGGATTGAAATTCATTCTTATGTTGGACTAGATGATTTAAGACATAGGCTACAGTCAGATTGATACCAGAGTGCATAATTTGAGATTGCATTCCTTTCAGAGAATTGGGTAGTTTGCACAGAATTAAGTAGATTGGGATATTGCTGGGGAGATCAATTCCAACTTCATTGAGTTTCCCAAGATGTAGTTTAACTGATGTAACAAAGGCATCAATGTTGTTTTGGTCAAATCCAAGGTATAGGAAGTTAAAGAACATTTTGGCTCTATTTGCAGCTTGATTGGAGGCGAAATGTTCCTTTGCAGCAAGCCAAATGAGTTTAGGTGAGTCCTTGTTGTCAGCCGTTATTATGTTGGTGTGAGTGGAAGGATCCAGTTTGGGCATAATGTAAGCGGCCGTTTCATCTGCTTCAGGAATCTCCTTGAGTCAATTATTCAAATTCATAAGAGATAAAATACCACAAATTTTGAAGAGTCTTTCCATTTTTTTTCCCAAATTGAATAGTTAGTTTTGGTTAGGAGTGGAGTTGATTGCATCAGCAATTTAAGTGCCAGCGCCTTAAAGTTGCTGTTGGCTCCAGGTCCAGGGGAAATAGTTTGTTGGTCCATCTGGCTAGCTGGATGAGATTGACTTTTGGCTTTTAACCATGAAAAGAATTAAGATAGGTTAAGAACCTAGACCTAGCTGTCATTTCACAAGAAGTCAAACAACACATGAGAACCATTGTAGAGGAGTACTTAATAGGAGAAAGTAAAAGAAAGGAATGAGAATCCTTAGAAATACCAAAAGGCAAATGTAAGTCTACAGGCTGGGTTATGGCCTCTAAAAAGACTAAGTAGAGTTACGTGCACAAGCAGCTAAAGAGCTGTCTAATAAAATCCACACAATTGCACTGATAGACACAACCAACGTTCATCAATGCTGATGATGAGTTGATGATCTTGCAAACACCTATGTTTGTATTAATAGGATTATTGTTGCCTTCAGTTGGGTTGAAGCGTCTTCACAGGTGAGGTTTGAGCAAGATACTTCTACATCTTGACTGACTTGGATGATGGAATGATGGAGTTGATTGCAAGGTTATGTAGAGGGATCCATGGTTCTTTTACCTTTTGTGTGTTGTGATTTGTGACAGTTGAGTAGCAGCAACTTGATTCATGAAGATAGAAGGATCACAAGAATACAGAAACTACAGTAACTATGAGGTAACCCAGAAGACGTAGAAGAAAGTGAATTGAAGAAAGGGACAGATAAAAAATGAGAAACCTTGGAGAACAATCCATGAACATAATCAACAAATTATCCCTCTTTTCCTGTTTTTTTTTTTCAGTCTTTCCTGAATCAATTGAACTCACAGCCTTATATCAGCTTTTATGTAAACCTCAACAATCAACTCAACTGTACTTACCTGAAGATTCATCCAATCTGGATGAGCAACCTAGCGTCATAGAATTTTCTTCTGGAGCCTCCTTTACTTCAAATGGCTTGCTCTTCTCCTGGACCCACAGGGTTGGCCCCAAGGCCTTCCTATTTTGCTTATCAATCTCACAGGTCCTTCCATACTGGCAACAAATTTCACATTTGGCTGAATTGTGCTTGATGGTGGTGGTACATATTCTTTTGATCTTCTTGAATCTATCACAGCAGGGGAAATATTGTTGAACTTGGTAGTAGTTGTTATTCTTCTCCATGGTGTAAGTTGGTGTGCATGATCTATTGAAGGAGGATAAAGATGGTTATGGAGTGGATGGTGGTAATTACTGGGGGTAGGGGGAAGGAAATCTCAAGTCAGACATGACTGAAGGAACAAGACTAGATTGCATCTTCAACCTCTTCTCTTATGGTCATCAGGAGATTCCCTCCTCTTCAACAGTGGGTACTGTAATACTGAAACCTAACTCAGTATGACCTCAGTTCTTGTCTACTTACCTCAGGAACTTCAACCTCAGTGCTCTTAAGACTTTACTAGTATATCTCCTTCAACTACATATCCTCAGGATCTTCATGCCTTACATATCTACATATAGTCTAACCTAATGCATTATATATATAGACTCCTTATGCTTGCACATACTTAATCTCTCAGGTTCTGCATATCCTCTAACCTTCTTCACTCTGTCTATCCCATACTTCATTATGGTTTATCCTTTGGGAATCCTTGTTTAAATCCTCTTGCAGATTGTATTAAATACTCTCTCTAATTAGTACATAGTGTCATGAACTCCATGTACACTGTACGTCCTCTCACTGTAAATTCCAAACTTAGACAGCCAGACCTGTAGCCTAGCCCCAATTTATTAAGAAGCCTATCCCAATGTAATAGCATACCTGATCAGCCCTCTCTGTTACCTTGACTGTTCCCTTGTCATCAAATATGTAGTCTGAGCTCCAATCAATTGTACCTCTGTTTTAGTTCCAGCCTCCTGTCTATTTAAGCAGTCCTTCTTTTCCTTTTTACTTATTGTCCCCCAAGAAATCAGTTTACTACTTCTTACTATGAACACATCCAAACAAGTGTCATCAGCACCTTTCCAAATTCCTCTTAATCTACTCCTGTTAGCCTCCTCCACTAACCTTGCCCAAATCCTACTGTGATTTGGGGTACCCCTTGTGCCAAGCCCTGCTTGCAGGCCAGCATCCCTTGTGAAAGAGGCACAAAAGTATTAGAAAACATGGGCAATGAAGCATGGTTAAATTTTGGCAGTTTTCAACTCGACGCTTGATAAATATGTGGATTTAGCCTCTGCTAGACATGGTTCCTACTCTGGGCCATTGCTCACCAAATGGTCAAGGCAAAAACTCACACAAGGAAGGTTGGGTGAAAGTTTTTAATCCTTGCAATTTGTGAGAATTATTAGCCCACAAGCTTAGTCAAAGAGCAGTACTTAAAGCAACAGAAATGCTGAGACAATAATGTCTTATGATTGATCCTTAATATGAGGCAGAGGCAATGGCACACTTATGAATGTGAATGAATTGGTGAATGAATTGATGGAAAACAGCAGGGAGAAGGAATGAATTGGTGAATGAATTGATGGAAAAAAGCAGGGAGAAGAGCTCCTTAAATAAAAAAGATGGTGATCATGTGGAGCTCATGTAATGACAAGCAAAAGGCAAAAATTCCGCCCCAAATGGGCTCTAAAGGCTCTAAAAGCCTTGCTAATTGGTTTGGGCATACTCAGCCCACTTGGCATTAGTCCCTGAACCCTTATGACCAGTGTGTACCAGTCAAATTTGGTGTTTCCACCCTTACTGGGCTGAACCAGCCCTTGTTTCTGTTCATACCCTGGCTGGTTTTCCCTTACAACCAGCCTGTTTTACCTCTGTGACCTCATTGGTACCTGTTTACCAACTTAAATGGCTGGTTGCCTCCTGCAACCAACCCCTGGCCCTCATATTGGCCAGGGTGGACCCAGAAACAACCTTGGTCTGGTCAAACTGACAGGGGGGCAGGTGTGACCAGCAGACATGCGTGTCCCCCCCCCCCTCTCTTCCTCAATCCCTGGAGGGAGCAGTCAAATCCCCCCCCCCCCCCAGGTAGCCCTGGAGGTTGATACCCCCAGGGAAACACAATCAGTTTGGTGGGCTGGGAGGTGGTCTAGCCCACCCAGCCCCAGGTCACCTCCCCCTTGTTACCGGGGGGCGGGGGGGGGGGGGAGTTCACCCCTGCAACCCTTGGTTGCTACACACATGAGGTGGGGGGGTGATCAATTCCCCTCCCACCTTGCCAGTTGCCTTGTTAAGGCTGGCTTGGCTGGTCAGATGGTGGGGGGGGGGTATCAAATCCTCTCTCACCTTGCCGGTTGCCTTGTTGCAGCCGGCCTGGCTGGTTGAGGACCAGCCAGCCTTCTCTCCCCTTTGCGACCAAGCAAGGGGAGGGAGGGAGGCAGGGGCCGCCAACCAACTGAGCAATGCGGCCTTGCACACAAGCAGGTGGGGGGACTCCAAACAGAGCCCCCTGCTTCATACAACGGCCCTGGGCAGGCTTTTGGGCCCTGAAACGGGCCCCAGAGAGAAACAAGCGGCCCCAAGCGGACCGTGACATGGGTGGCGGCCACAATGGGTCGCCAAGGCCCAAAGACCACAAATGCATACTTTGGTGGGCCAGCCCGTCTGTCCAAGTATGTCCAAAATAAACCTTGGGCCCAGTTATGCCCAGATAAGCCCGTCTGGCTAAGGTGGACCATCCACCCTTGTGGGCCCATTAAGGCCTGTGTCCCAATAGACCTAGAAAACTTGTCTTGGTGCACAAATCCCCAAAACCAATAACATCCACATTGGACCACATGGCCCATGTGATTTCCAATGGGCTGTGGAGGCCCATTTGTGCATCCAATTTGGATTACACACTAATATGCACATTACCTGAGTGCATCCATATTTTAACACACCTCCTTAATCCAAAAGGGATGCCATACGCATACTAGAGACAAAACCTTAATTTTTGTTCCTATCTGACGCCTTGGTTAAGATATCCGCAATCATTACTCCAGTGGGCATCTACCATAACACTATCTCTCTGCATTTCACTGCTCCATGTATATAGTTATAATGAACATAAATATGTTTTGTTCTTGAATGGAACACTTGGTTTTCCGCAATTGATTATTGGAATACAAAAATGAAAACCTTTGTGGTTTATGAGTATCCTCTAAGACCTTTCTCAACCACTTTGCCTCCTGTGAGGCTGAAAGGTATGCTCTGTAATCTTCTTCTGTTGATGAAAGACTTATTCCTGACACCGTCTTAGACATCCATGAAACTAGATTCTTTCCTAAAAATAATACAAAACCACTTGTTGATTCCCTAGTGTTACCATTTGCCCAACTTGCATCAGAATAACCAACCAAATCAAAATTTGCTGACTTTGAAAACTGCAGTCCCAGACTGCTTGTTCCTTTAAGATTGCTCATAACTCTTAAACGCAGACCAATGCCTCATGCTTGCTTTCTCTAAGTGTTGTGACAAGATGCCAATTGCATAAGCAATATCTGGACTTTTACACTTCCCCAAGTAATTTAGCAATCCAATAGCTGACCTATAATTTTTCCTGGATTGGACAAACTCCAGATTCTCTTCATCTGTAGACTTTTCTAATCAAATGCTAGACTGCATTGGAGTACAAAACTCCTTTGCATCCTCTAAGCCATACTGCTTAAGTAGAGCTAACACATAATTGTTTTGATCCAACTTGATCCAATTATTTCTCTTACTAACTTTCATTCCAAGCACCTTCTGTGCCAGTCCAAGATCTTTTACCTTGCACTCCTTTTTGAGTGCCTCCATGAATCTCTCTTTACCATTCCCAATAATGATAATGTCATTTACCCATACAAAAAAAATTGCATCCTTTCTCACAAAGATACAAGGGTTGGCCTCACTTTTCCTGAAACCAATCTCTATCAGTTTCTTACTCATGGTGTTATACCATGAACTAGCTGATTGCTTCAATCCATACAGGGATCTACACAGCTTGAGGACATATTTCCCTTTATCCACTGAGAGGAAACTTCTCACACAGATTTTCTTCAAAGTTTCTGGCTTGGTCTCTACCAGCCATTCCTTGAAACCGTCATGAATTTACATATAAAAAGTCTCCTCTTCTCCAAGTTTTGCATTCAAGTATGCAGTCACAAAATCAGCCTGTCTGATTTCTTCACCCAACTCCACTGCCAAAGCAATGATGTACCTGGAGGTGGACAGCCTTCCAGTTGGCAAAATTGTTTCTTGATAATCAATACCCTCTTTCTGCTTGAAGCCTTGTGCAACGCATCTAGCTTTGAACCTCTTCAAAACTCCATTAGTATCAAACTTCTTATTCATCACTAACCTAGACCCAACAATGGTCTTTCCTTTTGGAACTAAATCCCGCTTAACCACTTCAAACACACTATTCCTTTCCAGAGAATCAAATTCCTCAAAAATAGCTGTCTTCCAATTGACTATATCATCAGAATTCATAGCTTGGCCAAAGCTACTTGGGTTAAACCTATAACCCATTTCTGAACTTAACTGTAGAATCTCATTAAGCATACATTGTTCTCAAAACATATCTTCTTCATATTCTGCAGAAGCATAATGGGACTTCCATTCCCCATACCTATCAAAAGGTATCCTACTCCTTCCACTCCTTCTAACTGGAGGTGGAGACTCATCAGGTTCTGATTCCACAGACTCCCCTGAAGCGGGTACTGAACCCTCCTGTGGAATGTCTGCCATCTCAACATCATCACTAATGATATTATCTACAGCATCTTCTGGTGAAATAGGCTCCAATGCTATTTACTGCTGTGATTATTGAAAAGCTCTATCTTCACTCCTTTTGAGTGGAAAGGTACTTTATTCAAATTTTACATCCCTACTATGGACCACCTTTGTTGTCCCTGGACAAGAAAATCCTGTATGACTTACTTATTAAATCATAGCCTACAAGTGACCCTGTTCTGGCTCTAGGATCTAAATTTCCAACCATTTCATTATGGTGGACACTATAATACACTAAGCAACCAATTGTTCTTAGGTGTGATTTTTTGGGGTACAACTTCCAAAACAGATAATGTGGACTTTTGCCATTAACACCTAAAATATTGTGCAACAGACACACTGTGCACACCAAATCAGCCCATAAAAACTTTGGCAAACCAGATTGAGACATGATAGTTCTTACTTTGTCCAATAGAGTCCTATTCATCCTCTCAACTATTCCATAGTTTTGTGGAGTACTTGCAGTAGTAACTATATGAGTGATACCATAATCATTCAACAGTTTCTCAAACTCTTTACTCACAAAATCACCCCCTCCATCAGTAATAGCCCTCTTGATCTTGGTCATCAAAGCACTCTGTTTCCAGAATTTGAAGATTACTGAAAACTCCTCTGTGGTCTGATCCTTTGATCTTATTGGTTTCACCCAAACATAATTATTTTCTGTATCAACCAAATTGATGAAGTACTTTGCCCCCCCCCAAGGGAAACTGGTGAAAATGGCCCTGCCAAATCAATGGAATATTCCTCTCTAGGAACTTCTGTGCAATCTCTCCTCTTTGGTAACACATTCCTGGTCTTGGCCCCTAAAGTACAACTTTCACAGTTGCTGTCCTTCGCATTATTGCCAATTCTATTGTGAGCAACAGTGCTCAGAGCTGAAAACTTGAACAAGTTTGCACAGAGCAACTTATTCTGAACTTTTCCACTAAGGATAGTTCTCCCATTCAAATCAATAACAAACTTATCTTCTTTAAGATAACAAATCTGGAAACCTTTTTTCCAGAGAACTCCAAGAGACACAAGGTTATAAGGCAAATATGGTACATAGAACACTTTATCAAAAGATATTTTGAAACCCAAGTTATTTGAAAGAATAACTTTTCCAATTCCATTAATCTGAATTGTTCTTCCTTTTTGGCCAATTTTTACAACACCATCAAAATCTATAAGATTTGAAAACAAGTTTGGTTCAAAAAACATGTGGTCTGTACAACCAGAATCAATAAAAACAAGAACATCCTCCTTCAATCCTCCTACAAGGAAAGAAGAATTATCAGCCACTGATAAGTTCTTATCATCAAGGTTAATATTACATACTTCATAATCAATCAAGTCCATTTCTTGATCCTCATCAATTTTGGCCTTCTTTTTGGGGAATTTTTCCTCAACAGCTTGTTCCATTGAAACATCCACTGCCACAATGGCAAAATTTTCCATGGCAAGGTTGACCTCTTTTTTTCCTTTTCACTTTCCTTGGATTTCTTCCTCTTCTTGGCCTCCTTGAAATCCTTTGCATAGTGAACCTTCTTCTGAAAATTATAACACAAGACCTTTGATAAATCCCTTTTGGCCTTTGCCTTCTTCCTGGATTTTCCTTTCTTGCCCACCAGAGCAGTTCCTGTGCCCTCCTTCATTTTGAATTGAAGATCATCCTTTTCAATCCTTCTAAGCACATCCTCTTCTCCAGGAAGGGGATTCCATTGAGATATAATCCTAACCAAGGACTCATATTCTTTTGGCAGCTTTTGAAGAAGTAAGGGTGACAAACACTCAGGATCCATGTTCAGCCCAGATGACTTGAACTTAGCAATACTTGATCTTGCCTTCCCCACAAATTGTTTGCAGTTGACAAATTTCAACTTGAACAACTTATTCAAAGAAATCCCCTTCTGATGGAAAGAGTCACCAGAATACTTGGCCTTGAGCATTTTCCATACAATGCTACCCATCCTCTTCTGTTCCTCCTTTAAAGTCTCAGAAACCCATGCCATATGAATTTCAACCAAATGCCTAAGAATGAGATGATAAGACTTCTTCTCTACCTCTGAACTAATAAAAGCGTCATCTGCATCCATAATCTCCCCACAAAAAATGTTTTCCAACTAACTGTCCATTAAGACAGACCAAGCACTATAGTTTTGGCCATTCAAAACAATCTTGGTGGAGCTGGAATCTGGGATATAGGATATCTTCTTGGAAAACTTGAGGTCTTTGAGGTTTTCCAGAGTAAGTTATAAGGGTCTATTCTGCTTGGAAGTAATGATGATGATGGTACTGATAATTTGTGAGAATTATTGGCCCACAAGCTTAGTCAAAGAGAAGTACTTAAAGCAAAAGAAATGCTGAGACAATAATGTCTTATGATTGATCCTTAATATGAGGCAGAGGAAATGGCACACTTGTGAATGTGAATGAATTGGTGAATGAATGGATGGAAAAAAGAAGGGAGAAGAGCTCCTTAAATAAAAAAGATGGTGCTCATGTGGAGCTCATGTAATGACAAGCAAAAGGCAAACGTTCCGCCCCAAATGGGCCCTACAGGCTCTACAAGCCTTCCTAATTGGTTTGGGCTTACTCAACCCACTTGGCATTAGTTCCTGAACCATTATGACCAGTCTTTACCGGTCAAATTTGGTGTTTCCACCCTTACTGGGCTGAACTAGCCCTTGTTGCTGTTCATACCCTGGCTGGTTGTCCCTTACAACCAGCCTATTTTACCTCTGTGATCTCATTGGTCCCTGTTTACCAACTTACATGGCTGGTTGCCTCCTGAAACCAGCCCCTGGCCCTCAGATTGGCCAGGGTGGACCCAGAAACAACCTCGGTCCGGTCAAACTTACAGGGGGGGGGGGTGACCAGCAAACATGAATGCCCCCCCCCCTCTCTTCCTCAATCCCTGGAGGGAGCCGTCAAATCCCCCCCAGGGAGCCCTGGAGGTTGATACCCCCAAGGCAACGCAATTAGTTTGGTTGGCTGGGCAGTGGTCAAGCCCACCCAGCCCCAGGTCACCTCCCCCTTGGTAACGGGGGGGGGGGGGGGGGGGAGATGGCCCCTGAAACCCTTGCTTGCTACACACATGAGGTGGGAGGGTGATCCATTCCCCTCCCACCTTGCCAGTTGCCTTGTTGTGGCCAGCCTGGTTGGTCCAATGGTGGGGGGGTGATCAAATCCCCCCCACCTTGCCGGTTGCCTTGTTGTGTCCGGCCTGGCTGGTTGAGGACCAGCCAGCCTCCTCTCCCCTTTGCAACCAAGCAAGGGGAGCAAGGGAGGCAGGGGCCGCCAACCCCCCGCAGCCGCAACCAGGGCTGCGGTCCTGCACACAAGTAGGTGGGGGGACTCCAAATAGAGACCCCTGCTCCATACAACGGCCCCATGAGGGCTGTTGGGCCCTGCAATGGGCCCCAGAGAGAAACAAGCGGCCCCAAGCAGGCCGCAGCACAGGCAGCGGCCACAATGGGCCGCCAAGGCCCAAGGACCACAAAATGCATACTTTGGAGGGCCAGCCCATCTGGCCAAGTATGTCCAAAATAAACCTTGGGACCAGTTATGCCCTGATAAGCCTGTCTGGCTAAGGTGGCCCATCCACTAAGGAGGGCCTGTTAAGGCCCGTATCCCAATAGATCTAGAAAAGGTGTTTTGGTGCACAAATGCCCAAAACCAATAACATCCACATAGGCCCACGTGGCCCAAGTGATGTCCAATGGGCCATGGAGGCCAATTTTTGCATCCCATTTGGATTACACACTAATATGCAAATTACCTGAGTGCATCCGTATTTTGACACAAGTCACACAAAGGAAGACCCCTTGTGGCAAATCTCCTACAGAAATGATCAACATAACCATCAACCATCTCCACACCCCTCAGTGCATCCTCAACCCAGGAGAATCTCTGGTTTGGCCTTAGAGAATTCAAGAGAAGGTGCCAATGATGGGCTCAATACACTTCAAATCAAAAGAAAATTGAGCAGGATTGATGGAGGGGAGTATGTTCATGACCAAACAATCTATAACACTAAGCAAAAGGTAGCACTAGCCAAAGAAAAGGGAAAAATTGTTATTTAGGTACTCTTTGAACAACTTGGAGATTCAGGTTAGTTTCATTGAGAAAAATGCAGTGGAGAGGGACACTTGGAGGCCCTATTCTTGGCTCACCTTGATGCATTAAAGCTTTGCAAACAATTCAATAATATTACTATGTTGGATTTTACTTATAAAAAAAATAATTTCAACAGGCCCCTATTGCATGTTGTAGGAATGGCAGCCAACCAAAAAACTTTCAGAAAAGCTTTTTTTTTTATTAAAAGAGAGATTTTTTATTTCTACAGTTGGTCTGTAAAAGCACTAAAGGAGCTTGATTCTGATCCTGAGAGACTTCCCAAAATCTTTTTGACGGACGGTGAAAAATCTCTGATTTGTGCTATAGAACATAGTTTCCATGAGTCAAAAAAACAGTGTTGTTCGTGGCACCTTTCTAAAAACATACAAGCAAACTGTCAAGTTTGCTTTAATCATGAGGTTGAAGTATGGAAAAGCTTTATGTCTCTGTGGGCAAATTATGGGGCCTCTAGAACCAAGGAGGAGGCAGATTTCAATGATGCTGAACTCAGAGTAAGGACCAAATCACTGCCTATAATGTTAATCTTGCTAGTTCTGGGTGCTTATGTTATGACTTGTATAAAGTATTTCTTGGAAAACCATGAGTATGTTCTTGATTATATGGAAAATAACCTCTTATGTATCAAATAGACATTTGTAAAGGCTTGAAATTGCAAAAACAATGACTTTGGAAATGAAAAAATGTCTTGGGTGGAAGAGGCCCATGCTACTCTCAAACAATTCATTGTAAATTCTTTGGAAAAAATTTTGGATGTTTGGAGTAACATTGGGGGAACAGTTTAAAATAAAATCAAATTGGGTCAGGCCTCCCTTTACAAATTTCAAATAAAGTTAGGAATATTTCTTCCAACTGAACTGTTACCATTGGGATACAAGTTTTCTTTGGAGGCAATAAAACTTTTTGTGGAACAATTCAAGAAATTAAAGTGGAACCATAATGGGGAAGTGTGCACCAAGTCATACTCCAAGGCTATGATTTTGCCCTGTTCCCACCAGATAGGTTACCTACTAGCATCAAGAGGATCTGTTTTGCCTGAGGATTTTCATCCTCAGGGGAGGTTGGATTATGGTACTTCAATTTCTAGTTCTGTTAGTTGGTTTAAGTTGGATTGTTGAATTGTTCAAATCAATTTGTTATTATTTATTTTTGATTAATGCTTTTTGATAGATGATTCCTACTTTACTAATGTTTGATCCTTTTTAATTTTGGAAGTTAACTGTTGATGAAATCCCTCAACAATTATCAGTTACATGAGAAGCTCAATTCAATGATCTTGGGATATACTGAACAAGATCACCACAATCTGTTGAAGTACTGGATTCAGAAGACTGCAAAGTATCAATCAAAGCCAAGACTGGAACAAAAATTCTTGCAATCAATTAGAGGTTGGCCAAAAGTGAAAGATACCCGCAGAGCTCCTCCTAAATTTGAACATTTTGAAAAGGAAATTAAGCAGCAAAGGGGAATTAGATGGGGACCAAATAAGAAAATCCAAAATATTGTAAGATTTTCTTTTATGAAATGTTTGTTTTTTGATTTTATGAACTGATGATGATATGATGATAATTTTTAGTCAAATTGGGCAGGATCAGAATCTGAATTTAATAGTTCAGAGGAAGAGACTGAAAGTGAATTAGCTTCAATTCATTGGACTTGGAACCCTCTTCAGAGGAAGAAGATGGTAGGAGTCAAAAAGAAGCTCATCTTTGGTGAGTATCAATTTCTTTAATGAGATTAGGATTTTGTCTGAGTAAATTTTGATTTTAGGAACCAAATTGAATCAACTCAATGAAATACCTGAGAACTTACGTAAGTTCTTGGAGCAGGTTTGGGATCCAATAGGTGATGAGAATTGTGGATTTAGAGTCATTTATAAATCACCTAGGTATGATGAGCATGGATGGTTTAATGTAAAAAAGGAATTGATTGAAAAATTGAGGAAAGATAAGGCGTGCTATTCTCAGATCCTTGGTGGCATTAAAGATGTTGAAAAGATAGAAAAAAGACTTGATGTTAATGACATCAATGAAAATATTCACTCTTCAAAATGGCTTTCAAAGTTGGATCTGGGTCAAATAGTAGCAGATACTTATGGAAGACCAATATTTTTCATTTCATTGCATTCATGTTGTACTTATACTCCTATGAAAATGGGTGTAAAAGAAAAATCAGACCAAATATTAATTTCATTTTTTAATAATAACCATTGGGTCCAGCTTGTACTTGAGGGAGATAATATTTCAATACAGCCCATAGTTTCCAAATCATGTTCCACAATTTCTAAAAAAGCCTTAGGTGGGGTTGATCACCTCAAAGATCAACTTGAGATGTATTCTAATTTATATACATCATTTGGTTTTTGGTTCTGATGCTGATTCTGATTTTGTAATTCAATCAATATTAAGGGTTATCACATGTTTAACATCATTGTTTTGAGTGTTTTGTGTTAAAATTATCTTGTTGAGTTTTTTGAGTTAACATCATCATTTTGAGTGTTTTGAATGATATTTTATTGGAAATTCAGTCCAACTTGTGTTGGGCTGATCCCATCATAAGGAGAATTTTTATTTCTGGTGAAGGGATCAGATTAACACAAGTTGAACTTGTTTTTTTTGGTGTTTTTAATTTAGGGCTAGTCAAGTTGAACTTGTATTTTTTGGTGTTTTTACTTCAGGGCTAGTCAAGTTGAACTTGTATTTTTTGATTTTTTTTCAATTTTGATAAAAAATCAACTTGTTTTTGATTTTTTGCTTGTCTTTGTTTTTTTAATTTATTTATTTTTACTTATTTTTATTTTATTTTATTTTTTTCAACCAAAAAATCAACATTTTTTGATTTTTTGGTTGATTTATTTTTTTGGTATTTTTTTGGGTATTTTTTGGTATTTTTTTTAGTTTTTTTAGTTTTTTTAGTTTGGTTTTAGTTTTTTTTAGTTTGGTTTTAGTTTTTAGTTTTTTTTTTTTGGTCCACAATGCTTGTAGTTGTGTGGCATGTAAAACAACTAACTTTGAGGTGTATACAAACCAACAAAAATTAAATTTAGTGATTTTTGGTGCCACACAAAACCAAATCATTGTTTGGGGGTTGCACAACTACAGTCAAGTGGTGTGGAGGCTACATGACTCTATCAGAGTTGTGTAGCTTGCCACACAGCCCATTTGAGTTGTTTGCACAATATAAATTAATTCTTAATTTGAAATTGCCCTAATAGAATTAAAATGTCAGCATTTTAGACCAAACCCAAATGATGAAATTACAATAATGTCTATAAATTAGAATAAAACTTTGGTTGATCTTTGAGGTGATCAACCAAACCTGAGGCTTTTTTAGAAATCATGGAATGTGGTTTTGAAAATATGGGGGGATTTGAATCTTATCTCCCTTAAGTAAAAGCTGGATCCAGTGTTTATTATTAAAAAATGAAATGAATATTTGGTCTGATTGTTCTTTTACACCCATTTTCATAGGAGTATAAGTACAACATGAATGCAATGAAATGAAACATATTGGTCTTCCATAATTATCAGCTATTATTTGACCCATATCCAAATTTGAAAGCCATTTTGAAGAGTGGATATTTTCATTGATGTCATTAACATCAAGTCTTTTTTCTATCTTTCCAAAATATTTACTGCTGCCAAGGATCTTAGAACAGCACGTCTTATCTTTCCTCAATTTTTAAATCAACTCCTTTTGTAAATTGAACCATCCATGCTCATCTTACCCAAGTGATTTTGCAATGACTCAAAATTCACAATTCCCATCACCAACTGGGTCCCAAAACTCCCCCAAGAACTTATTTAAGTTCACAGGTATTTGATTGAAGTAATTCACTTTTGGTTCCTACAATCAAAGATTTCTTAGTAAAAATTATAATCTCATTAAAGGAAACAACACTCACCAAAGATGAGCTTCTGTTTGACTTTTCCATTTCTTCTTCTTCCTCCTTCAAAAATGATTCTGATTCCAAAGGAAGGAACCCTAATTAATTTTTTAGTATCTTCCACTGAACTATGAAATTCAGATTAAGAGCCTTCCTTGCAATACAGAAATCATTTTCCCATCAGTTCATTAATATATAAAAATTAACATTTCTTAAAATAAAAGACTTACTATCTTTGGGCATTTTGGTCCCCTTTTTACCCTCTTTTCCCTCTTAATTTCTCTTTCAACCTTTTCAAATTTTGAAATTTCACAACAAGTTGCTTTCAATTTGGGTTTACCGCGGCTGGAACTCAACAAATTTGGCTTAAGCCTTGGCTTGGAAATCAAAGTGGCTGTATACTGGAGCATTGACCTTAGAATATCCAACCCAAGTTCCTTAGGCTGTTCCCTATACATGGAATTCCACTTGTTAAACATTTGAGATTCTTCATCAAGCCCCGGATCTATTTCAAACTTTCAAAAAAATAACCATTATCAATTTTTAAACCCAATAATTAATCTTTTAATGCAATCATTAATTGTTTAATCCAACAATTGGTACCATTCAAAAAAAACCCCTTACTTAAATGGAAGGGTCTTAGTCTAACTGCCACTGAGGATGAACATCCTCAGGCACAACAGACCCTCTTGATGCTAAAGGTTCAGCCAGAATGTGGGAACATGGCAAGCCCATTTTTTTGAATAAGACTTTGAGAACACCTTGCCATCACAGTTGGGCTTTAACTTCTCAAATTTTTCCCCAATGAGTTCAATTGCCTTGATCAAAAATTTATATCCCAAAGGTAACATTTCTGTTGGAAGACCTGTTCCTAAATTTATTCAAGAGTTTTTAAGTGACCCATGGACTGATTGGATTTGGCTTTCAATGGTTAATTCAAGGTGTTTCCAAAAATCCAAAATGTTCCCCAAAGATCCAACAAGTGATTTTTTGAAAGTATCATGGGCCCATTCTACCCAAGACATTTTTTGATTTCCAAAGTCAGGGTTGACAGAAGTCCACTCCTTTAAAAAAGGCTCTTTCATAGGGAAAATATTCTTTTCCATATACTTGAGCACATCCTCAAGGTCTTTCAAGAAAAACTTTATACAAGTTTCAAATTAAGCAATCCCAGCAGAGATCAATAGAAGAATCAATAAATTGGAATAATCTGAGTTTGGCATCATTGAATTCTGCCTCCCCCTTGGTTTTAGAGGCCCCATACTTTGCCAAAAGAGTCATAAAACTTTTCCATCCTTCATTTTAATTACAGAAGCATAATTTACAGTTTTCTTGAATATTTTTAGACAAGTTACAGGATCACAACTGTCTGGATGACTCAGGGAAACTATGTTCTATAGCACAAATCAGATCTTTTTCACGGTCTGTCACAAAGACTTTTGGAAGCCTCTTGGTATCATAAGACAACTCCTTTAATGAATTCAATGCCCAACTTTGGAACTCATACGTTTCTTTTGTTTTAAAAACAAAATAATTTCTAAAATTTTTCTTCTTGGATGTCATTCCTACAAAATCCAATACAGAGATGTTGTGCCTATGTGTTTAATAAGTACAATCCAACAATGAAATATGATGGAATTTTTTTCCAAAGTTCTATAGAATCAGGATGAGCCAAGAAAAGGGCCTCTGAGTGACTCTCTCCACCAAATTTGAACCTGGAATCCCACTGGGATTCCTGAAGAATTTCCAATAGAACATCCATAACACCTTTCCCATCCAGTTCTGCTTGCTTTACCTTCCGCTTAGTGTTATGGATTGTTCTATTGTCAATTTATTCTCCACCATAAACCTTACTCAATTTTCTTCTAAGCTGAACCTTATTGAGCCCATCTTTTGTGCCTTCCTTAAGTAGATCCAAGGATTTCCCAAAGATTCTCCTCAGTTGAGGATGCACTGAAGGGCTTTCAGATGTTTGATGATTGTGTAGGCCATTTCTAATGGAGAGATGCCAAGTGGTATCTGCTACTTTCAAACTTGCATGGATCATGAATTGACAACCCACCTTCCTGGTGTGAGTTTTCCTTTGACATTTGGTGAGACATGGCCCTTCATATACCCCAAATCTGTTACATGCTAGATCAACGTGTTTATCTTTCCTTGAATTGAAAGTTGTCAATGTGTAGCCATGTATGGATGCCCATTTTTGAAAGTAAATCTTGGCTTCTTTCCTACTAGCAAAGACTCTCACAGCAAGAGGATCAAGCGGGTATGGCACCCCTTAGTTACATTAGTATTTTTCATTCCAAATCCTTCTCAGTAAAATGACCATGAAATGTGACCCACCACCTTTATTTAATTCCAGTTGTGAAAAATCATTTTGAAGAAGTATCTTTTTCCTCAATTTTAGCCCTAGATGAGGATGCAATTGGGGCTTTCAATTTTTTATTTTCCAAATCCCTACCCAAATTCCAAGAATTCCAAGCTTTTTTAACAACCCTTTCAAATAAGTCTGTTAACACAGCCATGTTTAAACCAAGAGGGATTGGGCTTGCCACTGTTCCCATAAACCAACAAAATTCAACAGAAATTTAATATTAAACTCGATTTTCAATCCAACAACTCCAAAAAATTTCTTGCTTTTGGGTTGAGAAAAATTAATTTATCCAAAGGGCATGTGTTGTGGGTGTATGGGGTTTGTGTCAAGAGTTTTTTTGCCAATAGACAGAGTTTTTGATTCAAAAATTCAAATGTTCTTTTTGTGGTCTCATAATAGTCCCACATAGTATGCCATATCCCCAAATATGTGTCGAAAGCACTCAAATGTGGTCCAGGGGTGCCTAGGTACCCCAAATCCCCCCTCAAATGGCCCACTTGGGGGGGGAGGAGTACCCTAAATGGGCCAGGAAAACACACGAAACCCCCAATCACAACTTGCCCATCCCCTGGGGGTTTTCAAACCCCTGGGGAAGTTAAAGTTGAGAGCAACTTGGATTTCTTCTTTTTGGGCTGTGAATGGCAATTCACGCCCATTTGCAAATTTAACATCAGCCCTCCACATCAGCAAATCCATACCAATCCCATCTTCATCACTTCACACACATCTCATCTACATTGCTTCACATCTCCTTTGCTTTGCATTGCCGTTGCTTCACACACAACCTATCATCATCTCATAACCCCACATGGCATCACTGTCTTTCTCAAAATGTCCAATCAAACTTACCAGCAGCAAGTTGAAACAGAAAAAAAGCTCACTGAAATTTTTTTATTATTTGAATCTGATTTGGAATCAAATTTTTTAGCTTTCAATTCTATATTTGAAAAGCAATATTTGGTTCCAAGAAAACAGACTCTCCACAAAACTATGCTTGAAAGGCAAAAGCTTCATCTCCTCCACAACTTATGCTTCCAGAAAATTTTCCAAATTTTGTTGCCTTCATTCATGAAAATTTTGGAGATTATTGAAGACCACTGCATCTTCCAGAAAAATTCTTGGAATACTCAAACAATGCAGCTATTCAAATGGATGTTGCTCTTTGTAGATTGAGATCAAATGGGATTGGAGAAGAAACTTATCAATCAGAAAATCTATTCTCAATTGGATATGGAACCATTGACTTATACAAGAAAAGTTTCATAACTTCTATCCTATATTTCCATTTCTCAGTCATTTGTTGGCCAACCAAAGAAGATTGGAAGGAGATATATCAATTAATGGAGACTGAAGGCTTTCCTGGTTGCATTGGTTTTGTTGATGGGACCACTATCCCCTGGATTTGAAAACCCAACCCAGATGGCAACAACTATTTCAATTGGAAGAAAAGGTAATTGATTCATTTGTTTTCCAACAACTTTGATAACAAAATTTATAGTACCCTGACCAAATATGTTTTATCTTTTTTGTTAGATACTCTGTGGCACTAAAACTTGTTTGTGATACCAACAAGAATTTCATATCCCTCCACAATGGCCTTCCAGGTTCTTGTCACCCTCAATATTTTTTAAATTTGATGCAGATTGCCCAACAACCAGAGAACTAATTTGACTAAGATCCATACATTCTGGAAAATTCAGCTAATGCTAGTGGGAAATATGTTTTTCCAGCTTGTTGGAAAGTTTCTTCCAATGGTATAAAAAAAATTCAACTATCATCTTTCTCAATCACGTGTTTGGATTTAACATGCAATAGGTGTGCTGGAATGAAGATGGACCAGCTTAAGGGAAATGCAAAACCAGCTTCAAAATCCCAAAGAAATGCAGATCCTCATCAACTGGATTATCAGTTGTTTAATCTTTCACAACCTTTTGGCCAACATCAAAGATGAATGGGACAAGATATTTGAAGACAATATTCGCAATCCTCCTCAAGTCGCCTCTGTCTCATCTCTTCCCTCATCTTCTTCCATGAGAGAGTGGATTTTACCCTTCACACTAGATCACTTTTATGAGTAAAATTTGGTTTCAAAATAGGTAAAAAATCACCTCACAGAATTTATTTTTTTTGGTTTTTCAACCAAGAATCCTAGTCTGACTTGTTTTTTTATTATTATTATTAGGGTGATGATAAATTCACAACCCCCATTTTTGTGGGAGTTTTAAAGGGCCCCACGCGACCCAATCAACGCGTGGGGGCCCATACACGCCTCAAATGGTTTGTTCCAAATACAATTTTTTATTTATTTATTTTTTATCTATCTATCTATTTATTTATTTATTTATTTATTTATTTATTTATTTATTTATTTATTTATTTATTTATTTATTTATTTATTTATTTATTTATTTATTTATTTATTTATTTATTTATTTATTTATTTATTTATTTATTTATTTATTTATTTATTTATTTATTTATTTATTTATTTATTTATTTATTTATTTATTTATTTATTTATTTATTTATTTATTTATTTATTTATTTATTTATTTATTTATTTATTTATTTATTTATTTATTTATTTATTTATTTATTTATTTATTTATTTATTTATTTATTTATTTATTTATTTATTTATTTATTTATTTATTTATTTATTTATTTATTTATTTATTTATTTATTTATTTATTTATTTATTTATTTATTTATTTATTTATTTATTTATTTATTTATTTATTTATTTATTTATTTATTTATTTATTTATTTATTTATTTATTTTAACCACAAAATCAACATATTTTGACTTTTTGGGTGATTTTGTTTTTTTTTGAATTTTTATTCAATTTATGTTACTTTTTTATTTTTTTTATTTTGGCACATAACAATTTTAGTTGTGTGGCATGCTACATGACTACATATGAGTCATGTACAACCCCACACGACTCAAATTTATTTGTGTAAGGTGCCACACAACACAGAACTGTTCTGTGGGGGCTACACGACTAAAATCAAGTTGTGTAGAGGCCACACAACTCAATTTCAGTCATTTAGCATGCAACACGGCCCATTTGATTTGTTTACAAAACTCAAATGAGTTGTGAATTTATCATCACCCTTATTATTATTATATTTTATTTCTTTTGATGGACTTGGAAAAAGAAACCTCCCACTCATACATCACCACTCACCAAACCACCCACATCTCCATTCCACCTCATAACTACAAGCAATCCATCTCATCACACTCACTCACCAATCCAGCCATTCCCTCTCCTCACCAAACCACCTCATGACTCACCACCACCAAATCATCCACCACCTCCACCTCACCAACCTTGCCAACTCACCTCCACCTCACCCACCCACTTCTCCATTGCTCCAAAATAAATAACTTGATTGATCAATTGATCTAGTTTGTTGAAGTTTCACCATAATTTCCCTCAATCTCATTCCCACACAGCTTGATTAATAAATGTGGTTATAAATTCATCCTCCAGGATGAAACCTGAAAGTAAGGAAGGGGAAGCAAGGGTGAAAACTTGGATGTAACCATCACCTAAACCCACACTCCAATGTTCAGAACTGGTCATTCCAATCAACCAACTCCTTCTTTTCCTCCTCATTTTTCCTCTATCACTCTCCATTTCTTCATTCTTTCTACATTTTCCTTTTTCTCTCTTCTGCTTTATATTGGGTCTGTTCTCCTGTAATTGTTCATTTCTACCTCCCAAATCAACCCCTCAACCTCAATATTAACTCAAATTGTACCCAATCTCAAAGAATCAGACAAGAAAGCCCTTCTCCATAACTGGTGAGAGTTACTTCCTGACCTCAGCTCTTCTCAAAATCTGACTATTACATCTAGCCACTCCAGCTAAAGCCACCCAGTCACCATCATGAACTCCTATCCTTACTAACTCTTTGACCAACTCTCCTCAGCCTGGCCAATTGGTCTCTTTCTATTTTCTCAAAAAAATTGTCTCTTCTTTGTCCTCCTCCTCTCACATTTTTCTGAATATTCCTCCTGCTAGCCTGCTGGTTGTAATTCATCTTCAATCACCAGAATCTTTCATTTTCAAAAGCCAAAGCCCTCTGAAACAACCGTCAAAGAGAAAGAGAATAAATGGCCTCCAATTACTTGGGAACCTTCAGAAATCACAGCTTTTGACAGGCAATGCTTAAAACCGCCCTGTAAACCATTCCCCTAATTTCTGAGGACAACTAAAGCATTTGGTGTGATGAAATCAATGCTTTTCTCAAGCTCAGGGGAGTGCTGTTGATCCTTGAATCCAATTCTTGGGAACTAACCAGGAAAGACAACAGAATAAAACTTCTTCTCATATCAAAGGTGGATATGGTAACCCAAAATATCTTCTGTATATTTTATGCTTGGTAAAAATTTAGTTAGATTCCATTGCAAATCTTGAATTTTCTTCTAGGAATTATTATTATTTTCAATATTTTTTAAAATTATTTTTTGTAATTGATCTTTTTTTGTTGGAAATATTAGGGCATATCAGATTTAACAAAACCCGCCATTTTTCAATGGCAGGTTTCAACCCAAATCCTCCATTTCAAACCCTCCATTAGAAATAAAAAAAACCCACTGATTTCTCATCAGAAAAGTCAGAGTTACCTTAAAATAAATGGTTTTTTTCAGATAAAGTATTTAAAGGCTTTCACTTCCTCAACCACTCATCAGTCCATGTCATAAAACTATCATTTTCCACCTCCTTCCACATCAAACCTCATTGAAAATATCTGATTCATCACCCCATCACTTCCTTGCTCTCATCACTTCCCAACTCTCATCACTTTATCACTCTCATCACTTCCTCACTCTCATTGCTTAAAACCTCTAATCACTTATTGATCTCATCACTTATTGCTCTCATCACTTCCTCAGTCTCATCACTTATTGCTCTCATAACTTCCTATCTCTCATTGCTTCATACCTCCATCCCTCTTACTCTTTTCAAATGGCCCCTCAGCAAACCTCCACCCGCAATTCTGCACAAAAATCTAATGCACCAAAGCATAAATCCCCCAGGAACTCTATAAAAAACAACCCTCCCCCATCAGCTTCCAAATGCTCAAGTCAGCTCAAGAGAGCTGATCACATCATCCTGGTAAACTGGCTCAAAATTCCCTGAAACAATGATGCTTGCTTTGTATCCAAAAATGAAACACAAGTTGGCCAACCTCCATCTTCTAAGGTTAATATTTATCTCTTGATGGCCAACAAACTAAAGAATAAAACTAAAGGTAGGCAGGATCTTTCATCCAAAAAGATGAGGGAATGATTCAAGAAGTATTGAGCCGAGTAAACAAAGGCCCACTCAATGTCAATCTCCACTGGCTTTGGTATCACTGACTCCAATAAAGCCAAGGGAATCAACTTGGTGGTTGATAAGTTTGACTCCATTTTTCCTTTTTATATTCATATGGATGAAATATTTGGAAAGAAGGCCAACATCAACCAATTGACTGATTTTGATTCCCAAAAATCCAATTCTTTTGAGGCTGAGGACTTTGATGTGGATTCTCAATCTAGAAATGATGATCCTGCAAAAACATCTAAGTGACCCCAATCCAATGTGGTGGAGGATATTCCAACACAACCAGCTCCAATAATGTCCACATCAGCATCAATCAACCCTTAAAACCTGGAAATGGAATAAAAGATAGGTTAGTGGTAGCCATGGCATTTATTGGTAGCTGTAGAACAGTTGAGGAAATACAGCAGATTACTCAGTTTCTGGGCTTGTAAATATATTTACTTTGATGAAAATTTTAAAAAGAAAAACAACAAAATTATTTTTTATTACAAAAAGCTTGGAGAATATTCTCAACTCCATAAATAAACAATTCTTTCTATTTCTATTTACTTTTTTCTTTCTAGAGTATATTTTTCCACTTTTCATGTCCTTTCAAGTTTTCCAAGTTGTTTTGTTGATTTGCATAGACATGCCCATCCTTGTATGAGTGGCAGTCTCCGCAGCAGGAATGTTAAAGTGCTTGTACTTATTTTCTTCCCAAATCATTTTAACTACACCTTTTTCTTTGAAATAAATACCAAAACCAAAGTAAGGAAAAACAAATTTTCCATCAGATACTTGATATTTTTCCTCAATTTTGATAATTTGTCCATTCAATTTTTTGGTTGGAACCACCAGTAAAAAGGATTGGGAAGAGATTTCACCTTTGTCAATGTTGTGAGAATTGTAGAAGGAATCTGAAGTGAAGGTTATTTGGGGGGGTACAGTCAAAAGTAGTGAGGCAGGATCCAAATGCCAATGAAGAGAAGGAGGGGATATTTTTGTCCATTGTTGTTTCACGGTTGGAATCAAATGAAAGTTGGATAATTTTTGAAAAATTTGGCCTGAAATTTGAGAGATCTTTTTCTACCTAAGGTTCAAAAAAGGAAAATCTTGAGGGGAAGATTGAACAGCAGCTGTCTTCAAATATTTTCCAAGTACTTCAGAAGGGTGCATCAATTTTTTCCATCCAATTGCACAAAATTTTCCACCCCAAGATCCTGATGAACCAACAGTGTTGAAAAATGGTTTTGATTGGTGAAGGAAAGTTGTGAAAGAGTTTATGTCCTTCTTCTCTTTCCTGGAGAGTTTATTCAAAGGGAAAAATTAAATTATTGCAACTGGAGACTCACAATCAGATCAATCAAGAACATGCACTTTTTCAGAGCTGAAGAAATTGGACTGCTTGATCTTCTGTTTGGCCTGTTCCAACTCTTCAGGGGAGGATTTTTTACTGTTCTTCTTCTTCAGAAAAAATTGCAGGATAAAAATCCAAAGGAGGTAGTTTTTGAAAAGACCACAAAACCTTTTCATTAATAACTTCCTTGGCTACTTTGAATGAGATTTCAGAATCCCTTATTTGAAACCTACTTTGATGGAAATCCCTTTTATTCCCACCTCTCTATATGTTTGTCAAACCATCTCCCATCTTTTTCCCTCCAAACCGTATGCTTTGATTGAGGTTTGTATCAAGAGGGGATTCAATTTGTTGTAAAACATTTTGAGGGAGGTGGGAGAAGAATGCCCCACCTCTCTTTATGTTTTTAAAACCATCTCCTCCCATCTTGTTCCCTCCCAACTAAATGCTTCGATTGGGGTGAGCATCAAGAAGGGATTGAATTTGTTTGATAAAATTTTGAGCGTGGTGGGAGAAGAATGGGAAGTTGCAAAAAAGGACAGGTGTAATAAGAACAGGGGGTTGCATTGCATGGAATCAAAACAACAAACAGCAAAAAAAATTAAAACAAAAAAACATTGGTAGTCATTTTATAATCAAGGTAGATGATCAAAAAACACCAAAAAAAATAAAAAAAATACCAGTCAATTATCCTACCAAAAAAAGGAAAAATAAAAAGAAAAAAGAAAAAAAAAACATGTCAGTCCCATTTTTTAAACATCATTCTCATGGAATCAAGAGCAGGAGGAGGGGGGGTCCTGTTTTTGGGAAGAGTGCTGAGCAAGGAGGGGGGATTTTGTAAGAGGGCAGGAGGAGGTTGGAGGTCAGAAAGATTTTTAATTGATTGGAAAATCAATAAATTAACTATTGACCAATCAATTATCATCAATTGATGATGAGGAGGAGGGGCAGGGGTGCTTACCTGGGGCGGGGTGCTGAGAAAGGAACAAGCAAGGAGTTGGTAGATTGTCTAAAGGTGCAGGAGGAGGGTGGAGGTCAGCAATATTGGTAATCAATTAAATAATTGATCACTAATAAATCAATTAACAATTGATTGGTCATCAATCAATGGGGAGGAGGAGTAGGAGGAGGAGGGGGGGCGGGGTGTTGATCCAGGAAAAAGCAAGGAAGGGGGGATCATAAGAAGGAGGAGGAGGAGGGTGGAGGTCAGAAATACGGGTAATTGATTGAGATGAGCAAGGGGCAGGAGGAGGGGGGGTGCTGAGCAAAGAAGCAATTGAGGCGGAGGTGGATGATGAGGTGGAGATGGTGGATGAGGCAGTTTGGTGAGGAGGAGGAAGGAGTGGACTGGTTGGTTTGGTGAGGAGGAGGAAGGAGTGGACCAGTGAGTGAGTGGTTTGAGGTGGGTGGTTTGGTGAAGGTTGAGGTATGAGGTGGAGGTTTTCTTTGTTTTGTCCAAGTAAACCAAAAAAAAACCAAGTCAGCCTAGGATTTGTGGTTGAAAAACAAAAAAATATTACTGTGATCTGATTTTTTACCTATTTTTAAACTGAATTTGACTCATAGAAGTGAGAAATTGTAAGGATTAGGGTCTGCTATCTCATGGCAGAACATGAGGGAAAAGATGAGACAGGGATGACTTGAGGAGGATTGGTAATATCTTCTTGAAATAGTTTGTATCATTTTTCTTTGATGTTTTCCAAAAGTTTGTGAATAATTACACAACTGATAATCCAGTTGATAAGGATCTTCAATTCTTGGGAATTTTGAAGCTGGTCTTGGATTTGCCTTAAGCTGACCCATCTTCCTTTTGGAAAAACTATTTCATGTTCAATCCAAATGTGTGATTGAGCAAGATGATGGTTCAAATTGGTTTTTTGTAGATCATTGGAAGAAAATTTCCAATAATATGGAACAAGATATTTAATACTAGCATAAGTTGAATTGGCCAGAAGGTATTGATCTTTTTCAAATGAGTTCTCTGGTTGTTGGGCAATCCACATCCAATTTAAAAAATGAATCATGAAAAGAACCTGGAAGGCCAGAATTGAGGGATGTTAAATTCTTCTTGTTATCAAAAACAAGTTTTAGTGCCACAGATTTTATCAAATGTGTTATCAAAGGCTTTGGAAAAGAAATGAATCAATTACCCTTTTTTTCCAATCAAATTAGTGGTTTCCATCTAGCTTGTGTTTTTGACTCAAGGGGATAGTGGTTTCATCAACAAAACTAATGCAACAGGGAAAGACTTCAGTCTCCATTACTTGAGATATCTCCTTGCTTTCTTACTTGGTTTGCCAAAAAAGGACTGAGAAATGGAAATATATGATAGAAATCATGACTCTTTGCATGTATAAGTCAATGGTTCCATTACCAACTGAAAATAGATTTTATAATTGATGAATTTCTGCTCCATTTATATTTGATCCCAATCTAAAAAAAGCAAAGGCCAGTGGGATAGCTGGATTGCATTGAGGATTCCAAGAATTTTTCCTGGAAGATGTGGTGGTCTTCAACCATCTCCAAAAGTTTCATGAATGAAGGAAATAAATTTTGAAACAGTTGATTGAAGCTTAAGTTGAGGAGTAGATGAAGTTTTGAATTTTCATACATAGTTTTGTGGAGAGTCTGTCTTCTTGGAAAAACATATTTCTTTCTGAATATAGAATTCAAAGCTTAAAAATTTAATTACAAATCAGAGTCTGAATCAGAGTCAAATAAAAAAAAAAGTTCAGTCAGCTTTTGCGCATTTTAAACTTTCTGCGGGGAATTTTGATTGGAAATGTTGAGAAAGATGGTTTTTTGATGTGGGGCAATAAGATGGTGATTGGAGGTGTATAAAGCAATGGAGATGTGAAGCAATGGAGATTTGAAGCAAAAAAGATGTGAAGCAACAGAGATGAGATTTGTGCAAAGGGATGGAGATGGAATTGGTATAGATTTTCTGATGTGGAGGGGTGGATGGTTTTTTTGCATGCAATTGATTTTGGGTAGATAATGGTGCATAAATGGCAGATTTGATGTTTGAAATGCGCCATTTCAATGAAAATAAAATTTTGAAATGAACCAGTTAGTGGGTATGTGTATTTCAGAAACACACCATTAAAAATGGTGGGTTTGGTCAGACAAAATGATGGGTTTGATAATTCTGATACACCCTATTTTAAAACATTTGAATTAAACTCATCAAATTGTTAAATTTAATATTTTTTGTATGTTTTTTTATTTTTCTTACAAAGATACTTATGTTCCTCCATAAATATTTCATTTTATGCAAAAAAATTAATTTTTATCTTTTTTCTTATTGTTCTTACATTGGATGTAATTCTTTTTCAGATCTGAGTTCAGTTTGGATTCCTTGCATGAAATTTATATTTCTTGCATTCTTAAATATTATATTAAATCAATTGGTGTCCATTTTTGTTCTCTCCAAAGCCTCTACCCAAGACAGACCTCACAGGGAGTCTAAAGATCTTAGATCAAACCCCCAAGGCCTCAATATATGCTTTCAGGCCTGGGGGGACCCAAAAAGCCATAAAAAGGTGTGATATTCCCCCCAGGCACTCCTTTAAACCTTAAAAAGGTTTTCCAAACCTTAATTGTTTATATAAAACCCCCTTTTGTATTGGTATGTCTTTTTAAGTTTTCAATGCCTTTCTGGGATGATAAAACACACCAAAAGGTGTGAATTTAGTAAACAAATACTAAAATCACCAAGGCCTGAATTTATTTTCACAGGCCTCCAGAAGTTCAAAAAATCCACAGAAAGTATTTTTTCCCACCCAAGGCAGTCCTTGAAAAATTGAAATGTGTCTAAGTGTCATTAAAAGGAATATTTCCCCATCCCAGGCAGCTGTTTAAACCTTAAAAAGTTTTTCTAAAATTTAACTGTCTACATTAACAGCTTTTTTCAATCAGAAACAATTTTGCAGGTTTTCACACCTTCCTTGAGGGAGAAAACCAACCAAAAGGCATGAATATAGTAAATAAAACTCACCATCTTAATTTTCCTTTGAAAAGGGGCTCAATTTTAGCAAGAAAAATTCTAAAATCATAGATTATTTGAAGAAAGGGCATGTATTTAGTAATTTTCAAGGTGTGAATTTAGCCTTTGTTTTTTTTACCTCTGTCTAAACTCTAAAACAGAATTTTGAATCTAAAATTTTGAATCAAATGCTTGGAATCATGGCTTGGGAAATTCTCACATATTCTGGCTTACCCATACAGTTCTTTCTATTTTTGTATTTACATTCCTGTTAATAATCTCCCAAAATTCAATTCCACAGAGAACAAAAACATTGTTAACTTTTATGGTTTCAATATTCTCACAATCCGGCTTAAATAATTTTTTATTTTGCTTTTAACCATATCCCAAAATATAAACAAGCAAAAATAAAAAATTTCACTGAAAAAAGGTATTTTATGAACCATTAAGAAGACCTGAAAGGTTGCATATGCTTTAAAAATAGTAAAATATTCCTTTTTGAAACCAAAATGGATGAGTTCCCAGATGAGTACAATCACATCTCATCCAAAACACAAATTACCTGGCGCATATCCATCCTGAACTCCACAAAGTTGACTTTTTCCTTTTCAAGTTCCCCACCAAGCACCATGCAAAATTTGATTTCACTTGCTAGGAAGTGCCATCAAGGAATCTCTGGTTGAAGCTCTCTCCAAAATATAGTTTAAGATACGCCCACTCTTCAAACAATTTTTGGTGCACAATTCACATTCACTGTGCACATTGCATGTGAATTGTGCACAGTGACTGTGCAGTGGAGCTTGGTAATTTTTTTACCTCAGCTTTTTTTGAGCTTGGCCTGAGATTGAAAATAAATTGGGCCTGAGATCCTTGATTTTACTTGCTAGCAAGTGCAATCAGATTTGATGTGGTGAAAACACTTCAAAAAAAAGAAACAAAACATGAATAACTTATAAATCACATTCCAAATATAACTGATACCAACCCTCTTACACTGATTGAACATATCTCATTAAATAAACTCCAGAAAATATGGATGCTCCCTCTAAAAAATAAAATCAATCAACTGGCTTCTTATATTTATATTTGCAAGCTGGTGGATTAGTTAAACTTAATTAAATTAATCATGGAAAAATATTTCTGTTTTATAAATTCAGATTAAGATTTTTTTTATCAATATTATTTAAGCACATTATGTTCCAAAGTTTTTCAGCAAAAACTGGGAAACAACTGATTCAAGAAATTTGACCCAAAATATTCTATATTTTTTCTATATCCACTCCTTTCCATAGATTCTCCAAACAATCCTTCATATACAATTTTTTTTTGAAAAAAATTAAGGCAAGTTGATCAATCTTTATGCAGAAATGTTTGTTAACCTCTGACTGGTTGAGTGCTTGAATTAATTTATATATTTTTGTAAAAGATTTTTTCATTAAGCAGAACCAATCTGGAGATGATGAAAGGGGGCACTCCACAAGGATTGATTTACAACCAGATGGTTGTTTATTTACTTTGGAATTAATCAACTTATATAGCCAAGGTAAATAAACATTACATTTATTTAAAAGTAAAACAAATACAAAGAAAAAAGATATTCAATGTTTTAAAAGTTGAATCTGCACACTTGGGAGATCCCTTCTTTAATTATTGAAAAACTTGAGCAGGAGGGAAATTAGATAAAGTGTCTACTAAATCTATAAATAAATTATAGAATAAAAATAACAATAAAATAAGGAACTCATGGGAGTAAAAATTGTATGAGTAGGCCACTTAGATTCAAGACCTATTATCCACTGGAGCTTTAACCACCAAGTATATTAAAAATAGATCATTATACTTCAAAAATAATGCACAGAATTGAAAAAAAATCCAGACTGTAATTTTGAATACACAAAATATTTTACCCAAAGATTGGGAAAGACCAATTTGAGACTAAAATTTTAAAATTCTACAAAAAGTCCACTGCTGGTCAATTTTTTTCAAGGAAATCCTGTAAATGCTTTTTTTTCCCAGCAACTATAAAAAGGTGCATATTTTTTGGAAGGAATATAAACAAATTTCTGTACCGCTGAGAATTTATAATTGATTATATTTGATTAAAGATGTTGAAATTTTGTGCAAGATGAAGGAGACTATGAGAGAGAGAGTCAAGATAGAATTGAAACCAGAATAAGAGAGAATTTTATTTATCATCCAGAAATTAAAACATGGAAATCACAAAATTAATCAACAACTCCCAGCTAAGAAGATACTGAAAGATGAATTTCACTCAAAAATAAACTGTTTATTAATTATGTAAAAATTCTAACCAAACCTCCCCTTAAAAACAATTACAAGCTTCCTGCAAGGGATAACAAGAGATTCCATCTTATTTATTGGATCAATAAACTAACTTTTGATTTGGAGAAGGCCCAAAATTTGTTTTACAATAAAATTCATCTCTTGGTACAGAAAAACATTATTTGCCTGTAGATGGGATTCTCTTTCTAACTTTTTCAATTAAATAATATTGATGGTGAATAAAAAAACTTTCTTTCATCCCCAATTGTGCATTAATTCAAATAATCCAAGATGCATACTGGAGTGGTGAATCAAATTTCTCCACATAAAGTTTATTCACTTTCCTTAATAAATTTTATCACTTTCCCCACTGGTTTCTGGATTTTTTAGGGATCAAAATGGCAAATGTAACATTTAAAAAAATATATATTTATTGTTTTTTGGCTGCAATCCGTATTTTATTCATTAAATTTTAAAAGAAATTGATAAATATTCTCATATTTATATATTTTCTAAAACTATTTGGAATTACTATTACCCAGTGGAAATGAATCCCAGTCAAGGCTGAGACATATTTTCAAAAATTCATTCTTTTAAAAATAAATAAAACAAACTTCAACTGAAAATTTTTTATCTTTGGAAACCATTGTTTAATTATTGGAAAGGATGAAAAATAGATGGGAGAAAAAAACAAATCAGATGTTGTAGAAAATTTTTCTTTATCAGTTAGAAAATTTTGTGAAGGGGTGGGGGGTTTATTTTGTGAATTTTTAGTGTAATATTTCTTACAAAATTCAACATAAACCTTTCATTATTTTGACTAAATTTCAATCCTTACAATAAAGCCGGAGGAAAACACTAAACAATTTTCCAGTTAAAATACAAACCACCAAAATGCAAGATTAATTTCATTTTGTTTGAGGGAAAAACAAATAATTGTAAAGAAATCAACAAAAATTAAATGAAATATTAATAAGATTTGGATAGGATTTGAGTTGAGGCAGCTTCACAAAATAAGATGCTTTCCTAAAAACCAAAAAAAAAATCAGTTGAATTTTCAATTAAATCTTCTCCCCAAGAGCATCTGATATCAATAATTGATTTTTAAAAAAATAACTTTAAAAATTATGGAAAAAATAGAAATTTAACAAAAAAATCAATAAAAAATCAGAAAAAAATCAATAAAATTCAATCCAAAGCTTCTTCCAAGAAATTCTGGAGCAGAGGGACAAAACTTCAAAAAAAAAATATGAAATATTAAGATTGAAATTTCATTAAATTCTTATTCATTGTTTATTCTTTCTCCATGATTCTTTTATAGTTATATCTTCATAATTTAAACCAATTTGGAGCAGCTTTGATGCAATTCTTATCAATATTGAATTGGGTGTTTATAATTTTTACTTTTGATTCAAATATTCTTTGAATCAACTTTGATTTTGATTTTGATAGAATTTTCATCGATTATCAAAATTTAATTATCTTTTTTGAACACTGATAATTTGATTCACTTGGGATTTTAATTAATTCTTTGATTTTGGTTGGTTATAAATTCAGAACTCCCAGTCTTGTGGGAGTTGTGTAGGGCCGTACAGGGCCCGATGGATGCGTGAGGGCCCATAGACGCGTCCAAAGCGCGCGTGGGGGCCCATACACGCGTCTACACGCGTCCAAAAGGTCTTTTCAAACATTCCCAACCCCCAGGGGGTGTATACTCCCCCCCCCTAAATGGCATTTTTTATTTGTGTACCCCCTTACACAGCCCGTTCAACACGCGTTTGGGGGTATATGACCCCCTGGGGGTCCTGCCAGAATTTTTGGGACCCCCTGGACCACATTTGGGTTCCATCAACCCAAATTTGGGATCAACACATACTATGTGGACTTTTGGACCACACCTAGCCATCCCAAAGTGAAACTAAAGTGAATCTCAAGTGAAATAAAGTGAAACTGCAAGCCAAATCATTGGAACCAAAGTGAAACCAAAGTGATACTGCAAAAAAATGTCCCACTAAAATTGATCTTTCTCAACTCAAAAGTGAACAAAGTTTGTAGTTTTCAATTGAAATTTGGATTTAATACACAAGTACCATTGCATTTTTTTTCATTATGGGAACAGTGGCAAGCTCTCATTTTTGTGAAATCGCTGCTTTGAAGGACTACATTGATAGTTCCATTAACAATATCAGCCTCCTGATTTCCAAGACCCTTGCTATCCTTTATCAACCAGAGGTGATAGAATAAATAATAAATATATTATTCAATAAATGCAGCAAAAATCCATAAAATATTTGGATAAAGCTTATTGCAAGGTTAATTGGTTTGGATGTGGTTTCTTGTTATAAATAAATATAGATAAATTAATTATGAGATATTTTTATAGAGGGGCCAAAATTATATTGGGGATCTTTAACACCTCTCTTCAGGGAATTCAGTATGAAAACACGTAGGCCTGGTTACTTTGGAACCTTTAGTTTAAATGATATTTTTCCCAAAGATAATATGTATATAAAATACACGGTGGAGTGGCAGGGCTTTGTAAAAAAGCTTCCAGAACAGAGAAAGGGTAATAAGGCTCACTGGTATGATATTAAATCCTTTGGGTACCTGTTTGGGACCTGCACTGATGGGTTAAACCTGTATACTGGGGTTATAAGGTTGTTCAGCAGTTTAAATTGATAAATAAAGGGTTGAGGACATATATTATTAATCAGACTGAAGCCATAAATCACTTACTTATCTCTTATAAGTATTTTATTACCTTGGAACAGTGTCTGGATGCAAATATAACTGGGTCTCTTGGTATCAATATCCTCAAAAGAGCTCTTTGTTTATAGCTTTTGGAGTCCCAATATTGTCCTTCTGAGGGGAACAGGGGCTCAAAGGGACAGAAAATGAGGCTAGCAGGGCAACATATGGTAGCCTGTCACGTGTTCTTGGTGCTGTAACACGGGTAGCTTCTAATTCCACAGGGTATGGGAATTACTCTACTTTATAATTGATGTTTGGATGTGTGAATAACACTAATCTTTCCTTTTTATTTATCATTTAATTAATTATCCTTAGTAAATTTTCCCAGTAAGTTAATAAATATTTTAATGGACATTCCTAAGGGTATTCTGATGTAAGGTGCGTTCTCATTATGTATTGAATAATTGGAGTAAAGTCATGATACTGATTTTACTCCTTATTTTCAAAATTCAGTTGATTCACTGAAATAATTACTTAAAAATGTAAGTCATTGGTATTCATGTAATATTTTTACATCATAGGTTTCCTTAGTATGTCACAAAAAATTTGATGTCTAGAAATTCTCAACATAGTATGTTAAATTTTTTCAATATATTTTTAGAAGTAGTCATTATCTTATTTTCGACATTTTTGGTACTTTGAATTATATTTAATAAAAAATACGTATAAAGTTTATTTAAGTATTTTTATATAATTTTATGTATTTTTAGACTATCTACTATCCACAGGAACATTTATTACATATGTAGAATGTTCCCGTGTAGTTTGTAGCATGTTTACGCGGTACCTAGGTTTCTCAGGCGGCCTGTCACTTTTTCAAACCATAGTCCCGCGGCTGCATACTTGTCAGAGGCCCAGGGCTGCGTACACGGCTTTGAAAGAGTTACAGAGCTGAAGCTCAGCGGCAGGCAGGTGCATTGGCTGCCGCAGCTGCATGCAGGAATTGTGACAGAACACATTTCCTTCTGTAACTCCTAAAATATACACAACACCTCAATTCTGACTGAATTTTAGGTGTGAAACCTATACGTGATAATACATGTGAAATATTTAATTGGCCAAAAAGTTCAATAGTGGTGCCGTGGTATTTTGGTCTTTCTTTCCTTAATTATTTAAAAATATAAGGAGTTGGATTTTGAGGGTGGGGTCAGTGAGTGACCCTACCTAATTTTGGGTGGAAAATCTATTTTTGAAATAATATTTCCAGTTTTCCTACTCCTTCTTAGTTTAATTTTATTATTATTATTTTTATGTTATTACTGTTACTTTTGCAGCTTTCTCTGCAATAGTAGCAATCTGACAAACAACGCTACGGACTAGAAGTATTTGGTTAATGAATCATGGGAAGCCCCCGTTGCATTCTCATCTAGGGTGACAATTGAGGAACTAAATTTTTCACAAATTGACATGACCTCTGGTGGTGAGTAACATTCTTCACCCACCTCCTATGGGAGCTTTTCCAACTAGGGAAGAGGCACAAAACTATTGTCAAACATGGGAAATGAATTATGGTTATGATTTAATGGTTTTCAACTCTAATCATCATAAATATGTGGATTTAGCCAGTGATAGACATGGTTCCTACTCTTGGCTGTTGCTCACAGAAAGTTCATGGCAAACTCACACAAGGAAGGTTGGGTGCAATTTTTTAATCTGTGCAAGTTGCACAAAGGCAGACCCCTTGTGCAAAATCTCCTACAGACATGATCAACAGAAATATCAAACGTCTCCACACCCCTCAGTGCATCCTTACCTGAGGAGAATCTGTGGGATGGCCTTAGTGAATTTAAAATAAGGCATGAATGATGGGCTCAATAAAAGGCAACTCAAAATAAATTTGAGAAAGATTGATGGCAGCAAATATGCTGATGACCAAACAATCTATAACACTAAGAAAAAGGTAACACTAGCAGAACTAAAGGGGAAAAGTTTTATGGAGGTCCTCTTTGAAAAACTTTGTGATTAAGGTTGGATTGATTGAGCAAAATTTGGTGGAGAGGGACACTTGGAGGCCCTATTCTTGGCCCACCCCAAGTCATTAAAGCTTTGCAAACAATTGGATCATATTGATATGCTGGATTGTACGTAGAAAACAAATAAGTAAAACATCCCCCTATTGCATGTTGTATTAATTACAGCCAACTGTAAAACTTTCACAAAAGCTCTTGTTTTCAAACAAGAGAAACATTTGAATTCTACAGTTTGTCTTGAAATGCACTAAAGGAGCTGGCTTATGATACTGAGAGAAATCCCAAATTCTTTGTGAATGACCATTAAAAAGCTCTGATTTGTGCTATTGAACAAAATTTTCCTGATTCAACCACACATGTGGCACTTTTCTAAAAACATACAAGCAAACTGTAAAGTGCGCTTTAATGATGAAATTGAAGGATGGCAAAGCTTTATGTCTCTGTGGGCTAAGTATGGGACCTTGAAAACCAAGGAGGAGGCAGAGGTAAATGATGCAGAAATTAGAGTAAGTTCCAAATAACTGCCTCTACTGTTAATCTTCCTAGTTTTGCATTGCTTACATTATGAATTGTTTAAAGTTTTTCTTGGAAGGCCGTGAGGATGTGCTCAATTATATGGATCCAAAAATATTCCTTATTCAAGCAACATTTTCAACAGCTTGGACTTGTGAAAAACCTGACTTTGGAAATAAAACCACCTCTTGGGTTGAAGTGGCCCATGCTACTCTCAAAAAATTCCTTGCAAATTTTTTGGGAAACATGTTGGATGTTTGGAGTAACATAGAGGGAACAGTTTCATATCAATCTAAATTGGTTCAGTCTTCCCTTTATAACTCTATAAGAGAGATAGGAATAGTTCTTCCCACTGAACTGTTACCGTTGGGATACAAGTTGTCGTTAGAGGCAAATAAAATTGAGGTTGGAAAATTATAGAGCTTAAAGCAGAACCATGATGGGGAAGTGTGCACCAAGTCATACTCCAAGACTATGGGTTTGCCCCATTCTCACCAGATAGGTGACCTCCTAGCATCAAGAGGATCTATTGTGGCTGAGGATTTTCATCCTCAGTTTAGGTTGGATTATGACCCTTGAAGTTCTAGTTCTGTAAGTTTTTTTAATGGGATTAATGCTTTTTGGATGAAAATTTCTACTTTTCTAATGTTTGATCCTTTTTAATTTTGAAATATTGATGTTGATGAATTGCTCAACAATTCCCAGTTACATGAGAAGCTCAATGCAATGATCTTTTGATATCCTGAACAAGATCAGTTCCAGCTGTTTAAGCCCTTGATTCAGGAGACAGAAAATTATCAATCAAACCCAAGACTTGAACCTAACATCTTGCAATCAATCAGAGGCCTGCCAAAACGGACAGATACCCGGAAAGATCCTTCTTGATTCAAACATGTTGAAAAGCACCTTAAGTGGGAAAAGAGAATTATAGGGGAACCAAATTAGAAAATACAAAATATTGAAGGTATTTTCTTTTTTCAATGTTCATTTTTTTGGTTTAATGAACTGATGATGATATTTTGTTAATTGTTAGTCAAATTCTGCAGGATCAGAATCTGAATTTCATAGTTCAGAGGAAGGGACCAAAAGTGAATTAGCTTCACTTTATTTTGATTGGGAATCCTCTTCAGAGGAAGAAGACATGCAGGAAGAATCACCCAGAAGCTCATCTTTGATTAGTACTGATGTGACTAATTAATTTTATTGGAATTGTGTCTGAGTGAGTTTTGATTATAGGATCCCAAACCAAAATACCTCAATCAAATACCTGATAAATTACATAAGTTCTTGAGTGAGTTTTGGGATCTGATTTGTGATGGAAACTGCGGATTTAGAGTTTTTGATTGATTGCTTGGATGTGATTTACATGGTTGGTTTGAATTGATAAAGGAAATGATTGAAAAATTGGATAAACATAAAGCATGCTAGATTAAGATGCTTGGTGGTGCAAAAGAGGTAAAAAGAATTAAAGAAAGGCTTGATGTTGAAGACACCAATGAAAAGAGTCCCTCTTCAAAATGGCTGGATTACTTAGATATGGGTCAAATTATAGCAGACACTTATGCCAGACCTATATGTTTCATTTTGTTGGATTCATGTTGTTCTTATACTCAAATGAAAAAGGGGGTTACAGATCAATCAGAGCCTATCTATTTTTCCTTTTTAAAAAATAACCACTGGGTTTTATTAGTACTTGACTGAGGAATCATTCAATTCCTGCCCATTGTAGAAAAACCCTATGATTTCATTTCAAATAAATCTTCTGGTTGGGTTGATCATCTCAAAGATCAACTGGACATGTGTTCTAGATTATAGAATTCAATTATGGAATTAATATTTCATCATTTTGGTTTGTTTTCTGATTCTGATCTTCTAATTCTATTGATATAAAGGGTTATCACGTTTTGAACATAATTATGTTGAGTGTTTTGAGTTAACATCATTATGATGGTGTTTTGAATGATATTTTATTGGTAAGTCAGTTCAACTTGTTTTGGGCTGATCCCAACATAAGAATTATTTTTACTTCTTGCAATGAGATCAGCTTAACACAAGTTGAATTTGTTTTTTCTTTGGTGTTTTTACTTTAGGGCTTGTCAAGTTGAACTTGTATTTTCTGGCACTTTTACTTTAGGGCTAGTCAAGTTGGACTTGTATTTTTTGGCACTTCTTCTTTAGGGCTGCTCCATAGACTCTTTCATTTTTTATTAATTTTTTGGTGTTATGGTTGTCTTCAGTTTTTTTGTTTGATTTATTTATTTTTTTTGGGTAATGTTAAATTCACAACTCTTTGAGTCCTGTACACAACTCAATGGGCCGTGTGGCACCCTACACAACTCAAATGAGCCATGTGGCATGTTACAAAACTCAAATGGGCCGTGTGGCACGCTACACAACTAAAATCAAGTTGTGTAGCCTCCACTAGATGATAAATAATAAATAATAAATAATAAATAATAAATAATAAATAATAAATAATAAATAATAAATAATAAATAATAAATAATAAATAATAAATAATAAATAATAAATAATAAATAATAAATAATAAATAATAAATAATAAATAATAAATAATAAATAATAAATAGTAAATAGTAAATAATAAATAATAAATAATAAATAATAAATAATAAATAATAAATAATAAATAATAAATAATAAATAATAAATAATAAATAATAAATAATAAATAATAAATAATAAATAATAAATAATAAATAATAAATAATAAATAATAAATAATAAATAATAAATAATAAATAATAAATAATAAATAATAAATAATAAATAATAAATAATAAATAATAAATAATAAATAATAAATAATAAATAATAAATAATAAATAATAAATAATAAATAATAAATAATAAATAATAAATAATAAATAATAAATAATAAATAATAAATAATAAATAATAAATAATAAATAATAAATAATAAATAATAAATAATAAATAATAAATAATAAATAATAAATAATAAATAATAAATAATAAATAATAAATAATAAATAATAAATAATAAATAATAAATAATAAATAATAAATAATAAATAATAAATAATAAATAATAAATAATAAATAATAAATAATAAATAATAAATAATAAATAATAAATAATAAATAATAAATAATAAATAATAAATAATAAATAATAAATAATAAATAATAAATAATAAATAATAAATAATAAATAATAAATAATAAATAATAAATAATAAATAATAAATAATAAATAATAAATAATAAATAATAAATAATAAATAATAAATAATAAATAATAAATAATAAATAATAAATAATAAATAATAAATAATAAATAATAAATAATAAATAATAAATAATAAATAATAAATAATAAATAATAAATAATAAATAATAAATAATAAATAATAAATAATAAATAATAAATAATAAATAATAAATAATAAATAATAAATAATAAATAATAAATAATAAATAATAAATAATAAATAATAAATAATAAATAATAAATAATAAATAATAAATAATAAATAATAAATAATAAATAATAAATAATAAATAATAAATAATAAATAATAAATAATAAATAATAAATAATAAATAATAAATAATAAATAATAAATAATAAATAATAAATAATAAATAATAAATAATAAATAATAAATAATAAATAATAAATAATAAATAATAAATAATAAATAATAAATAATAAATAATAAATAATAAATAATAAATAATAAATAATAAATAATAAATAATAAATAATAAATAATAAATAATAAATAATAAATAATAAATAATAAATAATAAATAATAAATAATAAATAATAAATAATAAATAATAAATAATAAATAATAAATAATAAATAATAAATAATAAATAATAAATAATAAATAATAAATAATAAATAATAAATAATAAATAATAAATAATAAATAATAAATAATAAATAATAAATAATAAATAATAAATAATAAATAATAAATAATAAATAATAAATAATAAATAATAAATAATAAATAATAAATAATAAATAATAAATAATAAATAATAAATAATAAATAATAAATAATAAATAATAAATAATAAATAATAAATAATAAATAATAAATACTAAATAATATGATTGTGCAAAGGGGTACAAAAATGAAAAATGCCCATTATGGGAGGTATATGACCCCCCAGGGGTTGCGCGTGTTTAGAAAAACCTTTTAAAGTAGTTTATGGGCCCCCACGTGTTGAGGGGACTTACCCAACTCCCCCAGGTTGTGTGGGGCCCTAAACAACTCCCACAGGTCGTGTGGGGCCCTACACAACTCCCACAGGTTGTGTGGGGCCCCACACAACTCCCACATGACGGGAGCTGTGAATTTAACATCACCGTTTTTTTTATCTTTCATTTTAATGTTATTTTATTTTTTTATTTCTTAAATTACTCTTGATTTTTTTAATTATCTTTATTTTATTTTTTGGTTTTTTGGTTTTTTCACCAAAAAATCAACATTTCTTGATATTTTGGCTGATTTCTTTTTTTTTTTGTATTTTTATTTAGTTTATTTTAGTTTTTTATGTGTTTCTTTTCGGCCCATAACACTTTTTGTTGTTTGGCACGGGAAACAACTACATTTGAGTTTTGTACAGCCCCACAAGACTCAAATGTAGGAGTTTTTTGGGCCACACAACCGCGGCCATCGTGTGGAGGCCGCACAACTACACTATAGTTGTGCAGAGGCCACACAGCTACAATCAAGTCATGTAGCATGCCGCGCGGCCCAAATTATTCTTGTACACAACTCATTTGGGCTGTGAATTAATCATTACCCTCTGATTACTATTCAATGATTTTTATTTTTGATTCAAATATTCCTCTAAAAGGTTTTTTATTTATATATATTTATTACTTATTCTTTTTTCATTGATTCATTTGATTTGTCTATCTTTGAAGCTTGTTTAATTAAGCTGGAATTCAATTATTTCTTTATTTCCTTTTAAAAATTATTCCTCTGCTTCAAAAGTGATTTTGTGGAGAGATTCAGATAAATTTCCACCCCTTTTGATTAATTTTTCAAATTCTCTCCATTAAAATTTTGATATATTTTTTAAATACATCTGAAGATGGGTAAATAAGATTTAATCTGAGTTTTCATTAATTCTTTGGTTGATTGTCTTCCCATTCTTTTTTCTGCATCCAAGCATCCCCAAAACAAATATTGATCAATTTTTTTCATTTATCTGTGATAAATTGTTTTTTTTTATAATTTATTTTTGAGAAATATTTGAGTCTTCTTCAATTAATTGAATTATCCATTTTTTTTTATATAATTTTCCTTTCTGCTTACAAGCTACCTTGAACTCACAAGAGTCTCAGATTCAGAAAATCCACAATTTTTAATATGGTGGTCTTCATCAAAATATTCCCTTTGGAATCTTAAATTCAAGATTCAAAAAAACCCACTGATTCAACAATAGTGGTTTCAGAGTTACCCAAAACTAATTTTTTTTGCTATTATATAAAGTTACCCACACCCTCAAAAACACATTGGAAATCATCATTCACCCTTTGGTTCCCAACAAAATCAAAATAAAACTTTACAGAGAAATTCCAATCTTGTCTAAAAATAGAACACTCTTTCAACCCTAACTTGCTTCATAACTCTCTTAAATTCAATCAATTACTTCTACACACCACATAATCTTGATCCCAATTTTCTTTTTTTCTGAAGACAAATGGTTTCTCAGAAAAATAAAAAATCCAATTGCTCTCATCAAAAACCTCCAAGTAATTTTATTTTTTCCAGTCCTCCTTCTCAATTCACTCCCATATTTTTGGGACAACTAAAGAGAGCTTATGATATCATTATTGGCAACTAGCTTAAAAATTCTGGTAAATAAAGCACTTGATCTAGGACTAAAGATGAAACATATTTTGAAAAACTCCATCTTCTAATCTTAATGGACATCCCAAATGGAAAATGAGCCAAAGAATCAAACAGAATGCTATTTTTATTCTTCATAAGAAAATTTGAGGGATTTTTTAACTTGTCCATTTCTGCTGGTTTTAACATAAAAAAGTCCAATAAATACAGGGTAAAAAAACTAAAAATAATTTCAGATAATCGTGAAATTTCCACAATAAAATGCATCATATATTTTTTAAGAAACTCAGAATCACCCAAATAGCTTATTTATAGCATATCCTGGTCCGTCGAACCTGTGAATATTCTTTGATTTGAAAACCTAGTGGTAGAAATAATGAGAAACCCCTGCAGCCCCTCAAATTTTCAGAATCTGATGATTACAAGGATACTCCAACTATCTATTCCAAAATCCAAACCAAATAATCATCATAAATTCAGTAAAATATTTCCTTTGATACATCAATTGCCTCTTTTTATATAACACTATCCAGCTTGTACCAATTTTATTATTTTATTAGGGCGTATCAGAGTTAAGCAAACTTTCCATTTTTTAATGGCCGCTTTCAACCCAAATCCACAATTTCAAAACCCATTAAAAATCAAAAAATCCCAATTATTTAACATCAGAAGTGTCAGAGGTACCTGAAAGTAAATTGGTTTTTTCAAATAAAGTATTTAAATGATTTCACCACCTTAACCACACATCATTCCACATCATAAATCCCTGGTTTCAACCTTCAACATCATCAGAAAAATTCTACCTCCAACCTCATTGGAAAAATTTTATTCATTTTGCTCATCACATCATCACTCTCATCTCTTCATTTCTATTCTCATTGCTTCATCTCTCATCCCCTTTTCACTTCATCACTCTCATCACTTTATTGCTCTTCTCACTTCATCACCATTATCACTTTAAATCTCTCATCACTTCATCACTCTCATCAATTTATTGCTATCATCACTTCCTAACTCTCTTCACTTTACTGATCTCATTTCTTCATCCCTTCATCCCTCTTACTCTTTTGAAATGGCCCCTCAGCAAACCTCCCCTTGTAATTCCACAGAACAATCCAATGCCCCCAATCAAACATCCCTAAGGAACTCTACATCAAACAATACACCCCCATCAGCTTCCAAAGGCTCAAGTAAGCTCAAGAGAGCTAATCACATCATCCTGGTAAACTGGCTCTAAATTCCCTCCAACTATGACGCTTGCTTTGGATCTGACAATGAAACACTAGTTGGCTGAACTCCGTCCTCTAAGTTTAATGGTTATCTCCTGATGGAAAATGAACTCAAGAATAAAACAAAAGGTAGGCTGGATCCTCCATCCAAACAGATGAGGGAGAAATTCAAGAAATATTGAGCCAAGTACAAAAAGGCCCACTTGATTTCCATCTCCACTGGCTTTGTTATCACCATCTCTGGTTATCTCCTGATGGCAAATGAACTCAAGAATAAAACAAAAGGTAGGCTGGATCCTCCATCCAAACAGATGAGGGAGCAATTCAAGAAATATTGAGCCAAGCACACAAAGGCCCACTTGATGTCCATCTCCACTAGCTTTGTTATCACCAACTCCAAGAAAACCAAGGGAATGAATTTGGTGGTTGATAAGTTGGACTCCATTTGTCCTTTTTATATTCAAATGGATGAAATCTTTGGAAAGAAGACCAAAATCACCCCCTTAGCTGATTTTAATGCCCAAAAATCTGATTCCATTGATTCTGATAACTTGGCTTTAGATGCTCAGGTAAGCAACCATGACCCTGATAAAACCTTGGAGTTTCCCCAATCCAATATAGAGGGGGATATTCTAGCTCAACCACTTCCAATCATTTCCACATCAGCATTGATCAACCCTACATAACCTTCCTTGGACCCTTTACTCCTTTGGTTTTCTCTCTTCCTGGGGTTGAAGAACTCAACAACCTTTCTGATGAGGAGTGAGTTATTCCACCATCTCCATTAAAATCACCATCTGTTCAAGTAAGGACTCAATTACTTTTCTCTGCTGTGTGTTTTATCCTGACTAATTTAGATTTTAAAAAAACAGCATCATCCTTTTATCAATGGCAAAACACTCAAGCCAATGTGGCCTTCCACATCAACTTCAAAGGATATTGATGATGTTCCCACACAAACTTCCTCTGCAAAGGGAAATCAAAAGGCCTCCAATTCCATCAAAATCAACCCCAATAGCCATCAAAAGAGGATAAAAACTTCACATTTTTCTGGATTTGAGGATATCATGGAGAATTAAGATTAAATTAAGTGCATTAATGGAATCTCCTTGCTTTTGACATCAAGCTCATCAATATTCCCCTACAAAAATCAGTAAAATTTGATATTGAATTGGAAAAACTGGAATTTAAAAATGAAAGGTGGGATTATCAACTGGCTATTGATTGTTCAAAGCAGAAGGCCAAGATTTTGGCTCATAAACATAAATTTGATGCCACTTTGAAATCAAAACAGGCTCAGAAGGAGTTTCAAAAAGATGAAAAGGAGAAGGATCAGCAGGAAAAGAAACTGGAAAAGGAGGGGGAATGACTGGCTATGGAAAAAAAAGATAGATTATTGGTGGTCATGGATTTTATTGGTAGCAGTAGAAAAGTGGAACAAATCCAGCAAATTACTCAATTGCTTGGCTTGGAAATATATTCACTTGGATAAAAGTTTTAAAAAGAAAAACAAAAAAATTATCTTTGATTAAAACAATGTTTGAGACTATTTTTAATTCCGCCAAGAAATAAATCTTTTTTATTTTTATTTACACTTCTTTTTCTAAAGTATATTTTGCAACTTCTCAAGTCCTTACAAGTTTTCCTAGTTTTTTTGTTAATTTTCATAAAAATGGTCATTCTTGTATGAGTAGAAGTCTCCACAGCAGGAAAAGTGCAGTGCTTGTACTTATTTTCTGCCCAAATAATTTTAAAAACACCTTTTTCTTTGAAATTTATACCAAGAACTAAGTCAGTGAAAGAAAATTGGCAATCAGATACTTGATATTCATCCTCAGTGTTGAAAATTATTCAATTCAATTTCTTGGTTTGGACCACCAGTAAAATGGAATAGGAAGAGATGTTGCCTTTGTCAATGTGTGGAGTATTGTAGGAGGAATTTGATGTGAAGGTGATGTGGGGGGCACAGTCAAAAGGAGTGAGGCAGGATCCAAATTCCAAGGATGAGAAAGAGGAGATATTTTTTTCCATCATTTTTTCACAGTTGGAATCCAAAGGAAGTAAGTCTAATTTTTGAAACATTTGGCCTAAAATTTGGGAGACCTTGTTGGAACTAAGGTTCAAAAAAAAAATCTTGAAGGTAAGATTGAACAGCATCTTTCTTCAAATATTTTCCAAATAGTTCAGAAGGGTGCATCCATTTTTTCCATCCAATTTCCCACATTTTTCCATCCCAAGATCTTGAGGGACCAACAGTTTTGACAAATTTTTTTGATTGGTGAAGGAAATTAGTGACCAAGTTGATTTCCTTCTTCTCTTGCTCAGAGAGTTTGTTCCAAGGGAAAAACTCAATTATTGAAACTAGAGACTTTTGATTAGATTCATAAATAACAATGAATTTTCCAGAGCTGAAGAAATAGAATGGTTTGATCCTCTCTTTGGGTTGTTCAAACTCTTTTGGGGATGGCTTTTGATTGGTGACCATTGTAGAATACAGATCCAAAGCTTGTACTTTTTTCAAGACCACACAACGTTTTCATCAATC